>UELW01000977.1:0-64186 GCA_900490495.1 Danionella dracula | reverse complement strand
CTCCTCTTATCTATCTTGCTTCCTTTCTAATTTACTTCATTACAAACTCAATTTCTTCAAAATAATTCCAACCTACGCAATTTTCTTCCTTACTTCTGAACGTCATTCCTTCCAAACTTTCTTGATTTTAAATGTCCTTCCTTGCAGTCTTCCTTCATTCCCTCGAATCTATCTTCCTTCCTTTCTTATTTCCTTCCTTCCAAATTTCATTCTTTACAAAATACCTACCTTTCAAACCTTTCTTCTGAACAGAATTTCTTACTTCTGAACATCCGTAATTCAACATTTCATTCCTTACAAAAATGCGTCTTCAAGAAATTATGTTGTTTCTTCCATCCTTCAGATTTTGCCCTTTCTTCTATACTCCCTTTCTCAGTTAAAACGTGAATAAAAATCAACCGCTGTCTTTTTACAAGGGAAATCAATGTAGAATCAAACACAAGCCAGTCATACAGATTACAATTCATCACCATTCACCTGCATTTCCTCTGTATGCTCCGATCTGGATCTTGTAACGAGACCGAGGTTCCGCGATATAAAACCGATCGTAGACTGCGTACACACTCTCTGCCCCATCTTGAAGGTCCACCCGCATCTCGTATTGCTTGGCAGCGGTTATTCTGTGGAGATTTGATAACCCTGAGGGCCGAAACACACCAGATTTAGAGAACTGTGAATCCATTACGTTGGAACAGCTCCAGCACGGCCGTTCTGTGTGGTTCTGGTCCTAGGCCAGAGTAGGTGCCGCTTATGATCATTTTTGTGTTTGACCGGACCTTTGGTTTATAAACTGTCTCTTATACCTAGTTTTCGTGGCAGATTCTTGACTGCTTCTTCACTATTTTTCTATTTCGATTAGTTCAGAGCGCTGTTGTTCACCTGGTTCTTTCTCAATTATGTTGCATTAATCACATAACTGGTCTTCTTCATTTTGTGGCATTTTGGGCTGAAGTTCACATGAGCGATCACTTTCATTGTATGATGTCTTTGACCCCTTCATAGCGATCAGACAGTTTACCCTAGCAACCATTTTCACAGATCTGTTTCTCTGCTTAAAAATAGATAAGACCTAGGGTTGGTTTATACAACTCATAAAGACAAGTGAAACTTTATATGTCATTGACCCCTTCATAGCAACCAGACTGTTAACCCTAGCAACCATTTTCACATTCTGTATCTCAGCTTAGGAAAATCATTAAAGGGATGGGAGTTGGTTTGTATGACTTTCATTGACAAGTGGAGCATTGTGTATCATTGACCCTGTCATAGCAACCATTTTCACAATCTACATATTTATCATCCATCACAATTTAGGAATATATTTCAAACATGGAGGTTTGTTTATATAACTCATATTGACAAGTGGAACATTATATGATATCACCAACCCTTCCATAGCAACCAAACGGTTTACCCTAGCAACCATTTTCACAAGCTATATCTCAGCTTAGAAAAATAGTTAAGACATGAGGGTTGTTTTTTTAACTCACATTGACAAGGAAACATTATGTTTTGGCCTGACCAAACCATAGCACAAAGACCATTTTCCATCAAAGCAACCATTTTCATAGATGTCTAAAGTCTTACTTTTTTTTTTACTTTTAAAAGCCTTGTTGAGTGCTTCAAACCAACTAAAACTTCACTAAACACACTGGTTCATCATCAAACAAAGGTTCTGCTATGTGCAGATTCTCTATATGTCATGAAGCTGCTATAGTCTACTTTAGCATGCTATAGTATGTTACATTATCGCAAAATACTTTGTGCCTTAGTTTAGTGAAAGTTTCCTGGTTAATGTGTTTTGTGAGGCTTTCCCCATTTTGTGCAGTTTTGATTCCTGCATTTATTGTCCCTTTTGCCAATATAGATTCTTTAAAAGTTTTTCTCAACATCAGGAGAATACGGGAACACAAAATGATTTCTTGAAATGAGCACTATTATGATTCATTTGTCAATATTTGAAAAAAAAGACAAGACTTTTACACATTACAATTGAGTCAGCATGATATTAAATGAACAAATCGCATGTTTTCTACTGTCGCGTTACAAGGAGGGTGTGAGTCGTACCAAGCCAAAACTCATCATGGGTATCTCCAAATCCTGCGTGTAGTTCCTCCAGTTCCTGTAAAAGTTTTCCTTTCCACTCTGACGCCGAAGGAAAACCTACACAAATCACAGATGGAAAAAATAGCTAAATTAATCCACAATTTACGCCGTATCTTCATGTACCTTCAGGTACCTTCAAATTCTCATTACCCATGAAACTCAAGTCATCAATATGTAAGTTTTTTTGATAGTAAGTTATGCCCTATTTGTATGATGTGCTAATAATCATACGATTCTCCTGAATTAACTTGATTTAACTCCTGCAAAATATGCGTTCTCACCGTCCATCCTCCACCGTCGGTGTCCATGTCGCAGTAAACTCGTAGTAGCTGCTTCTCGTCTGAGTTTATGTAGATGTTATAAGAACCAGAGGATGTTTCTCCATTCTGGAAAGCTTCTGAGCAATCGCGAGGGTTCCCGTAGAGCCTTTCCACTGTGAAAGCAAAGGATCGAAAGCTGTTTTCCTAACTTCTAACACAGCACAGGTTTTTCAGGTCGGTTTGTTCACTCCATGCATCCTGGTGTATATTTGGTAACCATACCAGCTTTTGAGGAGCACTTGTGGACTGTAAACTTTATCAAGCCTTTTTCATCTTGAGTCTAAAGGCCATCACAAACTAGACACAATTTTGGTTCAATGTTTCACATACAATTGTGTCTTGAGACAAAAAAATACACACGGTGGTGTGTACACATTTAGCTGAGGGATGTGCATGAAATAAAAATATTCAGCCCTGCCAGTTCCCTTGGTTTATCACATATATATATGTCAGAGCAAAAGTTGCTTATTGCCCTCATGTGTCCACTGTTGTCCCCTGAGTGCCATCCAAGGACGAGAAGCATCAATGCATCAACAATAAACAGCAGAGGTGTGAAACTAGCAAAAAAGTCCCCTGCAGAGAAGCCATCAGAGTGAATTTCTATCTATATAGGTTTGTGTGGCTTAAAGTGTAGTGTAATTTTTTTTACTGTGCCTTTCATTTCACTCTCTTGTGTGCTAGGTGTCAAAATTCTGGCTGTTGGGGCTGTTCCTCCCAATGCCATGTTTCCACCACGCCCCCTGCTGGGCTTTGCATATCGGTACATGGAAAATACACCTATTTCTAATGAATACATTCAGCTTTTCGTGCCGAAATACACTTTTGTTCATTATTTTCAGACGGGTCAGTCAGCAAATGTTCTTCATTGAAATGAGCTGCATTAGAGCTTCATCTGATTGGTTAGGTGCTACAGCCAAAGGGTGTGGCTAAAGACACCAAGCCATTTTTAGCTTCCAGAAAAGGAAATAGGATTACACAAACATGCATGAACCAATCTGAATATGGCTCAAAGCATGTTTTTGATGAGGAGCAAAACTTAAATCATGCGAGAAGTGTCTGAAAAGTCTGGTTTACATGATACAAGAGATCGTAATCTGGATTCAATTTGAATGTTTCCAAACAGGTAGCTTCTGTAGGAAGTCTGGGTACTGTGTTTTCTCACTGACCTGTAGTGAAGGTGCTGCTGATGGATCTGCTTTGCTTCTCATCAGAAACAGCCTGAAGCCTCACGATGTAATCCGTGCTGCTTCTCAGATCTGAGAGTGCGTGTGAGGAGGACGAGGGCTCCACATTCATCTCCTGTCACAAAGCAGAGATCAACACTCAGCCATTTCTAGAGTAGCAGGGAATTATAAGTGAAAAATGCTCTGCAGGGTCATGAGTCAGACTGCTTTGTGTGGGTCTTATGAAAATGACTGACACAGGAGTAAAGTAGATTCATGGTCTCATCATCGGTGGAGGGTCTTACAATTAAAACAAGCACATTTGGGCCAATAGTTTTCAAGAAATAAAATAAGTTCTCGCAGCAGTCCCCCTTGATCTCAGGGTATTTCGGAATGTTAACCCCGCAGCCTTTAAAAGTTGTGAAATTGGAGAGACTACTAACCGTCAGACGGCCACCCGACGTCTGCAAGCTCAGAGTGTATCCGGTGATGGCAGCTCGCGGAGGCTTCCAGGAGACAACAGCCCTCTCGGCCTGAATCTGACTGATCACTAGATCACGAGGAGCATCCAAACCTGCTCAACAGAAGCAAAACATTCACACAGTATTTCATTTAATGCATGAAAAATAGATTCAACAACAACACAACAACAAATCAGTCCTAACTCACAGATTAACACAAATATTTGCATTTAAACCAATTATAGAGAGATTTCAAAGTGAAAAACGCCTGTGACGGACCTGCAAGAATCAAATAAATATTTATAAAAACTGCAAGAAGAGCCTCAAAGTTCTAAGCTTCAAATATCTCTCTTTCTAGGTCTCTAGAAAGGTAATTAAGTAATCAAGGTCCAAACCAAAAAAACACATTGCACCCTTGCCCTTGGCTCTTCTAAAGGGAAGTTTGGTCCTTTTTGGGCTCCTTTGGAGGAAGACCTGGTCACTAGGTGCTCATCTTTGAGCCCCAACCTCAGACCTGGCTCCAGGCAACATACCGGCCAATGTAACATGCTTTAGAATTGATTTTATTTATTCATTTTAATTATGGACAAAATCTCTAGACGGAGCGGGGCTGGAGGGGGTCCAGATTGGGGACCACAGGAATTCCCCTCTGCTTTTTGCGGATGATGTTGTCCTGTTGGCTCCCTCAGGCCCGGACCTTCAGCAGGTATCGGGGAGGTTTGCAGCTGAGTGTGAGGCAGCAGGGATGAGGCTCCAAACCTGAGGCCATAGTTCTCAACCGGAAAAGAGTTGCTTGCTTAGTTTTGTTGGAGGAGAGATCTTGCCTCAGGTGGAGGGGCTCAAGTATCTTGGGGTTTTATTCACAAGTGAGTGAGGGAAGGACGGAGCGTGAGATTTTTGGTGGAGAAAAGGAGCTGAGTCGAAAGGATAAGCTCTGGATTTACATATCTATCTACGTTCCTACGTATAGCTGTGAGCTCTGGGTCATGGCCGAAAGGGTTAGGTTTAGACCCCATTTGTCAGTAGAGCTGGAGGAAGTGTCCTCTGTATTACTATTATGAGTCTCCTAAATGTGCAAATGTCAGTTAAAAGTACTACATTACTACATTAATATAATGTACAAAAGCACAAAGGAGCTCTTTAAATCACGTCTGGCCACGCCCGTTTCAGAAAGCTTTTCCAGCTCTTAACGCACCTGTCAAGTCAAAGGGGTTTTGTGACCATTTAAACAAAATTTCAGGCTTCAGACAAGGAAAAATTACAATGATGAGCTTTAAGTTTCTTAGCCCGGGTACACTGGGAGCATGGACAATCTCAGCGAGTAAAAATACCAGTAAAATAAACAACCTGAAGCAGACCAGGCCTGAGCTAATGAGAACATCTAGATCTAGCTTCACCCTCTGATTTGAAGTAACTTGCAGTAAAGTGTGGACTTGCTCTGTGTCCTGCAGGAGGCGCTGAAACACAAAGATAGTATTTGATCTTTTTAACAGACTGTGCGTACCTGTAGTGAAGTCAGTGCTGGCCCGAGCACTTTTCACTCCATTTCTAACGGAATAAACACTGACGGTGTGCAAAGTAGCTGGAGTCAAAGAGCTCATCTCAAACTCCACCATGCTTCCAGAAACCTGCTCCGTGATCGGTGCCACTGCACAGAGAAAATGCGTTTTCAGTTCCGTGTCTTTATCAGTATGAGGTTTTCATGTCCAAAGTTTCCATGTTAACAAAAATTTTGATCTAAATAGGATGCATGTTTTACTCAAATATTATGATGATGATAAATGTTTTCTCACCAGTTTTTGCACTGTATGTGATGATGTATCCATCCACAGAGGCAAGAGCTGGCCTCCACCGCAGCAGAGCACTGGACTCCGTCACATTCACCGCCGTCAGATCGTGAGGTCCATCTAGAGCTGAGGAGCAATCAAACAATGAGAAAAAAATTTTTTTAAGCTTACAAGAGACAAGCATTGCTTAATATACAGATGATTGAAGGTGGAATCTCCATCCCCAGACCTGTCGTGAAGGTGTCGTGACTGGTTCGCTCTCCTCCAGTCCTTTCACTGCTGACAGCGAGACCCGATAGGGTTCTCCAGGGACCAGATTGACCAGAGAGACCTGAGACTGAAAGCCGTCCGCAGCCACGGTCAGCGGAGCGCCTGGACATGAACACAAACTGTCTCAAAAGAGCAAACAATAAAAACTCTGTGGTGGTCTCAGGAGTTCGCTGAATTCATTTACAGTTAACATTTATGCATTTGACAGAAGCTTTTGTCCAAAGCAACTTAGAGAAGGGGAGAGACAACATGCAATTTGTTACACAGTCACAGAATTCAGGGATATAAGCAAAATCAAATAAGTTAATAAAAAACAAGGAACAAGTTAAACATAAAAAACTTTACAGTAAGCTGTACATCAATTTATTTGAAGGGGTACATATAATAATGAACTCATCATTAATTAATTGTTACTTCATAGTTGGATAAATTATTATTAGTTGGTGACTAACTTTAAGAGACACTTCATCATTACCTAAATTTATTATAACATAAAATATTAAACTACACTTAACCATAGCTGAAAAGTAGGGCCTACGCGCTGGGGTGTGACTGTGTGTATTTTACTGTTGGCGGTCCTTGGAGGTGGTACTTGGTGAAAAAAGTTTGAGAACCACTGAGTTAGAGTCCAAATTTGGGTCTAGTCTAGAATTGGGCAAAATTTCAGCATTTTCCACAAAAGCTTGACTTCAATGGCGCAAGAAGATCATCAATAATAGTGAAAAAGAAAACTAATGAATACAATAGCTGCCTCTAAAACACACGGAAGGACATCTTGCATAATAAAGCATTCATAAAAGCAGATACAAAGTGCATCGATACAGCTATAGAAGACTAACTAAGCCAGAGCAACTAAAATAACATAAAAAAAAAAAAAAAAAAATAGCAATTATTCAAAAATAGAAATGCACCAACTGGGAAGAAGTATGAACTATATATGAAGAAAGGAAAATTAACCTTTCCTGTTATTATTAGTTTATATCTAAAATGAATCTTAGTCTATTTAGGAAATAAAAGGATTGCCTTACACGTTTTTACACGTTCCTTTAGGATTTTGATCATTGTTAAAGGCTCTGTTATTATTTCCCTAATCTTTTTCATTGTCTTTTCTTTCCATTTCATTTACTTTACATTTAAGTATTACATGTTCTATTGTTTCCTCGACTCCACAATTATCACAATTTCAGGTTTTCCGGACACAAGGTTTTGAGGTCAAAAATTATTACAAAAATGAGTGCTATAAAATGTTTTATTTACATATTTGCACAAGAATAGAAGCTTGTGCTTGTATGAGGTTTTCCCCCCCACACAACATCCACCATCTTCATCATCATCACATATAGTACAAAGTAACCCAACCTTTTGACACTACAAAAATACTTTTTTAGATATTAACTTCTTGACACAAACATGAAATCAATTGATCTAAAGACAGCAAAACATCATTCCGTTCTCATTGTTTGTATTATATTAAATTTTTTGTTTTCTAACGCCATAATTTAATGACATGAAACACGTGGTATTATGCAAATTAGGCGATGACGTCATCTAGCGACGTCTGGGCCAGCCAATAGCGACCTTTCTTACTGAAGAGTTTGCAACAGTGCTCCAGGAGTTCTGCTGAGACAATCTTTCAGCACGAACAGTGTTTACCTCCTTGAACTGGGCTGTAGGTGATCCTGTAGGAGTCCGGCTGTGCTCGAGGCGACGCCCAGTGAACCACCGCCGACGTGTCTGTGATTTCAGAGAAGCGAAGGTCTTGTAGAGCGCCCAGGCCTGGAAGAAACACGCATAGTCAGAAATGGACAGCCTTCACATAAAACATGGAAATCCCAAACTCCACAAAACAAAGTAAGGAGGTTAATGTGGTTAAAACACAGCAGAGAAAAACACCGAACATCCAGCAGCGAACTGCAAGAGAAGACATGGACGGTTTGTTCTGTGAACTGATAAAACCTATAAGAAAGATGGTTAGTTATAATAGTGCAAACTTGCTTTTCCATTCCAAAATACTTTAAATCATTCCACAGGTTTGACCTGGATTGAGACAAGGACAAAGAGAAGATGGTTAATTTCACACCACCAACTTGAACCAACAATTGTTAGTTTTCTCTTCGTGCCACATAAACACGTTAATTTCCCAGCAATGATCTGAAAAACATGGTTTAGTGGTGAAATGGAAACAAAATGGCTTCTTTCCAAAACGAACCATGCAAGGTTAAAGTCAACCGGTACCCAAAAACTTTCTCATGACATCTGCTTGTCGTAAGAGGGTTGACTTTAAATCAAGAAAGATACAGATACAGAATCTGGACACGAAGTGCTTCGAAGCCCAGGAAGAGACATCCGGATCGTGCTGCAATCCAATCTAACACAATACCTGTCCGAGCCGCAGCTGTGACCGGTTGTGAGCGGTTCCAGTGTCACTCCATAAAGCTCAATTTCATAGTCAGTTCCACCCAAAAGCTGTGTTAAAACTTTGGTACGTTCATCGCCTGGGATGTGAAATCTCGAGGGTGTGTTTGTTTTCTCGAATCTCTGACTTTAGCATGAATCGATCGAAGACGTCCTCTTCTGCCGTCCAGGACAGGCGGAAACTCTCTGGGGTGATGTCTGACACGAACAGATGCTCAATCTCCGGTTCTGCCTCTGATGGACAAAAGAGAATCAACTCTTGATTGTCTTTATTCTGGAGAGATATGCATTGGGATGTTGAAAGTAAGGCTACGTTCAGACTGCATGTCTTAATACCCAATTCAGATTCTTTTGGTACATTTGTTCACATTACTAAAATGCACCTGCTCTCCATCTTCTGTGTAATCGAAACGCAGCTCCAATGTGACGCACATGTGCAGAAGAGGAAACTACATCCCCCAGAATGCACTGCTAACAGAAGCAAACCGTGACTTCATTAATGTGTCTTTGAGCTCTTCCTGAAACTATTTCAGTACAAGAACGTCTTCTCCAGGGACGTTTTCTGTGAGAAACTGGGTTTAAGATGGGCTCAATATTACAAAACCCAGAAAAATGCCACCAGGCTGTTCAGAATGAAAAAAAAAGATCTTTATCCATTTTGGGAGCTTATATGAAAGTGATCTGGGTTGGTTTTGAAAAAAAAAATCAAAATTAATTGTTCAGACTGTCCTGAATATATCAGATACAGGCCACATATGGAAAAAAACATTGGTTTTGGGTCACTCTGAGCTGCAGTCTGAACGTAGCTTAAGACTTCCCTAAACCAGCACAACCAGGCAGAGAGAGACTGAAAGCCCTGGATGCCAAATCTATTGGTTCAGGAATGTCCCTCTGTATCTCTCAGGGAGAACTGTAAGAGAATACTGTTCAAAACTGCCGTGCATTCCTCACAGAGAAAGATTGTTATTAACTCTCTCTTGCACGCTTCCACTAAAATTTTTGTCTCTCCTTGCAGAGAGAGACAGGGTGAGCGCCATGTTTTTTTCAGGTAAAATTTAGTTTTATTTTCATGTATATCCTCCGTTGTAGACATTTGTTTTTTGGTCTGTAAATTTTACTCTTTTGAGCTACCTCCGGGTTTGCGCCACTAGGACATCCTGGCATTTACAATGATATCTCATATGTGTGTGTGTGTGTGTGTGTGTTGTTTTAGCTCCAAATAGGCAGAGAAACACATGCACAAACACAAACACTATATATTTTTCTTGGTTCTCAGAAGGATTTAGTTCTTTTATGAATTTGTGATTTGAAATCATTTTGTGTATTTTCAATTACCCCAACATTTCAAACAATTTAATATTGATCATGGATATCTTCAACTTCCCCAACATTTCGAACAATTTAATATTGATCATGGATATCTTCAACTTCCCCAACATTTCAAACAATTTAATATTGATCATGGATATCTTCAACTACCCCAACATTTCAAACAATTTGATATTGATCATGGATTGAATGCCTCAACCAAGAGACGAGTAAGTCAAAGAAATAAGAGCAGAGAGAAGAATACCTGTAACAGCCACTGTGCTGATGGGGCGAGAGCGTACCCCATCCCCAGTCACCCCGCTCACACTGACCTCATAGCCAATGCCTGTGATGAGCCCCAAAACCTCCAGAGTGCTCTGGTTCCCTGGCACCGTGAACTCCATGGGCTCCAGGAGGCGTCCCGAATCTGACACCGTCACCTGGAAGCCACTGAAGCCCTCGGGCCAGTCTGCGTCCCAGGAGAGTCGAAATCCGTAAGGGGTTACATCCCACACACTCAGGTTTGTCACTTTGGGTATTGACGCTGGGTTTTACAGGGCGCCGAAGTCATTTGGGTCCCATAGTTGTAAGAATGCAAGAGAAGGAAAAAGATGAGGATGGATCGTTCGATCTGCAGTGATTGCAAGGTTCACGTCGGTAGGGTTTATAGGAACACTCGTAACTGGCTGTGATAGTAATCTACAGAAGCTCATAGTATTCACCAAATATTTTCTTCTGGAGAGTGTGATAAATATGATAAACTAAGTCATAGTTATGAGATACTAAGTCAAATTATGAGCTACAGTAAGTCATAATTGCGAGACACTAAGTCACAATTATGAGATACTAAGACATAGTTATGAGATATGTATCTCATAATTATGAGATAAATTAATAGTTTTTGTAGTTTTATTTAAACTGGTTCCCAACTTATACATTATTTTTGGCAAACTTACATCACATAAACATCCTTTGAGAGCACACAACCTTATTAATCTGTGTTGCCAAGAAAAGCGAATCTTTTAAAGCAGCCTACCTGTGCTGAAATTGAGAGAAACTGCAGGAGATTCCCGGCCATTAGAAAGACCGTAAAACACTACATCATAGACTGTAGAGTCCACAAGCCCCAGGACGCTCATTCATCTCTGAACCTGACACTCTTAGCTCGATTACTTCATACAGCTGCTCTCGATCAGAGACTCGAGCAGCGAAAGAGTCAAATCGACCGGATAATGTGCTCCAGAACAGAGTCACACTGTCGGGATTCCTGTTAGAAACCTCAACTGGTCCGAGCAAAGGCTCCGGCTCTGAGTGAGAGAACAAAACAGCTGCTGTTACGGTCTGGTCTCCTAAAGCGCTCTTCAGACTGCTCTTTCCACATACTCGTATGGTTACACGGCTAAAACTGAAACCTAAGCAAAGTTGTAAGATCCTATATGTAGAAAAACAAGTTTTAACAGTTTAAATGAAATTAGCATTCCATTCACTGTGTTTTAAAAAACAAAGCCTTTTAAATTATAGTTTTTTTTCTAATTTCAAAACTTGAATAATATATTGAGCACAAACGTCATAGATTTTTTATTAAAAAAGAAAAAGGTTGCACAGTGGCGGAGTTGGTGGGTTCTGTAATTGGAAGTGTTTGGTGGAGGTGTGTGACTGGTGAGTGTGTTTGGTGGATGTGTGTGACTGGTGGAGTGTGTGTTGGTGGATGTGTGTGACTGGTGGAGTGTGTTTGGTGGATGTGTGTGACTGGTGGGGTGTTTGGTGGAGGTGTGTGACTGGTGGAGTGTGTTTGGTGGAGGTGTGTGACTGGTGGAGTGTGTTTGGTGGATGTGTGACTGGTGGAGTGTGTTTGGTGGATGTGTGTGACTGGTGGAGTGTGTTTGGTGGATGTGTGTGACTGGTGGAGTGTGTTTGGTGGATGGTGTGAGGTGGGGGTGTGTTTGGTGGATGTGTGTGACTGGTGGAGTGTGTTTGGTGGTGTGTGGACTGGTGGAGTGTGTTTGATGGATGTGTGTGACTGGTGGGGGGTGTTTGGTGGATGTGAGTGACTGGTGGAGTTTGTTTGGTGGATGTGTGTGATTGTGGGGGGGTGTTTGGTGGATGTGAGTGACTGGTGGAGTGTGTTTGGTGTGTGTGTGTGACTGGTGGGGGGTGTTTGGTGGAGGTGTGTGACTGGTGGAGTGTGTTTGGTGGAGGTGTGTGACTGGTGGAGTGTGTTTGGTGGATGTGTGACTGGTGGAGTGTGTTTGGTGGAGTGTGTTTGGTGGATGTGTGTGACTGGTGGAGTGTGTTTGGTGGATGTGTGTGACTGGTGGGGGGTGTTTGGTGGATGTGAGTGACTGGGGGGGGTGTTTGGTGGATGTGAGTGACTGGTGGGGGTGTTTGGTGGATGTGAGTGACTGGTGGGGGGTGTTGGTGGAGGGTGTGACTGGTGGATGTGTGTGACTGGTGGAGTGTGTTTGGTGGATGTGTGACTGGTGGGGGTAGTTTGGTGGATGTGTGTGACTGGTGGAGTGTGTTTGGTGGATGTGAGTGACTGGTGGGGGATGTTTGGTGGAGGTGTGTGACTGGTGGAGTGTGTTTGGTGGATGTGTGTGACTGGTGGTGTGTGTTGGTGGAGGTGTGTGACTGGTGGTGGTTTGGTGGATGTGTGTGACTGGTGGAGTGTGTTTGGTGGATGTGTGGACTGGTGGAGTGTGTTTGGTGGATGTGTGTGACTGGTGGAGTGTGTTTGGTGGATGTGTGTGACTGGTGGAGTGTGTTCGTGGATGTGTGTGATGGTGGGGGGGTGTTGGGTGGATGTGAGTGACTGGTGGGGGGTGTTTGGTGGATGTGAGTGACTGGTGGGGGGTGTTTGGTGGATGTGAGTGACTGGTGGGGGGTGTTTGGTGAATGTGAGTGACTGGTGGGGGTGTTTGGTAGATGTGAGTGCCTGGTGGGGGGTGTTTGGGTGGAGGTGTGTGACTGGTGGATGTGTGTGACTGGTGGAGTGTGTTTGGTGGATGTGTGTGACTGGTGGGGGGTGTTGGGTGGATGTGTGTGACTGGTGGTGTGTGTTTGGTGGATGTGTGTGACTGGTGGAGTGTGTTTGGTGGATGTGAGTGACTGGTGGGGTGTTTGGTGGAGGTGTGTGACTGGTGGATGTGTGACTGGTGGAGTGTGTTTGGTGGATGGTGTGTGACTGGTGGTGTGTGTTGGTGGAGGGTGTGACTGGTGGGGGGTGTTTGGTGGTGGAAGTGTGTGTGTGAGGTGTGGGTGGATGTGTGGACTGGGGGGTTGGGTGGGGTGGAGGTTGTGGAGGTGGAGTGTGTTTGGGTGGAGGTGTGGGACTGGGTGGTGAAGGGAGAGTGGGTTTGGGGATGTGGTTTCGACTGGGGAGTGGGGGGATGTGTGTGGTGGATGGGAGTGGGGGAGTGTGTTTGGGTGGATGTGAGTTGCTGGTAGAGTGTGTTGTTTGGTGGATGTGTGTGACTGGTGGAGTGTGTTTATGGATGTTTGTGATGGGGAGGTGGTTTGGTGGATGTGTGTGACTGGTGGAGTGTGTTTGGTGGATGTGTGTGACTGGTGGAGTGTGTTAGGGATGTGTGTGACTGGTAGAGTGTGTTTGGTGGATGTTTGTGACTGGTGGAGGTGTTTGGTGGATGTGTGTGACTGGTGGAGTGTGTTTGGTGGTGTGAGTGACGGTGGAGTGTGTTTGGTGGATGGTGTGACTGGGGAGGGTGTTTGGTGGATGAGTGACTGGTGAGGTGTGTTTGGTGGATGAGTGTGACTGGTGGAGTGTGTTTGGTGGAGGTGTGTGACTGGTGGAGTGTGTTTGGTGGATGTGTGTGACTGGTGGAGTGTGTTTGGTGGATGTGTGTGACTGGTGGGGGGTGTTTGGTGGAGGGCAGGAGGACGTAGGCTCAGAATGGCAGCCACGTTCTGTCAGACTCAGGGCAGCTGAGGGCTACCAAGGTAGCTTATCACCAGCAGAGAGTGAATGTGGAGTGAATGAATAATGCTCTGATCATTGTAAAGCATTTTTTGAGTGTCTTGAAAAGCAGTATATAAGTTGAAGGCATTCTTATTGTTTTATTTTAAACAAGGATGTCTAGAAATTCTGGATTTAAATTCAGATGGTCAAAAAACAGCTGTTTTTTTTAACAAATGTTAAAATCGAACCACAAACACTCTTAATTCAATGCCATTTCCCTACAATTTGAACAAGTATTTCTAATTTTAAATTTTGCATTATTTCTAATTTCACATTGTCACTTAAGGACATTTACTTCTAGTTTAAACAGAAAACTTCTAAGTTGTAAATTTTTAAATCTAGTCCATTTATAACAAGTTACAAGAGCAAATATTCTTTTAAACCATTTTATTGATTTTTCTGTTTCTTTCAGCATCATTCTTGCTACTTTGAACAACTCTTTCCAAGTCAGATTTGTTTACCCCATGGCAAGTTTATTTTTGCTTGACCTAGGAATAGATTAACTATATTTACGTATTTTCTTCTTCTTCCAAGACGGTGTTCTTTGCAGATAGATATCTGATCAAATCAATCTGAGAAATTGATTGATATTAAGATTTTCTACAATTCCCGGGAGTTTAGTTCTTTTATTCGCCCAATCGTAATTTTGCAACATTGATCTCACAGTCTTCAGCATAACAAGGCATTTCTAATAATCAATAATCGAGAGTATGGCAAGAGCAGATGACCTCATTCCTGGAGAGCCAAGTGCTTCAGTGCTCGGTCGCGTTCATGAACACAACCCATTCCAACAACTAGCAATCCTCTTGGCTTGGTATGAGTGCCTTTAAAAGACTCAAAACCACTAAATTTGAAGTTCTATTTGGAATGTTTCACGGAACCTCTTGACACTCTTGGGGTAGAACTAAAAGCTCTCAAGGAACAAGAGAACATCTCATTTGGCAGCAAGCATTGCAGGACTATGAGAAGCATGCACTGCTGTACCTGTGGTCACTTCAGCCGTGAGGGGCATCTGTATTGGCACTCGGAGAGGGTGGCGGTACAGTTTAATCTGATAGCTGGTATCTCCTTTGAGGCCAGTCAGTCTTGCTGAACTAGTGCCTGCAGGAAACGTGTGCCCTCTCGCATGCTTGGGTTCAGCAGACTCTCTCACTTCCACAATGAAACATTTCAAAGGGAATGTCTCTTGCCCGCCATGAAAGCCAGATTGAGTCTGATGAAACCTTTGAAAGTTTGAGCCGCGAGAGGTCAGGCTCGAAGTCTACAGAGGAGAGAAACCAGTTGAGATTTTAGTTCCTGGACAGACGTGAATGCTACTGACAATACATGAAATCCAGCCTTCTATAAAACCTCCAGGAAGCATCGAGGAAAGACACACACAGTGGATTCTGTGTCCACTCTTTTCTATTTATAATAGGTGACTTTACAACCATTAACTGCTTTTAACTCTATGCTGAGTGAAGACGTTCATGGATATTTGGCTTTGAATGAGAATTGTAGTATGTTTCACTGTGGAATTAATGAAATATGTTGTAATGATTGAACGTATGCTGTATTGTTGGATTGTGTTTGGTGTGATTTTTTTTACTTATTAAGAAGGCTTTAAATGGGCTCCACATACCTATTTGGACACCAGGGTTTTTTTGATGTTTTGTAAAAAGAGATTTATGGTTACGCCTTTGATGATTTGATGTGCATAATGTTTTTTGTGTGTGAATTGACTGTTGGCTTATGGTGCATTAAATTATGTATATGGGGATTTTTTATTAAATCATGTAACAGAAAGGTTTATCATTGTGGTTACTTTTATGCAATTAAGTATGTATTGGTGTTTTGATTACTGATATGAATTATTGTCGAGTGAGGGCTAATGAATAATGTGAAAATGAGTTTAAGCTGATGATGACAAAGACATTGTTTAATGCATTCTGATATGTTTGGAAATTCAATTTATTGATATGTATATGGTGTGACGATGTTCATCTCATTCAGCGCTCTCCTGCTCACAGACCACGGACAGCAGGAGACCGAATCAGCGCGGCCCAGGCTGACCTGCCTCTGATCAGCAGCGGGGGAGAGAAGGAGCCCAGAGGCACAGAGAATCGACTCGGATGAAGACTGTGTGTTCTAATCATTGTTTCCCTATCCCCCCCCCTCCAATATTAATTTATGAATGAGATATTTGAGTGAAATTAGTAAATAAAACACAGGCCATTCCACGATACCCACGCGACTCTGTGTCCACTCTTTTCTATTTTATAATAGGTGTTAAGATTGCAACACAGCCAGCTGGTCAGCGGGCGTGTTGCATATACAGTCCATGAAACCTGGATGACAAAGCTTAAAATGCAATGCGAAGGATTTAACACAATGCTGAAAGGGTGGAAGGGTACGTTTCACAGATAGTCAACAGAATTTGGAGTTTGAGACATGGACACTTCCCAGCGATGGGTTGCGGCTGGAAGGGCATCCGTCGCATAAAACATATGCCAGAGGAGTTGGCGGTTCATTCCGCTGTGGAGACCCCCGAAAGAGAAGAAAGCCGACATTCTACAGCCGACAGGCTTTTCTAGCTTCCTCGTTCCAACTGCAGCGCTGCAAAGAACTGTTTGAATCTTAATTTAGTGAACTTCATAAAAACCTAAGTTATTTATATTTTTGTAGTCGTTTAAGGTTATTTGTTAATTTTTGTTTTAGTTTTATGTGGAACTATATTTTGGGGAAGGAGGAGCACTTTAGTGGGACACACTGCCACCTTGTGTTAGGTATGTGCAGCGCCCTTTTAGTGTTTACATGCTCTCAGTTGTCGCCTGTAAAACTGGGTGCGCAAAGAGTAGAAGTGTTGAGTGGTTTATAGTGTTGAGCACTGGTTAGCACACAGAAAATCCACCCATTCACGAAGAACATGTTCAGCTTTTGGTGCCAAAAAAAACACTCTTACTTTTCATTGTTCACTGATGCGGGTAGTCAGCGCATATGTTCTTCATTGAGATGAGCTGCATTAGCACTACATCTGATGGGTTAGTGGGC
The DNA here is from genome assembly GCA_900490495.1 of Danionella dracula. Taxonomy (NCBI): domain Eukaryota; kingdom Metazoa; phylum Chordata; class Actinopteri; order Cypriniformes; family Danionidae; genus Danionella; species Danionella dracula. The sequence goes on along the minus strand of UELW01000977.1, from coordinate 47,350 downwards.
AGTGCTCCTGCAAATGGGTGTGGCTACAGTCATCAAGCTGTTTTTAGTTCCCAGAAAAAGAAAATAGAATTACACGAACACGCATGAACCAATCTGAGTATGACTCGAGGCATGTTTTTGACGAGGTAACGATACTAAATTAAGAGAGAAAGGTCATTAAAGTCAAGTTTAGATGACATGCCACCTTCATGGAACCGAAGCAAACCCACGATACTTCCCTATTCATCCCTCTTTACCAGCTTGTGTTTTAATAACTTTAATAGATCAGCCCATGTCTACCTTTGCAAGTTCCGAAAATTCCTCCAGAAACTTGTGTTCGGAGAAGCAACAGGGTCTTGTTGTTCTGTCTCAGAAAGACAGGAAATCCCTGAATCCCAGAAAACAGAACCCTCCCTCTCACTGTCCCTGGCTGGTGGAATGATCTCATAAGCGCAGTCAGAAAAGAAGCCACACTAACAACTTTCAAAAAGCAATGAAGTACCCTTCTCTTCCGTGGGAACTTAAAATCATTAAAAATAATCCATATGTGGCGAACAATTGCACGGGAGTCTATACAAGGCCAGCCTTTCACACATTGCCTGCACCATCTTTAATGCACTCTTCCCCTCCCAATCTATCAATCAAAAAAGGGGCGTGCAGAAAGAGAATCTGAGTTACCTGTGGAGGCGGCTGCACTGATGGCGTTTGTTCTCCGTCCATTCTTGACTCCGGTCAAGTACACTACATAGTCAGTACTCGGCTGGAGCCCGGTTAACTCAAAAGAGCGAGCGTTTGAGGACAGATTGTACTCAAGTGTCTCCTGCTGCCAGCTGGAGTCTATGACCTCCAGGGAAAAGCCCTGGACGTGTCCTAGCGTCTCATTCCAGATCAGGGAGAAGCTCTGGGACGTGACATTAGACACATAGAGATTGCCCATCACTGGAGCGCTTTCTAAAGGGAGAAAGCGTTAATGCAACAGCAGTCAGACCCAACAAGAATAATCATCCCTTTTTCGGTTGTGAGTAATATGAGATTTTCCTAAAAAGGACAACAAAGGTGAAAGATAATTGTTTAGAATTATACTAGACAAAGTCTGGGGGTGAAACAACACGCAGTAGTTTAGCTCCTGAAGATGCTTGTAACGGTTTACTTGCAAGCCATTAAATCGCCTTCTCAGAAGAAAAAAAAATGCTCTACCAGGTTTGTCACAGGAAGTGATGTCTAAGACAGGGCCAGACAGAATTTGGGGGTGCAGATTTATGCAAAACACAAACAAACAAAAAAGAAAACTTGCAGAGCCCAGAGATAAGTATTAATATAAGATAATTATGTGGCTCAGGGGCTGAAATCTGAAGAATTGGAGCTTTAACACTCAGTTCTATTATTAGACCTCGAATTAGTTTTTGTCCTCCTTTAAATTTAGCAGAAATTCTATACGGAAATGACCAAAAACTCTGTTGATTCCATCTGGCCTTGGCCATGAGCAAATCTGTCTATTGTGTGCATCTCTTTTCACTACCAGCAAATGCAGGAAATTGGTATTTGTTTTAATCAACTTTGTAAATCAATGTTGCAGGATGTAATATCGCAATCCATCAGAGGGGGCGTAATAGCACTGTACCTGTTAAACAAAAGTGAAGTGTTGCCTCTTGGGTCACTGTATTGTTGGACTTCTGAGAGCAGATAGTTTGATTAAAGGGCTTAGCATTTCAATAACACGATTTTTCCTAAATTCAATGGCAAATTTTTTTTTCCTTTGTTTTTTTAAGTCTGTGTTCTCGAACTGTTTTGTTTAGGGGCAGAAACCGTTCCCGATGAAATAAACAGAATTGTTTACATGGAAAAATGCAGTTTAGGTTTACATTTTATGCATAAAAGAGATCGGTTTTCGCTTTTTTTGGCAGTAGCCCAATAATATTAACCTGTTTTCCTAGTTTTAAAGACAAAGTAAACCTCTCCTGACTGATGTGAAGTGATAAAAGCTGACTATCATAATATTTAAAGAGCAAACAAAACACCAAACCGTTTATGGTAATTCATAACTACAACTGGATTTTACCATAAATAGTTTGTATTTTGGGTCAGAGATTGTCAAAGCAAATGTAATAAAAATAAAACCAAATACGGAGCTCTATTCATGTGCATCACAGATTCAGTTTTCCTGAAGGGAGAAAGTGTTTTTGCAACAGCTCTCTCTGCCCCTGAGCAAAATGAATTGACTGAACTGTAGCACCTCGACCGGCCACAAGGGGTTGGGGTCAGAAGTGAGCAGGTTCTCATTCACTCCAATGTTAAAACACTTTGAGCTAAAACAAACATATTTGCATCCCTGGTGCTGCATTTTTTAGTTTTTTATTTAGGTCTCTATTTTTTACCTTCATGAACACTCTGAGGAGGTGACTTATTTTTTATTTGCTTGCTTAAGATACTAAAATTAAACCTTCAACTTATCAGATATTTTTGGTTACCAGGAAGTGATGCACTCCAATGAAGGCGATGCCCATTCTTAGCCTTTTTTACCAATCATACGAAACATCGCATGCGCTATGTCCATGTCCTATACGGTCAATGAGTAAGACTCAAGGAGACAAAGCATCACTTAACGGAGAGATGTTCATAACTGTACAACAAATGTGTAAGATAATTGTTTAGAATTACATTTGAAAAAGTCAGTGAGTGCAACGGCATACGGTAGTTAACCTGAAAACTCCTGAAACTGTTTGTGAGGGTTTACTTGCAAGCCATTAAATCGGCTTCTCCGAGAAAAAGCGCTTTAACAGGTTTCTTACAGGAAGTGATGTCAAAGAAGGAGTCAAGAACTCGTGGGCAGGGCCAGATGGAAAATTGGGGAAACTGTTGCAAAAACCTTCTGTTTATCCTTGGATAAGCACTAATCTAAGATAATTTTGTGTGGCTGAAATCTAAGCTTTAACACTCTCTATTCTACAATTCGACCTTGAATGACTTTCTTACATTTAAAAAAAAAAAATTAAAGCCTAATACAGAGCTATATTTAGTCAAGCCCATTCCAGATTTAGTTTCTGGTTTGCAGAAACAGAAATAGCACTGTTTACATCCTGCTTTTAATTTGCATCGAAGGCCAATATTTGCATATTATATAGCATTATCCGAAATGTTCACTGTAGTGTCAAAACAGGATGTCAAAGGATGGTTTGGTTAGTGTATATTAAGCAAGCCATGTATAATGTTAAATTCTGCTTGTTTTCATAAAAACTGAATAAATGAACTATTGTATAAATGATCAGACAATGCTCCTGATTATACACCTACCCAGAATATCACATGATTAGCCACCTACCCTGAATATCACATGATTTATCACCTACCCAGAATATCACATGATTATACACCTACCCAGAATATCACATGATTAAACACCTACCCAGAATATCACATGATTAAACACCTATCCAGAATATCACATGATTAAACACCTATCCAGAATATCACATGATTAAACACCTACCCAGAATATCACATGATTAAACACCTATCCAGAATATCACATGATTAAACACCTACCCAGAATATCACATGATTAAACACCTACCCAGAAAATCACATGATTAAACACCTACACAGAATATCACATGATTAAGCACCTACCCAGAATATCACATGATTAAACACCTACACAGGAATATAATTTGATTATATATCTGCCTAGAATATCACATGATTAATCACCTACCCAGAATATCACATGATTAAAAATCTAACCAGAATATCAAATGATTAAATACCTACCCAGAATATCACATGATTATTCACCTGCTGAGAAAATCACATGATTAAACATCTACCCAGAATATCACATGATTAAACACCTACCCAGAATATCACATGATTAAACATCTAACCAGAATATCAAATGATTAAATACCTACCCAGAATATCACATGATTATTCACCTGCTGAGAAAATCACATGATTAAACACCTACCCAGAATATCACATGACTAAACACCTACCCGGAATATCACATGACTAAACACCTACCCAGAATATCAAATGATTAAATACCTACCCAGAATATCACATGATTAAACATCTACCCAGAATATCACATGATTAAACACCTACCCAGAATATCACATGACTAAACACCTACCCAGAATATCAAATGATTAAATACCTACCCAGAATATCACATGATTAAACACCTACACAGGAATATAATTTGATTATATATCTGCCCAGAATATCACATGATTAAACACCTGCCCAGAATATCACATGATTAAACACCTACCCAGAAAATCACATGATTAAACATCTACCCAGAATATCACATGATTAAGCACCTACCCAGAATATCACATGATTAAACACCTACACAGGAATATAATTTGATTATATATCTGCCTAGAATATCACATGATTAATCACCTACCCGGAATATCACATGATTAAACATCTACCCAGAATATATCATGATTAAACATCTACCCAGAATATCACATGACTAAACACCTACCCAGAATATCAAATGATTAAATACCTACCCAGAATATCACATGATTAAACATCTACCCAGAATATCACATGATTAAACATCTACCCAGAATATCACATGACTAAACACCTACCCAGAGTATCAAATGATTAAATACCTACCCAGAATATCACATGATTAAACATCTACCCAGAATATCACATGATTAAACACCTACCCAGAATATCACATGACTAAACACCTACCCAGAATATCAAATGATTAAATACCTACCCAGAATATCACATGATTAAACACCTACACAGGAATATAATTTGATTATATATCTGCCCAGAATATCACATGATTAAACACCTGCCCAGAATATCACATGATTAAACACCTACCCAGAAAATCACATGATTAAACATCTACCCAGAATATCACATGATTAAGCACCTACCCAGAATATCACATGATTAAACACCTACACAGGAATATAATTTGATTATATATCTGCCTAGAATATCACATGATTAATCACCTACCCAGAATATCACATGATTAAACATCTAACCAGAATATCAAATGATTAAATACCTACCCAGAATATCACATGATTATTCACCTGCTGAGAAAATCACATGATTAAACATCTACCCAGAATATCACATGATTAAACACCTACCCAGAATATCACATGATTAAACACCTACCCAGAATATCACATGACTAAACGCCTACCCGGAATATCACATGACTAAACACCTACCCAGAATATCAAATGATTAAATACCTACCCAGAATATCACATGATTAAACATCTACCCAGAATATCACATGACTAAACACCTACCCAGAATATCAAATGATTAAATACCTACCCAGAATATCACATGATTAAACACCTACACAGGAATATAATTTGATTATATATCTGCCCAGAATATCACATGATTAAACATCTAACCAGAATATCAAATGATTAAATACCTACCCAAAATATCACATGATTATTCACCTTCCGAGAATATCACATGATTAAACATCTACCCAGAATATCAAATGATTAAACATCTACCCAGAATATCACATGATTAAACACCTGCCCAGAATATCACATGATTAAACACCTACCCAGAATATCAAATGATTAAATACCTACCCAGAATATCACATGATTAAACACCTACCCAGAATATCACATGATTAAACACCTGCCGAGAATATCACATGATTAAACACCTGCCGAGAATATCACATGATTAAACACCTGCCGAGAATATCACATGATTAAACATCTACCCAGAATATCAAATGATTAAATACCTACCCAGAATATCACATGATTAAACACCTACCCAGAATATCACATGATTAAACACCTGCCGAGAATATCACATGATTAAACACCTGCCGAGAATATCACATGATTAAACACCTGCCGAGAATATCACATGATTAAACACCTGCCGAGAATATCACATGATTAAACATCTACCCAGAATATCACATGATTAAACATCTACCCAGAATATCAAATGATTAAACATCTACCCAGAATATCACATGATTAAACACCTACCCAGAATATCACATGATTAAACATCTACCCAGAATATCACATGATTAAACACCTGCCGAGAATATCAAATGATTAAACACCTGCCGAGAATATCACATGATTAAACACCTGCCGAGAATATCACATGATTAAACATCTACCCAGAATATCACATGATTAAACATCTACCCAGAATATCACATGACTAAACACCTACCCAGAATATCACATGATTGAACATCTACCCAGAATATCACATGATTAAACACCTATCCAGAATATCACATGATTAAACATCTACCCAGAATATCACATGATTAAACATCTACCCAGAATATCACATGATTAAACACCTATCCAGAATATCACATGATTAAACATCTACCCAGAATATCACATGATTAAACATCTACCCAGAATATCACATGATTAAACATCTACCCAGAATATCACATGACTAAAAACCTACCCAGAATATCACATGATTAAACATCTACCCAGAATATCACATGATTAAACACCTATCCAGAATATCACATGATTAAACATCTACCCAGAATATCACATGATTAAACATCTACCCAGAATATCACATGATTAAACATCTACCCAGAATATCACATGATTAAACACCTATCCAGAATATCACATGATTAAACATCTACCCAGAATATCACATGATTAAACACCTACCCAGAATATCAAATGATTAAACACCTGCCGAGAATATCACATGATTAAACATCTACCCAGAATATCACATGATTAATAACCTACCCAGAATATCACATGATTAAACATCTACCCAGAATATCAAATGATTAAACACCTGCCGAGAATATCACATGATTAAACACCTGCCGAGAATATCACATGATTAAACATCTACCCAGAATATCACATGATTAAACATCTACCCAGAATATCACATGATTAAACATCTACCCAGAATATCACATGATTAAACACCTGCCGAGAATATCACATGATTAAACATCTACCCAGAATATCACATGATTAAACATCTACCCAGAATATCACATGACTAAACACCTGCCGAGAATATCACATGACTAAACACCTACCCAGAATATCAAATGATTAAATACCTGCCGAGAATATCACATGATTAATAACCTACCCAGAATATCACATGATTAAACATCTGCCGAGAATATCACATGATTAAACATCTGCCCAGAATATCACATGATTAAACATCTACCCAGAATATCAAATGATTAAATACCTACCCAGAATATCACATGATTAAACATCTACCCAGAATATCACATGATTAAACACCTGCCGAGAATATCACATGACTAAACACCTACCCAGAATATCAAATGATTAAATACCTGCCGAGAATATCACATGATTAATAACCTACCCAGAATATCACATGATTAAACATCTACCCAGAATATCACATGATTAAACATCTACCCAGAATATCACATGATTAAACATCTACCCAGAATATCACATGATTAAACATCTACCCAGAATATCACATGATTAAACACCTGCCCAGAATATCACATGATTAATCACCTGCCCAGAATATCACATGATTAAACATCTACCCAGAATATCACATGATTAAACACCTGCCCAGAATATCACATGATTAATCACCTGCCCAGAATATCACATGATTAAACATCTACCCAGAATATCACATGATTAAACATCTGCCCAGAATATCACATGATTAAACATCTACCCAGAATATCACATGATTAAACATCTGCCCAGAATATCACATGATTTATCACCTGCCCAGAATATCACATGATTAAACACCTGCCCAGAATATCACATGATTAAACATCTACCCAGAATATCACATGATTAAACATCTGCCCAGAATATCACATGATTTATCACCTGCCCAGAATATCACATGATTAAACACCTGCCCAGAATATCACATGATTAAACATCTACCCAGAATATCACATGATTAAACATCTGCCCAGAATATCACATGATTAATAACCTACCCAGAATATCACATGATTAATAACCTACCCAGAATATCACATGATTAAACACCTACCCAGAATATCACATGATTAAACATCTGCCGAGAATATCACATGATTAAACATCTGCCCAGAATATCACATGATTAAACATCTGCCGAGAATATCACATGATTAAACATCTGCCCAGAATATCACATGATTAAACATCTGCCGAGAATATCACATGATTAAACACCTGCCCAGAATATCACATGATTAAATACCTACCCAGAAAATCACAAACACAGTAAGCATATAAAGAATATCACATAAACATGGTGTTTTTAAAACGAGATCACAAAGTTTAGTTTAGGTCGTAAAGTTTTATTGACTCCTGAGTCCTCTCCTGTCTTCTCTTACTGACACAGAAGGAATTTAGCCCAACGTTTCTCACACTACCAAATGAATGAATTTTCACTAATCTTGACTCATCTGGATATCGATAAGTTCTGATCATTATTCGTAGCAGAGGTTTGCAAAAAAAAATTGATCCAACAGTATCCTCAATGAAACAATAAAACAACAATGAAATAAATTACCACATGTTGCAATCACTGCAGCAGATCCAAACACTCACCACAATGCCATAAAAATATGGTGCCATGTAATAGAGGGATGGATGAAATGATGGTAGTGTTTGATTTCAGTGGATGAAATGAATGGAAACCTTTCCTTTAACTCTAAACAGGCGCGCGGACACACGGTGGCTGGAACAGGAAGCATTAGAATCCATAAGGTGACAGTGTTAAGTTTCCATTCTCCACAACATCATGCAACATCAGTGAAAGTTTATGAAAAATATACGAGAGGATATGTTAAAAGCCTGTTTGACACCACAGATCCCAAAGATAAGAATAAAGAGAGAGAGGAGAGGGGGAGAGAGAGAGAAAGAGGGGAAAGGCAGAATAGATTTTCATTTAATTGTGGAAAATGAAGTGCTTTTCTCAGATTTTAGATTTTAAAATAAATAAATATTAACATAACCATAAATTGATACCTAGAATGTAGCAAATGTTTGTTTAAAGTGAACCTGTAATAGAATATTTAATCATTGTAAGTAATTCTCAAAGAAGATTGTATTTGTATGTATATTTGGGAGGAAACAGGAAGTGATGTCTCAGGAAGTCTCGAGTTTGGCCAGAGAAGGGCGGCTCATTTCTCTCTCTTTCTCTCTTTCCTTCCTTCTCTCTCTTCTCTTATTTCCTTACTCTCCCTTTCTCTCTCCATGGTGCTTGCAATGTGATCACATGCTTCGTTGATATCAAGGTATGAGTTTAATTCATGTTTGGAACAACTAATAAATTGCTGTTTGCGATTGTGTTCATAAGTCATGTCTCACGAGTATAAAAATTCTACAACAAACCTCAGATGAAAATCTACTTTTCCAGATGTGCAAATTCTCGCTAAAATAATCAAATCAAAGTCCATCAACACATTTTAATTGCCTTTGAAATCTAGCCTTTTTAGCTCATTAAGGTCATAATTATGTCATACTCACTTTTTACCATTAACTCTGCCCATCATCTCTCTGGATTTAACCTTAGACTGTTAACTGAACGCTCTAAATCAAATCAGTGTGCACAAACTAGGCATCTATTGTCCTCAGAAATCAAGTCCTACAAAACAGACAGGAGACGAGTGAGGAACAAGCAGAGTGAGGCAAAAGCAGACGACAGTTTGACACTGTGGTAAGACAAAGGCTAAAACTAAAAGATAACATGTGGAGAGTTCTCTTTCCTTGCATCTTTTTTCAAATTGACTTGCAATTACTTGGAAAATCAGAAAGAGAGAGAGAGGTCGTACTTCATTTCATTCTAGGTAAGACGTAACTGAAGCCATGGTTACTTTTTAAATTGGCGTTTCCAGAGACCTACGCATTTTAGTTGCAACCCTGCTCTAGCATACACACTACTTTATCTTCAGACAAGCTAAGAGGAGCTTAATTACTACGGAGCGAGAGATCTGCCGAAACAATCTGAAATTGAGCTGTGTTAATTTGATTTATAGATGATTGTAGTTTAATAAACCTGAATATTATATGGCATGAAAAAAGGTTTTGGATTTGAATTTCTTAATATGAATTTTGTAACTTGAATGTTCTGTAACTTCTGAAATGTAAAACTTTGATTGGATTTTTTTTTAAGGCGTAATGATTTAGAGATGTATTTTCAAACTTCAGATTTTTTTTTATATATATGCAGTTTGTAAAAATACAGCTTGAAGTTTACAATGAGAAAATTTCAAAACATCAAATTCATTATTTAAAAATTCAAACCGCTAAATTCAGGTTGTGAAATTCAGATCTAACAGAGAGTAGTTGATCACAGAACAGTCAATGAAGCATTTTGGCTAATCTACGAAATTTCTAGAAAAGTGTGCGGCTCAGCCGTGTGAGCGTGAATCGACCGTAATACTAGCGTTATTAGCAAGCTACTAGCATTTTACTAGCAAGATCAACAAATCACTATTGTAGTATAGAGACTTCAGAATGTTGAAGCTCCTATAGCTTCATCGGCTGCTCTGTGATCGTCTGCTCTCCCCTGGTGATGAGCCCTCACCTGCGTTCTGTTAGATCTGAATTTCACGACATGAATTTTGCTGTTTGAATTTTAGAATATTGAATTTGATGTTTTGAAATTTTTCTTCTTGAAAACTTCAAGCTCTATTTTTACAAACTGAATATATATAAAAAAATCTAAAGTCTGAAAATACATCTATAAATGATTATGCCTTTAAAAAAAATCAGTGGTTTTAAATTACCTAAGTTCAATATTCAAGTTTCAAAATTCAGATTAGGAAATTCAAATATAATATTCAGGTTTATTAAATTACAACTGTCAATAATTCAAATCAACGCAGCTCAAATTCAGATGGTTTCGGCGAATCTCTCGCTCCGTTAATCACGGATCAGGTGTGTTTCCTGATGGTCGAAACAAAAATGTGAAGCGCTCCGGATCCTCAGGACCGGATTTGGTGGTCCCTGTGATAAAGCTTTCAATTAAATGAAGTGCTCTCCGTAAATGTCCTCCATTTTAAGTAATGTGTAAAAACCTTTTTTTTACACTTTTGTTTTTCATATAGCACTTTGGTAAGCACAAAGTTGTGTTAAAATGTGCGATGAACAAAGTGACATTACCTGGACCTATTTAGTCGCTGTATTTAATTATGCAAGGCTAAACTGCACAATTTAATCATAACTACCTAACTATTTAATCATAACCTTGGATTATGTACAATTATTTTTGGTTTCATTCTTTCCATTAATCTGTGCATTCTCCCACTACTTCTAGAAAAAGTCAGTATTCTTCATATTTGGCTTGATTATTTTTTTTAAAGTTTAAAGTAGAATGCAACTTGAAGTAAGACGTCCTTTCGACTGCACTGTGACGGATTACTGAAAACTCTTGTGCTGTTGTTGGTTTGTTGGAGTAGTTTGAGAGAAAGTGCACTTCATTTTCCACATTCAACCGGGAAACTTGCTTACCTGTCACTGCGTCAGTTCTGATGGGGCCCAAGATTGAACCTTGATGCACACCATACAATGAAATAACATAAGACGTGTCAGGATTGAGCCCGGACATCCACAAATCCCGCGCGTCCCCAGAGACGGAGAGATTGTGTCTGTCGGGACCTGCCGAATTAGCAACTTCTATCACAAAGCTGTCAAAGGCCGGTCCATCATCGAGAACGGTCCAGGACACGTTGAATCCATCCCACGATTCACCTGAGACACTCAGACGGGAGATCTCTGGCTTCTGATTCTCTGACACACACAGACAGGGGAATAATTCACACGGAATTAATTCAATTCCATCACGTAACCAGCTGAATGTAGCAGAGCGAAAGGTGGCTGATGAGATGGAGAAGGGAGGCTATTCAGGTCTGAAAAAAAAAAAAAAAATACAGGCACAGCTCTGCAGACCTACACAAGTTTTTTAACATTAAAATATAAACTCACATAAAAAAAAACAACAAGGATTAACAATTAGAGTTAGTTGTTATGACAAGAAGAGCGATGCAGCTTCTCCTGATACCAAGGATAACGAATGTATCTCCAAAAGGCTTAAAAAGGCTTTACTGAAGCTTGCACGAGTGTTTCCCAAAGTATACCGACGATTATTTCAATATAGTTGGTTTGGTGGTCGACATGATTTCTGGGTTTGAGAGGAACCAGGTTCAAGACCAAAGATAGTATGGAATGAAGATAGACACATAGACAGAGTTTAATTCAAACAAGAAATGCACTTCCTCAAAATAATTCCCTTCGTTCACGTTCATGGTGTTGAATCAAGCAGCTTTCCTGTATTTATAAAGGAATCTCAGGTTCTACCGCCTCTGCAACAAGCATTTACTCTAATGAACTCCTGCCCTGAACAAACTGTTAGACCAGGGGACTGTTGGAGCTGTTATAACAATGGCAGAAACTCATTGATTCACCAAATGTAGCTCTCTGGTACAGTCTTACCAACCTTGAGCTCAAACTCTCCAAGCAGTGGAGATGGTAGTGGACTTCAGGAGAACCCCCCCATCCCCTCCCGCACACCCCCCCCCCCCCCCAGTGGAGTTATTCGGGTCCCTGGGCACCATCATTTCTCTTTTTTTGTTTAATCGTCAAACTGGAAGTGATTTTTTGTATACCTTTAGGAGTACAGAGCAGGATTGAAAACTCCTGTAGATTGTTCGCTAATTGTACCGAGATTTCGCTACAGTTTTACCCCAGTATTAACCACACTGCTCGTAATTATTAACCATTTATAATTCTGTAACACTTTATTTTTGGTTGTTGTACTGGAATACCTGACTCTGTTCTTCAACAAAAAAAAAAAACAAAAAAAAAAGAACACAAGGGTCTTGGGAATGTTCAAACACTCTTAAAGCTGATTCTGATATGGTTGTCTGCTTCTGCCAATATTCTGAGGTCTTTCCAAAGCCATGATGGAACACAAGAAACTCTGAGAGATGAGACGGAACCGAGGAAAGTTAGGCGTGCGGTGCACACAATGTGCTGGCTTGGAAAGTGGCTCACACCATCCTGCTTCATCCTGTAAATAGTTATTTTTTGAATGATCATAGGTTACGCTTAGAACCTACAAGAAGGACGTAAAGCGATGTTCCGTACGTGGAGATAAGTGCCCTCTTTTGCTGGATTTGCTGGGTTCCAGGAGAGTGGTGCTCATCCCAGCCAGGCGTTTTGGTGGAGCGGGTTGAGGACGTTGGGTTGTTTATTTGGAGCTAGGCTTCCAATGAAGGAAAAAACGAAGATTTGGGCTCCTTCCATGTTCTTAAAGTCTTCTTCCGAAATTGACTATGCACCATTTGAGGAGAGCAAGCTCCATAAAGTCATGGATGAGGAGAGCAGTGTGGAAAAACACGAGCTCATCTCAACAGAAAACATTTGGAAGCAATCAAAGCAACGGCTGAGAGCCAGCGCTGATATGAAATTAAACACAGTAGCACAAGAGCGAAACACCATTTGTCAGGAAATACAGAAGGTTTATTGACAGACAAAGAAAGCAACAAAAGATCAACATTTCTGGAGCATCTGCTCCTGGACACCAAGGTGAACACGTCTTGAGCTAGAGATTCCCGGAGGATGACCCGCATTGCATTGTGGGTAATGGATGATTCCTGTTTGCCCTGTGCGGTGACGTTTAGTCTTGTTGATGTGTATTTGTGTCTAAAGAAGGAAAGTGGGAAAATCTGCTTAGATTTTTTTTGAGGAGCAAGCAAAAGTGGGATCCTGGGTCATCTAGAAGGTGACGGAGGACTGGAACGTTGATGGGAAAAATAAATACAAAATAAATAAATAAATAAATAAATAATTAATGAATAAAATATTTATTTTAGTAAAAGAACAAATAAAGTAAAAAAATTTAAACTAAATAAAAAAATATAATAAATAAAATAAATTAATACAGAATAAAATAAAACATTAAATTAAAAGAAAATGTAAATAAATAAAAAGACAATAAATAAAAAAAATTATACATATAATAATAAAATAAAGTAAATGCAAATAAAATGAATAAAAAAAATGTAAATAAAAAGAACACAAAATGAAATAAAAAGAAAATTCTAAGAAATAAAAAGACAATACATAAAAAAATGTATAATAATAAAATAAAAAAAAACAATTAACACAAATAAAAAGAACACAAAAAGAAATAAAAAGAGAATTCAAAGAAATAAAAAGAGAAAAGAAAAGAAACTAAATAAAAATGAAAACAAGATAAATAAATTTGGGCATCATGGTGGATGGGACCTCAGGTGGAGGAGCGGGGGGATGCCGGATGGGAGCTCTGGTCCTCTAGAGGACAGTCCAGCTGCTCGTTACTGTTTTTAAAAATCACCTATAATTATAACAAAAACACTACAGATGTGTAAATCCTGCAGCCAGCAACCAAACAACCCAAAGCAAGCCACTGCACACACACTCAAAGGGAAACGTGACGACAGCACACTGCAGCATGAAGGTTAGTTATGAATGTTAGCGGTGATGGCTGGACCGAGGACCGCAGCCAACCCTGATGTACCTGTGAGCACTCGAACCCTGGCTGCTTGAGATCTCCGGCCTCCCTTCATCCCGTACAAAGTCATTTCATACGGGAAGCCAGCGGGGAGCACACTAACGTAAGTGTTCCGGGCTTCTCCAGACACTCTAATAACTCTCTTTTTAGATTCATTGGAGTTCAGCTCCAGAAGGAAGCGATCGAAGGCCTCCTCCGGAGCTGCCCAGGACAGCCTCAAGCGCTTTCGGCTCACTTCTGTTATTTTAAAGGAACCTGGAGGCTGCGGCGGCGGGTTCGGATCTGTGCGTTCGTTACGTGGAGCTGCAGATGGGCTCAAACGCTCTCTTAAGCGAGACGAGGAAGACTGTGATGGATGAGACGATGGAACACTTTTGATGCTCAGCGCAACAACTTCTGGAGGCTCTGCTGCTGAGAGAAAAGCAGGTTTAGCAGTTTTCAGGTTGGTTTGTGGAGATAGAGAGCAATGTTTCCTGTGAAAACAAGAGGTTGAATTAAGCGCTGTTTAAAGTTTCTTTTTCTATTCTCGTGAAATCACGTAAAAAATGCAAAAGAGAAGTATTTTCAAGAGGTATATTTAGAAAGCAGCAGCATTAGAGTAACAGATTTTGTGCAGCTCTGGTGGTGAAGGTCTCTAAAGTACTCTGTGGGGCAAAATAAAATAAAAATAAAACTTAATATAATTAAGTTCAAGTGCCATGTTTAATCTGCCGTGACAAGTGAATACTTTTTTGTATGATTTAGTATATTAGAATTAAAATTGTATGAAACCGGTCATTAATCTCAAATAGAACTACAATAAAAATTTTTAAATAAAATAATAATAACTGACAACACAATAAAACAAAAGTGTGTGTATTAAAATAAAAATGATACAAACTTAAATAACAAAACTAACGCAAATAAATAAAACGTAAACATTTGATTAAATATGTAAAAAAGTAGAACAACGTTTACTTAGAAGGAAATAACATAACATTTAATACAATAAAAAATAATGCAACATGCAATTAAATGAATAACATAAATGAAAATAACATGAAAATAAAATAATAAAAAAGAAATAAAAAGCTAAAACTAAACTGCAACTAAATAAAACTCTATTGTAAAAATATTATTAAATTCATAAAAATGACCTAAAAATAATAAATAAACACAAGTTAATGGACTAATGTAAATACTAAATTCAATAAAAATTCATACAATTTAAAATTAAATCAATAAAATATATCTACTACGTATAAACATTAATAATAAAACAAAAACACAACAAAACAAAACAAAAGTGAATTGCCAAAAATAAACAAAATCTTAAATAACATAAAAAGAAAACTAAATCAAAGTAAATTAAAATAAATAAAACGTGCATTAATTGTGGACTTAATTTGTATGCTTTTGTTGAATTACTTAGATGAAAACTCTAAAATAACACTCACTTTAAAACTTGAATATAAGCCTTGCAGTTGCAGTGTGTCATTAATGGTCTGAAAAAATATGGAAATAAACTAAATACAATTAAACGAAACAAAAACAAATAATATTCATGTTAACTGCGCTTCAAGTCACTTCTTGGACATGAACGGTTACACTACATTACTCTGTAAATACTGTTATGTTTATATTTACCATCTGGACACTTTATGGAACACTTTATTGCGCACTCTCAAAAGTGTACATTTCTGTTCCTTAAATCTTTGTTTATTACTATTCTAAGAGCCTTTTTATATCATACATTTACTTATTTTATATAATTTCCAATGTTTATTTTTGCTGCTTACTTGAAAGGAAATAACATAACATTTAATTCAATAAAAAATTATGTAAAATGAAATTAAATAAATAACATAAATAGTTTGACTTGCTGCAGGCCTCTGTGAGATACCAAACAAATTTCGTTGCCTCTTCATCCCTTTATCTTCTCTATTTACGGATTTATTTCCTGATTCCCAGCTCACCTGTTCCTCATTAAACTCAGTGTTAGAAGTAGAAAAAAAAGAAGGAGTAGGGATGCATCGGTACCGCAATCGGCCTCGATACCACGTTCTCTAAAGTACTCGTTAAAAGACCCCCGATACCGAGGACCGATACCAGCGTCTGAGAAAATCTATGTTTGAGCGGCGTGTAAGGGGTTAATCACAGCGCCGAGAGCCCGCCCCCAGGCCCCGCCCCCAGGCCCCGCCCCCAGGCCCCGCCCCCCAGGCCCCAGCTGCAGCTCAGAGCGTGGAGAAGACGAGGAGAGACCCGTCAGCGTGTGGAACTATTTGAAAGAGAATGAAGACGACAAAACAAAGGTGCTCAGCGAAATTGTCCCGAGGAGGCTCAAAAGGTAGCACATTGAATGCTAGTAATTTAATCAAGCACCTAAAATCCCAACTCGACAATAAGCACAAAGAGTTTCCCCTCGCATCTAAACCAACCCAACCCACGCTGCAGCAAACTATTGCAAGACGAGGGAAATTGTCCCGAGACGATCCGCGTGCTTTGAGAATATCACAGCAATCATCGAGTACATAGCGCTGAGTGAGAAGCCGCTCTTGAGGTGGAAAATGAGGGGTTTCTGTGTCTCCTCCGTGTTCTGGAGCGCAGATATGATGTACCGAGCAGCCGCTACATGACTGACACGGAGCTGCCTGAACTACACACTCCGAGAAAAAACATGATCATCCTCAGCCTGCTGCAAACCTCCTCTGCGTTTAGTTTGATCACAGAGATCTGGAGACGCAGCGTTAGCCTCGTGTCGCTAATTAGCCTAACCACGCCACATCGAGCCGTAATACACGAGAAACAATTCCGTGGCTCCAGCCAGGATTAATTTATAAGAATTAAGATTTAAGCCTTCATTTTTTATAATGATTTATTCTGTGTTATGTTGCAAACAACATGCTTTTCATTTCATGTCTTAATTCCAATCTAGTCCCTTATTGTTGTTTTTTTAATATTATATGGCTAAAGCTGTTAGCTGTAAATTTAAATCATGTTTTTATTAAGTATCAGTATTGACGAGTACTGAAATACTTCTTTTTTAGGTTCAGTTTTGAGCTTTACAGTTTCTTCTGGCACAAATCTCTCAGGGGGTGGGGCTTCACTTCTGTCTCCTCATTGGTCGGTGGTGATCACAGTAATGTATCTATTGGTCAGTTGATTTTAAACCCAACATGCGACAAACATGAATCTGAAAAATTTAGATAAAATAAGTATCAGTGTCAGCGAGTCCTGAAATGCAAGTACTCATACTCGTTTTCCAAAAAAGTTTTATCAGTGCATTCCTAATAAATAGTTCACAGAAGATCAATCCTCAACAGTAAAAGTGCGCTCAATCATTAGAAACAAGGAATATTAGTGGAACGTAAACTCCATCCTAATCGCCCTCCACTCGTTTCTGAATCAAAGCGCCAGCATCCACAGAGAGGAGTGCAGAAGAACCTGTACCTGTGAGGGTGAGCACCTCTAGCAGGGACGCTCGGAGATTGTTGGAGATCCCGTAAAGCCTGACCTGATTCTCGGTGGAAGGGTTCAGGCCTCTGATTTGAGCTCCGCCCCCCTTGCTTTCGAGAGGAGCCACCTGCATCCACCCCCCGAGGAATCCTTCACCTCCACATCGACACCATCGAAGCCGGCGAGCTTCTCCGGCTCCCAGGTGAGGTCCAACCCATCAGACCTCACGCTGGAGACGTTCAGAGAGGAACCCTCAGAGAACGAGCTCTCCAGAGACACGGAGCTACGCAGGTTCTCCTCCGTGTTTGCTGAGGAACCCAGCTCAGGGAGCGAGCTCGCTAGGTAAAACGTGAAAGAAGCTACGAGGAGAAGACGTGCGCAGATCAAACGGAGAAGAGAGCATACATTTGATCACTTCAAGGTTTTCAGATCGGTGCAAATACAGAAAAAAATAAAGAAGAACCAGTCATTAAAAGACAGGGATTAAATAATCAATTTCTCCCAAAGAAGCACACACACGCGCGCGCGCGCGCACACACACAGCATTTTTAATATAAATGTATTTACTTGTTATCCTATTTATCAAGTCTTTTTCCTCCCTCTAATGCGAATAAGACCCTCAGATACTGGATCCAGCTCACGAGGGGTTAAGAAAGAGTTAAAATTTAGTTAAAAAGAGTTCAAAATTACCTGTTCAGTTTAACAGCTATTTAATAATATGCCTAATAAATAATTTGTATTTATTATAACATTTATAAAATAGATAATATGAAATCATTTTTATTGAATTATTTTAATAATTGGTTTTATTATTAATAAAAATACGAATAATAATAATAAGTATATTAATAATAACAACAACAATAATAATAATAAGTAATAACAGTTATTTAAATAAGTAATAACAGTTTATAAACTGTTAATCATTTTTTTATCTGTAAAAAAAGGCTCCCTGACGAAAATGTAATTGCAAAATAAAAAAATATATATAAAATAAAAAATATATAACATAAATTTATATATATATTTTAATTTTGCAATTACATTTTCATCGGGGAGCCTTTTTTTACAGATAAAAAAATATATATAGGGTTTTATCTTCTATAAAAGGCAATATTTTGATGGAGACAATCCCCGATTTTTAAGCAATGCGCAGAAACAGCGCAGCCGTGAGCTGCTCGAGTCAGCGCTCTGATTGGTGGAGAACAGGAGCAGGAGAATACTCTCGCTCTAGGACCTGCTCGGACTCTCTCTCTGACTGCCGACATCCTTCTAAGAATCTGGGAGAACCTTCCATCTGTGTTAGGTGCTCCTCAGCCAAGCCTGGTTTATCTGCTTGTTGGACTGTGACCCGTTTCGCTTGAACAGCTGTTTTGTTTATTCAAGAAATAAAGACTCTTAGTTCTGACTCCCTCACATCTGAGTCCTTCCTTCCTACCGTTTCATCACAGTATCAGAATAAAACTAAATACACTGTAAAAATTTGACTAAATGAAAAATGAGCACTACACTAAATCTAAAGTAAATAATATCCACTAAATAAAACATAATTATAAAGGATCAAATTGATTGTTAACGAAAAACACAACATAATAAAAGTAAATTAAGACTTGGAGTCGCACCTAAACATGACATCAGATGAACATCGCGGGGAGAAAGAGGCATGAAACGTTAGTCACAATCATTAAAAACACACTGAGCCAGCGCTCTCCTGAAAACAGAACAGAGAGAGCAGAAGAGCCTCCTCCTCGGAGCTCTTTCCGCTGGAAGAGGAACGTGACGTGACGGACCTGGAGGCTGAGCCGGTGTTAAAGTGACCCTGAGGAGATTTGGTGCACTCACCGGTGGAGGCTGAGGTCGTGGCAGCTTTGCTTCTTCTCCCGCCGCGCTCCGCAGCCAGGCTGATGCTGTACCGAGAGCCGGGCCTCAAGCCCTTCAGCGTGTGGCTGCTAGCGGTGCCAGGCAGCTCCGTGTCCTCCAGACGGCCGTCAGCAGAAGCGTACGCCAACTTATAACCGGAAATCTTGGCCCTCGGTCTCTTCCAGAGCAGCTCCAGACTGTTTTCAGAGGAGCCCTGCACCTCCAGGTCTCGCGGAGGATCCAGGTCTGTTGGGAAAAGGCAAAGTTTGTATAAGCTCGGATGCCCAGAGCTACGTTATAGATCTGGATTAGGGAAGTATCAGGCTCAAGCAGGGCTGGACTGTTATCGTTATTAGTAAGAGCCGTTACAGGCCTCAAACTCTTTTAAATTCTGAATGCCTGGTTAAAAATAGTTGACTTGAAGATAAAACTATTATTAAATCGTACCGTAACATTCAGCTGCAGATATTAGTGATATATGAACTTTGGAGCTAAATCTAGATCCACATTTCCGCTATTTTGCCTGTTTAAAATTACACTAGATGTGAGATTAAACATGGAACAGGCTGTTTCAGAGATGATTAAACTCATTTAAGGAAAGGCAGCCATGAACAAGAGATTTGTAAAGTTGGTCAGAGGCTGGAGGGAGGGGCCTTTGATTTCATTGGACTAGTCTAGTGTCTGTTAAGAAAATCAACCAATGGGCCGCGATTCATGTGCCATAAACACCGTCATCATGGCCGATAACGTGTGTTTGTTTATTACCAGCCCAAAAATGTGCTTCGGCCTACCGGGCATTGCCCAGAACGCCCGATGGCCAGTCCATGCCTGCACTCAAGTTAAAGTAGCATTTCTTTAAATGTTAATGAGTCACGTCAAGTTTTCATCAAAACAGAGACATATTTAGCTCGTCATCGTCTCGTATCGAAATCATTTCGTTGTCGTCCTCATTGACAAAAACCACATGGCTTTACACCACTGAAGAGCACTGTTACAAATAATGCTATTGAATTACATTTATAATATAAATTATCATTATATTTCTAACCCCTGCAATTTACTCGTGCAGTTTAGGCGAAAGCAGAATCATGCGGTAAAAGTAGAATGTCACCAGTGAAGCTGATCTCACCAGTGTGAGCGCTGCTGCTCACTGGGACACTCTCTCGCTCATTCTTGATAGATGTGACTCCGATCCTGTACTCCGTTCCAGGATTCAGACCTGCAAACATGAGAGTATATATTGTTCATCAAGTCTAGTAAAACATTCAAATTACCGGCGGCCTGCACCGTGAGCGTGGCAGAACAAACTCAGTGTTACCGGATCGGTTTCCACTTGATAAAACCGAGTCAGGTTTGGATCCTGAAGCTCTGATTGGTTCACAGGTGTGCGTACGGTAAAGACTGACGTAGGCAGCGAATAACCAATCACGATGAACACGGATAGAGCGAGATCTTTAATTTTTTTATGGAGGAGGAGCAAGAGATTATAGTTTGAAAATACAAGATTGCTGATTGTGCTGATAAGTTAAAGAAGCACATTCGCTACTAATGTAAAATTTAATGTCGTGCGTGACATGAGTATGATAACGATAGCATATTTTTTGGTGCGTTAATTCCAATATGTCTTACTTTTTTATGTGCTAACATGCTTATTTACACTACTATTTATTCAAAGGGCCTTCTGTCATGTGACGCTCCCTAATATTAACCAACACAATATGAGCCGGAAACCTACAAGATTCCTTCTTTCCCCGAGTCCTCCGCTCCTTTCGTTCTTCTGTCACGTGACGCTCTCTAATATTAACCAAATGCAGTTTGAGCCAGAAACAGAAAAGATTTGTTCTTTCCCCGAGTCCTCCGCTCCTTTCGTTCTTCTGTCACGTGACGCTCTCTAATATTAACCAAATGCAGTTTGAGCCGGAAACAGAAAAGATTTGTTCTTTCCTCGAGTCCTCCGCTCCTTTAGTTCTTCTCTCGTCATTAATGATGAACGCGTTACGCTCGGGAAAACCAGAAGAATGCTGCGCATGCGCCACTGAACGAATCCTTCTCCGACACGATTCCTTAATACGAGTCACATTAAAGAGTCGTTCAAAAAGAACAAATCGTTCATTAACGACACATCCCTATTCTCAACGTTATATCTGTCTATGTCACTCTTGACGCAGGTCAAGGCGCTCTTCTCTGTCACGTGAAGAAATGAAGCGCAGGAGCTCGCAAAATGAGCAACATAGTCTTTGGAAAGTATCGTAGCGATGGGAAAAGGCCCAGCGAGGAGATCGAAGAAGAGCCTACAACTTCTAAGAAAAAGAAATCTGCATTTAACAGACAATATCAAGAATTCTCCTTAAAATACAATTTATCTCGACGAGAGATTCTCACGCTCCGAGCTCTCTCTGCATTTAATCTGGCAACCTGTTCTTGAAATAAAGCTCTTTTTAAGAGAACCCTGGAGTAGCAAACAGACAGAGTGGATTCACGTTCATTATTACGTTTGGAAAATACCAGTTTACATGCAGGTCGTATTATATTGTTTTATTGTATTTCTCCGCCACACCTCAAAGGCCGGTCCCTGATAATATTGTCGGACATTAAATCGGTCCGTGGCACACAATAGGTTGGGGACCGCTGGTTTAACACACCTTCTGCGGTACAGAGAGGGCACTGCTCTAACAATTTGTGCAGAAAAAAACAGTTTTGGAAAGAAAAGGTGAAGCCCTTGTTACCAACTCAGGTGTTACATCACCTAAAAGTTGCTTTTATAACCTCTGACTGGACTAATGCAAGCGTGCGATCTCTAATCCAGAACAGAACCTGCCCCGGAGCAGGAGAGCCGTGTGGCGTAAGTAACCAGAGTGACGAAGATCGATTAAATCTTAGATCCTTTCATGGAACCCAAAACCCAGGATTGGTGCAAACCCATCCTAAACTTAGCTGGCTAACCCTTTAATCTGGCTTCATGGTACAGGCCCCGATGAACACCAAACAAAAACATTGTTGCTCGTTTTACATGAATGATGTCACTGCCCCTCTAATTTTTTTTTCCCAAGCAATAAAATGTATGCCAAACATGACACAGGCGAACCGAAAACGAATGATAGAAACCAGTTTGTGCAAAATTCTCACTTGTAATAATGGCTGAGGTGGAGTCTCCCTGTGTTTTCGGCACTATCGCTTCACCGTGCGCGCCTCCTGAGACGGAAGCGTATTTGATTCGGTATCCATCGAGAGATGAGCGGCTGTTTATCCATTGTAGCGTGATGCTGCTGTCTGTCTGATCCACAGCTTTCAGCTCACGAGGAGCATCCAAACCTGCCAAAGACACCAGTACCAAAGTAACAAGCAAAAATGATAACGCCTTTAATTTATATAGCGCTTTTCTAGACGCTCAGAGGATTTACAATTATTCATTCGCCCCAAATTCAAACACTGTAACAAGGATTTACTCTCATCTTGTGTCTTGTACTCAGGTTTAAAATCTTTGACCGTTCCTTTTGTCCCACACGTCCTTTAAGCGCTCGTACCTGTGGTGAACCTCTGAGTGATCTTCTCGCTCCTCGTCTCTCCTCTCTTCGAGCTGAGAGAGATCGTGTATTCAGCGTCTGGCTTCAGATCCTCAAGACTGAACTGTGTTCGTGTGGCCGGCAGCTCGATATCTCTGACGCCGAACGGATCGGTGCTCAGCCCGTATGAGACAGAGAAGCCATCCACTGGTGCGGAGGGTCGGGACCAGGAGGCCACAGCAGAACGGTCAGTCACATCCACAACCTCCATATGACCTGGAGGATCGAGTCCTGGAGCGAGAGCGCGGGAGACTCAAGTGTCAAAATTCATCATGTTAATTGAGAATTTGACATTTTAAGAATCAGTACACAGAGAACTTCGATCAAACATTGGATCTCCTCGCTCCTCCACAAACATCCTTCTCCAGCCGTGTTGATCTGTGTATAAACAGTGAACGAGTCGAGGAGTTTTTACGTCTCGTCGAGCACAGATAGCTTCCACTTTTGATCCACACGCTCCGCCCAGATCTCCACTCAACCGCGTGAACCGTTTCAGAGACTTCCTCTGGAAGAGCTTCCGGAAACGCTTCATGGAAACAAAAGAAATGCTTTACGCAGGCTACGATGAACCGTTACCAGAGCCAAGCGTTTTTGGAAACGGAATACAGATGCCAGTCTGAAAGGCCCTCGAGGCCTAGAGGTTCTCAAAAAACTCCTCAGCACTACCAAAAAACTTTCTGCATGCCATCCTTAATTAAGCCAACCCCCTACTTTTTCCTAACTTCTTTTAAGTGTGTTGTTCAGTTCTACAAAATTTGGTCCACGCAACCTTTGGTCACTGTTCACTAAAAACTATAAAAAAGTTCAATGCTTGAACGGTTTTCGAACATCTCGCGATCAAACATGAAGCAACTTCTCCAATTTGGTCACAAGACTATATCTGAGGAACACTCTGAGATATTAGGACCAAACTCGGTGCATGTCATCAAAACCACGATAAGTACTTGCCAGCAGAGTTTTGTTACAGTGCCACCTTCTGGTCAGAAGATAAGTCAAAAAGTTTGCTTTATGGCCTAAAGTGACCCCTGCTTTACAAACAATAAACTCAACCTCTTTTCTTTCAAAGAAACTTCTCTCTAGCAGTTAAAAAGATCTGACCCAGAACACTGAAGAAAGAACCAGCAAGAGCACTAAACTATAAAAATGCTGAGAGAAATATCTGGCATCCAGAAATCCTGTTGATTTTACTGGAGAAGGCGATGAGTGCAGAGGCTGTAAATGTCAAGCGCAACACACATTTCTAGATTTCTCACGCTGAAACAGCCGGTTAAAACCCGAACTGGGTGTTCAACTCGCATCGCTTCTCTTTTTGGTCTTGCCAAACACCAGACTCGCAGATTCTTGGCTGCTGAGATAGTTTGACCTTTGACCTGCGATGCTCTGGAGCTGTTCTCAAGCTGTGGATTGACTCCACTCGGCTGAATCTATGCAGTGATTCACAGCAGCCGAGGAAAGGAAATATTGATTCGAGTAACACAGACGGAATAAATCTGAAAAAAAATGTTTTGATAACACATAGAGCGAGACAATAAATAAACCTTCAGATGATATGCAAAACTGTATTGTTCTCTGTTTGTTATCCTGTGTGCAGAGTGCTGGAGAAGAGAATATGTTAAAGTAGTAATATTAATAATAATAATAATAATATAATAATACATTCAATTTAAGTAAGGCTTTTCCAGACGCTCAAAGACGCTTTACAATGATCAGAGCATTATTCATTCACTCTACATTCACTCTCTGCTGGTGATAAGCTACCTTGGTAGCCCTCAGCTGCCCTGAGTCTGACAGAACGTGGCTGCCATTCTAAGCCTACGTCCTCCTGCCCACCATCAAACACACTCCACCAGTCACACACCTCCACCAAACACACTCCACCAGTCACACACATCCACCAAACACACTCCACCAGTCACACACATCCACCAAACACACTCCACCAGTCACAAACATCCACCAAACACACATCCACATCCGCCAAACACCCCCCCACCAGTCACTCACATCCACCAAACACACTCCACCAGTCACAAACATCCACCAAACACACTCCACCAGTCACTCACATCCACATCCAGCAAACACCCCCCACCAGTCACTCACATCCACCAAACACACTCCACCAGTCACAAACATCCACCAAACACACTCCACCAGTCACAAACATCCACATCCACCAAACACCCCCCACCAGTCACTCACATCCACCAAACACACTCCACCAGTCACACACCTCCACCAAACACACTCCACCAGTCACACACATCCACCAAACACACTCCACCAGTCACACACATCCACCAAACACACTCCACCAGTCACAAACATCCACCAAACACACATCCACATCCGCCAAACACCCCCCACCAGTCACTCACATCCACCAAACACACTCCATCAGTCACAAACATCCACCAAACACACTCCACCAGTCACTCACATCCACATCCAGCAAACACCCCCCCACCAGTCACTCACATCCACCAAACACACTCCACCAGTCACAAACATCCACCAAACACACTCCACCAGTCACAAACATCCACATCCACCAAACACCCCCCACCAGTCACTCACATCCACCAAACACACTCCACCAGTCACACACCTCCACCAAACACACTCCACCAGTCACACACATCCACCAAACACACTCCACCAGTCACAAACATCCACCAAACACACATCCACATCCGCCAAACACCCCCCACCAGTCACTCACATCCACCAAACACACTCCACCAGTCACAAACATCCACCAAACACACTCCACCAGTCACTCACTTCCACATCAAGCAAACACACCCCACCAGTCACTCACATCCACCAAACACACTCCACCAGTCACAAACATCCACCAAACACACTCCACCAGTCACAAACATCCACATCCACCAAACACCCCCCACCAGTCACTCACATCCACCAAACACACTCCACCAGTCACAAACATCCACCAAACACACTCCACCAGTCACTCACATCCACATCCAGCAAACACCCCCCACCTGTCACTCACATCCACCAAACACACTCCACCAGTCACAAACATCCACATCCACCAAACACCCCCCACCAGTCACAAACATCCACCAAACACACTCCGCCAGTCACTCACATCCACATCCACCAAACACCCCCCCACCAGTCACTCACATCCACCAAACACACTCCACCAGTCACAAACATCCACCAAACACACTCCACCAGTCACAAACATCCACATCCACCAAACACCCCCCACCAGTCACTCACATCCACCAAACACA
Organism: Danionella dracula; assembly: GCA_900490495.1. Lineage (NCBI taxonomy): Eukaryota > Metazoa > Chordata > Actinopteri > Cypriniformes > Danionidae > Danionella > Danionella dracula. The sequence continues at coordinate 20,664 of UELW01000977.1, read as the reverse complement.
CTCCACCAGTCACAAACATCCACCAAACACACTCCACCAGTCACTCACATCCACATCCAGCAAACACCCCCCACCAGTCACTCACATCCACCAAACACACTCCACCAGTCACAAACATCCACATCCACCAAACACCCCCCACCAGTCACAAACATCCACCAAACACACTCCGCCAGTCACTCACATCCACATCCACCAAACACCCCCCACCAGTCACTCACATCCACCAAACACACTCCACCAGTCACAAACATCCACCAAACACACTCCACCAGTCACTCACATCCACCAAACACACTCCACCAGTCACAAACATCCACCAAACACACTCCACCAGTCACACACATCCACCAAACACACTCCACCAGTCACACACATCCACCAAACACACTCCACCAGTCACACTCATTCACCAGTCACACACATCCACCAAACACACTCCACCAGTCACAAACATCCACCAAACACACTCCACCAGTCACACACATCCACCAAACACACTCCACCAGTCACACACATCCACCAAACACACTCCACCAGTCACACACATCCACCAAACACAATCCACCAGTCACACTCATTCACCAGTCACACTCATCCACCAAACACACTCCACCAGTCACAAACATCCACCAAACACACTCCACCAGTCACACACATCCACCAAACACACTCCACCAGTCACACACATCCACCAAACATACTCTACCAGTCACACACATCCACCAAACACACTCCACCAGTCACAAACATCCACATCCACCAAACACCCCCCCACCAGTCACTCACATCCACCAAACACACTCCACCAGTCACACACATCCACCAAACACACTCCACCAGTCACTCACATCCACATCCAGCAAACACCCCCCACCAGTCACTCACATCCACCAAACACACTCCACCAGTCACAAACATCCACCAAACACACTCCACCAGTCACAAACATCCACATCCACCAAACACCCCCCACCAGTCACAAACATCCACCAAACACACTCCGCCCAGTCACTCACATCCACATCCACCAAACACCCCCCACCAGTCACTCACATCCACCAAACACACTCCACCAGTCACAAACATCCACCAAACACACTCCACCAGTCACTCACATCCACCAAACACACTCCACCAGTCACACACATCCACCAAACACACTCCACCAGTCACAAACATCCACCAGTCACACACATCCACCAAACACACTCCACCAGTCACAAACATCCACCAGTCACTCACATCCACCAAACACACTCCACCAGTCACACACATCCACCAAACACACTCCACCAGTCACAAACATCCACCAGTCACACACATCCACCAAACACACTCCACCAGTCACACACATCCACCAAACACACTCCACCAGTCACACACATCCACCAAACACACTCCACCAGTCACACTCATCCACCAAACACACTCCACCAGTCACACACATCCACCAAACACACTCCACCAGTCACACACATCCACCAAACACACTCCACCAGTCACACACATCCACCAAACACACTCCACCAGTCACACTCATTCACCAGTCACACACATCCACCAAACACACTCCACCAGTCACACTCATCCACCAAACACACTCGACCAGTCACAAACATCCACCAAACACACTCCACGAGTCACAAACATCCACCAAACACACTCCACCAGTCACACACATCCACCAAACACACTCCACCAGTCACACTCATCCACCAAACACACTCTACCAGTCACACACATCCACCAAACACACTCCACCAGTCACAAACATCCACCAAACACACTCCACCAGTCACACACATCCACCAAACACCCCTCACCAGTCACAAACATCCACCAAACACATATCCACCAAACACACTCCACCAGTCACAAACATCCACCAAACACACTCCACCAGTCACACACATCCACCAAACACACTCCACCAGTCACAAACATCCACCCAAACACACTCCACCAGTCACTCACATCCACCAAACACACTCCACCAGTCACACACATCCACCAAACGCAGTGCCAGCTAGTGGTACGGATAATGCATGTTTTGGGTAATAACTGCCTTGAAGTTTAACTGAAATTCATAAAATACTCATTTGGACAGTCAGGGGATGTCCATTTCTCACAGGTCAGCTAATTTGGACATCGGCCATTTAGAGAAAAACTCAAAATTTGACTATTTTCTACATTGATTGAGCCCTAGTTGTACTAAAAAAACTTTTAAAAACTCCCTGTATAATATCAAATGTATAATATATAATATCATTCCCATTTACTTCCTGTCCGACATCCTTAATGAAAATAATTTTCCGGACTCCTCCGAGATGGATTGTCTAATTTTCACACAATTTGGTTCATCCAAACGTTGACAAAAAAGTTCTAAAAAGAAACTCAACACTCAAACAGTTTTCGAACAGCTTGCAATCAAACATGACGCACCTTCGACAATTTGGTCGGCAGACTATATCTGAGCAACACTTTGAGATACTAAAGCCAAACTTGGTACGTGCCATCACAACCATATTTGCTAATATACCCTAATGTATGCATAATGTAAGTCGCTTTGGACAAAAGCGTCTGTCAAATGCATAAATGTAAATGTAATAAGTGTCTGCAGAGTTTTGGCACAACGCCACCTTCTAGTCAGAAGAATATAAGTTAAAAAATATCAAAATGGTCTACCAAAAAACTTTACTGTAAAGTAATGCGTGTCAGTTTCCATTGGAATGACATTGATCTTCAGACTGACTAGTTCTGGGTTCGAAGCCCAGAAAAACCTAGGTCTGTCTGTGAAGGTTTCATATACTCTATGACCTAATGTCTTGTTCATGATAGGTCGGTTCCGAATTACTGCTTGCAGTTATATTTGTACATTATCATTGTTATAGGTTAGCTTGGTGAACTCACTCGTAGATACAGTAGCACTTCTTTGAGGTCCTCTGGTGTTATTTTTCACGACTGACAAGGTCACATCATACTCCTGTCCCGCTCCCAGCCCCTTCTGCTCAAACCGAGTCTGGGACGGAGGCAGACTGTTCACAATCCTCCCGTTTTCTTCTTTCTGTTATTAGAGAAAAACAGTAAATCTTAACGGTTAAAAATCAGAGATCGAGATCCCATGTCTGACCATGTTCCTGAAGACCAGCTCCCAGCCCTGGAAGGGGAAGCTCAGCCGTTCCCAGGAGACCTCCACAGACGTCTCACTAATCGAGATGAACTTCAGGCCTTCAGGAGCCGGCAGATCTGAGAAGGAACAAGCATCGCATAATTCATCTAATGGTGGATCTTCTTCTGTGCTCTACCTAACTTAAAATGTTCCCAGAACATCCACACCGGACAGGATATTGATTAAAAGTCCAAGGTTTGAGGACATAAATTTAATATTTAGGATGTTCCATAGTGTTTGCAGAACATAAGATGATAGTTTTCACTTCAATATGTTGTTAGTTTTATCTTTATGAGCAACAGCAGAATCATTACTTTACTCATTAATCTGTGCTAGTAGTGAGAACATGCACATATTATACCAGACATGTATCCTGGTTAAAAGCAACCCACTTCCCACTACATTTGGCACTTTGTATGGAGGGTCTGGAGCCACTGAGATTTGTTTTCTTCTTGCAGGTGGGAATTCTGTCAAAGTTTAACATCATTAAATCTGCCTTTAACCAATTGTTAACGTCTGGTCATTTCCAAGAACCGGGAAAATAAAAGCTTTCCGGAAGTTGCATGAGAAGCAAACCAGACAACAAACAGAGTAGAGGTAAGCTATTCAAGATTCCTCTTAACAACAACTGTAGACTTTTCGAGACAAAAATAAGAATTCTAGGAACAATCGGTGACAATAAAATAATATTTGACCCAAAGAACATCAGGGACAGCTTTCAAATCTAGGATTGATTGTCATGAATACTCTGTTTTGCTCAAATCGAGTCTGACCCAAATGCTGCAAAACTATCTCCAAGCTGTTGAAATACTTCACAAAAAGAAAGAACTTCGAACCGCTGTGTTTTTAGAGAAATCTTGAGGAAAGACACCAGAAGCCCACGCCATCCAAAAGCTGCGAAGAAGCCCCAAAGATCATTCATCAACATTCCAAATACACACGAGAAGCTGTGTGGAAAAAGACAATAAGGAAACAATTTATGTTTTTTTTTTCTTTCATTTTGTTAATGTTTCTGCAGATTGTTATAAAATACCATTATTTCGTGTTAACAAGAAGAAACAAGATCTGGCAAGAAAAGTCACATTGTCTGACTGGCACAGCCACAACGCATCAAGTTCCGGGATCTCCTTATCCAGGAATGGAAGTTATGGAAGACCACAACTTCCATTAACAGACAACAACTGAGAGCTGATCCGTGCATGAGCTGCCAGGGCACATTCTGAGACCTAATCGGCCTCAGCAGGGTCACCCTGGGATGGTTTTCTGATGTTCGAACACTAACAGCTTTCAAAAAGCAACTCAAAACTCTTCTCTTCAGTGAACACCTACTAAAAAATAAACTCTCTGGCATACGTTCTACGCTGCGGATGCCCTTCCAGACGCAACCCATCGCTGGGAGAGATTGCATATTGTCTCTCCCCTAATGTAAGTCGCTTTGGACAAAAGCGTCTGCCAAATGCATAAATGTAAAATAAATGTAAATGTAAATGTTCCAGAGACCGAAACACCAGTGATCTCAAGATACATCACTACTGACATGCCCAGGTTGAGCATCGAGAGATGTATCACTACACATTTAGAGAAAAATAGATGTTGAGCGTCTGATCTAATTATGTCAGAGTTAAGTTTCTTAATAAAATAATAATAAGCATTATTCATTCACTCTACAGTCACACATTGGTGGTGATATACTGCCCCAGGGCAACTGAGGGCTACCAAGGTAGCTTGACAGGACGTAGCTGCCATTCTGCGCCTACTACCTCCTGCCCACCACCAAACAAACTCCACCAGTCACACACATCCATACGGGGCAATGTGGGGGAAGTGGCTTGCCTAGGGCCACAACGGCAGAAAGGACCTGACAGGTATAGGACGAGCAACTCCACCACAGCATCAGCTTTCCGCCCAGCAGTTAACATTTTGACTGCGAGGCCGGCTGACCGAAAAGCCTTGAACACCTCTATCTCCTCCGCTGATATTGGCCATCGAAGTGCACAAATACAATCCCTTCACTCGCACCACTCCTGCTGTTCGCGATTGGTCCGGTTCAAGTCAGACTAGATAAAACGAAGCTCAGTAGTTAAGTTTCAGACCCTCTGTACCAAAGGAAATGTAGTGGGAGCGTCCGCTTTTAGTTTGCATGTACTCCCTGTGATCAAGTGGGTTTACTTCGGCTGCTCCGGTTTTCCCTACAAGTCCAAAGACATGCGGTACAGGTGAATTGGGTGAGCACAATTGTCCATAGTAAATGTGTGTGTGGGTGCGTGCGCGTGCGTGTATTTTTCCCAGTGATGGGTTGCGGCTGGAAGGACATCCGCTGTGTAAAACATATGCCAGATGAGTTGGTGGTTCCTTCCTCTATGGTGGACAAAACTGACAAGAAGATGGATGGATGGGTGGATGGATGACATCTGTTTTTAACTAGGCTACCACATGAGAAACTTTGCGATAGAAAACATCAAAAAAGTGAAGTGGGCTCGGTTAATAAATGGCAGTACTAAAAAACGAAGCCTTTTTGTAAACCGTCAAGGAGCCTCAAAGTTTGAGATGCTTTGAGATTTCAGATGCTAGGTAAATGGTTTCTAACTCTCTCCTTGTGAAAGTAATAATATCGTTTTGTTCAGGTACATACGTGTGGCTACGCGGGCACTGACGGGAACACTCCTCTGGTTGTTGAGGACTGCGTAAACACTGATTAGGTACTCCACGCCAGGCTCCAGTTCGGAGAGAGTGGCAGTGGTTTGATCCCCTGGTACTGTTCGCTCCAGCATGAGGCCGCCCGCTGCCGTGGGCACATATGTTATCAGATACCCGCTCACCAGCATCTCGTTCCTCCAGGCCAAGTTCATATTGTCAGTGCTCACATCTGTCACAGTCAGATCCTCCGCAGGAGACACTGCAAAACAGTAAAGACTTTAAATAAATAAATAATAATAATACATTTTATTTGATTGCTCCGTTTAGAACACACAAGAACACCTCACACAGCAGTAAAATAACAGAGCTCAGCAAAGAACAATAAAAGCAAATAAGAGACACAAACAATAAGATAACATACTAACAGTTAAAAGCCTGTCTGAAAAAGCGTGTTTTCAGCCTGGATTAAAAAGTTTGAAGATCCTGGCTACTGCGGATAGCACTAGGCAAGTGGTTCCACAGACCAGAGGTAGCACAGCAGAACGCTCGTTCACCAAGAGAGGATCTCGGCGGAGGGGGAGAGTGAGAGAGGGTGGTGCTAGAGCGCAGCGAGCGTGAGTGTGAGCGAATTGAGAGAAGGTCTTTCATGTAGGAGGGAGCGGAGCCGTGCAGTGATGATCAAGGCAAGGACATTTGATCTGAACCTGACATTTTCGTACATATTGGGAATGCAAAGAGCTTTACAGAAGACTAAAAACAGATTCATAGGGAAAAAATAGACAATAAATCAGATCTAGGACAACAAAGCAATGAATTAGACATTATAGCTCAGAAAAAGAAAGACAGATGTTTATGAGCTCTGTTCAGACAAGCTCTGTTTTGGAAGCTGGTTGCTGAAAACTGAAAACATACTCTCCCTGTCTAGAGCGACCCTGTAGTTATTCTTACTGATTTAAACCTAAAGCTCTCAGAGCTCTGGTTTGTATACAGGCAGCAGAAATAATATTTTAATATTAAAATTAATATTTTTTTATTAATCAATTAATAAATATATCCATTAATTAATTATATGACATGTTATTCTTGAGACTTGATGGGAATCATCAATAATTTGTAAACATGACTCATATAGTTCTTCCTATTCCTATTTTAAATTACAATTATAATTACGCTGTTGTAATGGTAAACTGTGGAAATTTGCTGGAGAATGCTACATAATAACGGTGAAGAAAGCACTCAAGTGCTACAATCATAACTATGCGAATTGACCCTGTGGATCCGAGTTAAATCGATTCTGAAAATAGGCAGGGACTATTGTTTACTGTGTATAACTGCATATATATATAATTGTTAGTTGTAAAGTTTGTAGAAACCCCAGTAAACAGATAGATGGCCAAGAACAATCAAACGTAAATTACCTTCAGAGCAATCTTCACCAATGTAGCCTTCTTCGCAAACACATTGCCCGTCCACACACTGTCCCCCACCATTGCACTCATCAGGACAGCTTTGGTCACGGCATGCGTCTCCGGTAAATCCCAGATCGCAAACACATTTTCCACTGACGCATCGCCCTTTATTGTTACAGTTTCCAGGGCAGGTTGGAACAGAGCAATCCAGGCCTTCAAAACCATCTTTGCAAACACAGCGTCCATCCACACAGTGTCCGTATCCAAGACAGTCATTGGGACACTTGGTCTGACCACAGTCCTCTCCGGTGAACTCTTCATCGCAGACACACTGTCCTGCAATGCAGCGTCCACGGTTCAGGCACTCCCGCGGGCAGCTCAATTCGCTGCAATCCTCTCCAGCAAAGTTAGCATAGCAGATACACTTCCCATCAACACAGTGACCTCGATTGTAACAGTCAAACGGACAGGACTTGACCCCGCAATCCTCGCTACCAAATCCCTCGTCGCAAACGCACTGACCGTTAACACATTGGCCTCGGTTGTTGCAACCGTTTGGACAGCTTAACTCTGAACAATCGTGACCCTGGTAGCCGACGTCGCAATCGCAGCGCCCATTGATACAGCGTCCTCGATCCTTGCAGTTATAAGGGCATGACAGTTGCCCACAATCCTCTCCAAGGAATCCGATGTCACAAATACACACACCGTTAGAACAGTGGCCCCTCTGATTGCAATTATTCGGACAAGTCAAACTGGAACAATCATCTCCGGTGAAGCCAGCATCGCATACACAGAGACCTTTGATGCAGAAACCTCGTCCGGAGCAGTCGCTAGGACATGCAACATCCCCGCAGTCCACTCCAGTAGAGCCTTTACTGCAGATACAAGTCCCATTTTCACATCTTCCACGATCGTAGCAATCCTTCGGACATAGCAGTTCAGAGCAATCAAATCCAGTCCAGGGTTCTTCACAAAAACACTCGCCGTCCACACATCGGCCTCGTCCAAAACAACTGTTTAAACAATCCCACTCTGTGCAATCCTCCCCGGTGTATCCTTCATCGCAAACACACTTTCCGTTGACGCAATGTCCGTTCTCTCCGCACTCCACTGGACAGGCCTCTACGCTGCAGTCCTCTCCCGTAAAGCCTTCAGAACATTCACACTTCCCACTGATGCACCGGCCCCGGGCGTTACAGTCTCTCAGGCAGTCTGGGAGGGTGCAGTTGGTGCCTTTCCATCCTGGTGCACAGACGCAAGTACACGTCTCTGAGCTGTATGTTCCATGGCCCCCGCAATAGGGCGTCGTCCCTACAGCACCTGCAGTATGAAACAAACAGGTAAGACATCACACAGAACCATATTTAGGCATAGATAGTATAATTCATTTTTTTATGCAAGTCAGATTTTACATGAGGGTTGAGGGAAAAAAAATGGTTAACAGGCCTTCACCTATTTTTTTTACTACCTGTTAAACATCGTTACCAGACCTTATACCTATTTTGTATTTGTGCACCGAGGTATTCATTTTTACATGTTTTGATCTCATTAAAGAGATTGCACATGGACCCTTCCTAACGTCCTAGATTAAAATAAAATATCTCAAATTCAGGTGAAGAACAAATCTTTAATGGGTCTTGAGTAAGTCAATGCTTAAGAAATAAATGACGGCGTTTTACATTTTTGGTGTGTCCATAGATCAGGCTTAATTTATATCATTGCAAACAGGCTCAGGTCGGGTTCTGCCACGTCATGTGATGTGCTTAGATTGCCACGAGAGATAAAAATGGATGCTGAGGAGGTGAAACAGAGGCTTGCCTTCATGTTTACATCGGAGCTTCAAACATCTGCACAAGATTGTGTGGTCTATGTCTTTATAAATGGTTTAAACAAGTCTCTTTGTGAACATTGATGTTATACGAAGCTGGAGTATTTTTTTTCATTCATTGAGCATCATGTACCGTCAAGTATTTTTGGGTATTTTAGCAACTGAGTGATTTAACTCAACATTTGTTTAAGTCGTAACTTGGTCTTAATTCTACTAAAGCATCGACAATTTTGCAAACGTGGTCTGGCTCTGCTTGTTTCGTCTATCCCACGTCATGCACTCTGATATCAGTCCTGTAGACTCGCTCTCGGTTGCAACAAGCTGGACGATTCTTTTGCTCCTCAAGATCCACGAGTCAAAGAAGCTAGATTGAAAGTTTGTGCCGACAGATTGTGAAAAGTTATAACTTTAAATCAAACCTGTTAGCTGTGCACTACAGCAGCCTGATTCTCCTCCGCACTGATCTTTCAGAGTGGATATCTGTCCCTCCAGCATCTCGAGTCGACTCAGCAGATCCTTCAGGTCTGGCAGCCCATCCTCACAACCACAAGCCTGTTTTGGGATGTTGATCCGATGAGTAAACACCACCTGGTTCATGTCCAGAGCATGCTGTGTAACGTCTGAGGTGGACGGGGCATCCTGCTGCTCCAGATTCGAGGCTCCAGGGGCATCCAGGTCCACTGAGCATAGCCTGCTGCCCGGGACTCGGATGTTGTAGACATGGTTGAAGATGATCGGTGTGGAAGAGTTCGAGAGGGTTGTGTTGTGTACACTAGAGATCTTCAAGGGTTCTTGCCGCTGCCTAATCAACTTCTGTACGAGGCCGCCACGATTTAGTCCAGCAAGGGTGGCAAAAATGAAACAGGTGAATGTCACTGAAAACATTTCTTTGGCTCTTGTGGATGCTTGTCCTGGTGAGAAATCCTATCAAAACGCTGGCCTCTAGAAAACAAAGAGATAAATGGCAAGATATTAAAAAAAAGGTTTTAACCAACAAACCTCAAAACCAAACTTTAACCAGCAACAAAAAGAACAAAACGCTGGTCTCTAGAAAACAAAGAGATAAATAGCAAGATATTACAAAAAAATGTTTAACCAGCAAACTTCAAAACCAAACTTTAACCAGCAACAGAAAACAGATCAAACTTTAAACTCTTAATAAAGCCAATTGGTTTTGGGAAGGAAACACTCTAGAACGGCAGTCGTTCCATCACAAACACTACTCACACTCTGGTGTCCTAATTTGCTCGGTTTAGGAGAAAGTCAGGGGAACTTTTTGAAAATAATTATTACATTTTGTACCAGATAATGCTATAAATTCCCAGTGAAAGCTAAGGCAAATATAGTGTTATTCATTTCTCACCACATGCAGCAATCTGCTCATTGCTGACTCATCAATCTTATCCTTTTCTCTAAGATCCTCTGCCAGGATCTTAGAAATAGAGTCCTTTTCATTTGAGCTTGTTACTAAAATCTGCCTTTCCCATCTGCACACTTGAGATCATGACTCAACAGCTGAAGAGTTGGTGGTGTAATTTGTGGGCAAGGAATGGAGGCCAGAGTCATGATCTCTTGCACAGCTGGGGAACACTTCATCAAAAAGCTGTTTCTTAAACTCTCATAACATCTTCTTCTGAATGCCTTCCAGTGAATCGAGATAATACATTTAATTTCCATCTCCAAGTCTAAACTTCTGCTGTGAATCCCTTCATCTTCATCTACACAATTCAATCTCTTTTTGGTTTTGGATTTGTCTGAGCCCCTCGAAATGGTCTTTTCATTAAAATACCAGCTGAATATCGTCTTGTGAATCTGTTCATCTTCATCTTCTTCTCTCCTCATCTGATCTCGGATCAGATCACGTTCTATCTAAGGCAAACCACCTTTATAAAGTGATGGACAAACCGAAGCTTCGTGAAGCACTGAAGCAGATGAATCAAATGAGCCGTGTTGGTTCGAGGCTTCGAAATAATCCAACACCTTTCTCCACAGCGACATCTAGCGGCCATTCTATGAAATAACACTGACCGTTCATGAAACTCTGCGCTCTTCTGATGTTTCTCTCCAATTTTGGATGAACCATCTCCATCCACAATGTTGTGTATATGCGGAAAAAAAAGTTTTTTTATCATCAACTACAGGTTTTTATACTCTGTGAATAGATGATTTTGTCATAAAATATAAATAAATGAATCAAACAACATCTCTCACGACAAATGTCATGAAGTTTATTAAAAAACAGTATTGAAAGACATGCTATACTTATATATTACATTAAAGATATAATTTCTTCAGCTTTAAAGAAAAAAAGCATAACTTTATAAAGTGAATAGGACTGAAACTCCTCTTCAGCTGTGGATTGTCAGTTTAATAAGCTTATAAATCAGTGACACGTCAAAACACAAAAATTTATTTTAGTATCTAAATTTAGCGACTTAAGTCAAAATAAAGGCAAAAAAGCAATTCTACGGGGTAGTGATGCTTTATCTACATCAGTGAAAAGTTTGTACAGCTTTAGGATGCTTGGCTCAGATCAATGACTGAATAAAACAAGTTCAACGCTCGGTTGAGGTCTCAAACTCAATTCTGCTAACTTCTGCCTTCACGAAGCAGATTTGCACAAAGACAGACACACTGAGAGGTTACAGACAGTAACAGCTGTGTTGTTGGGGTTGTTAAACTGTAAACGATTTTCCCACTGTCCCTAATTATACTCCAGTTCTCTTAATAAGAGCCTTTGAGTTCAAGGCTGTAATTAAGGTAATAAGAGAAACTATGCAAGCGCTGCTCGTTCCAGTGATGGATGCGGTTCACCAACCCTTGTAGAGCTGATTTATTGCCAGTGTACTCATTGTTGTCGAACCCACATGAGAACAGGAGACACCAAAAGATAGCTGGAATGTAATATTAGGGGAAATATTAGAACTTCGATTTGGACAGAATACCACCTGCTGGTTAACAACAGTGAAATTCTAGGTTAGGTTAAGATTTGTTTGACAGAAGAAAGGTACGTAACTGATGTTTCTGTACTCGTCGATCAGCTGTTGATGTTATTCAGGATTTGTTTGTGTATCAAAGACTGTTCAAAACTAATTCTGGGTCTGTGTCTTTGGGGCATAATCTGTCCGATGGGACTAGATGAAAAATTTAATATTTGGGGTTTTAGAAAAGGCTTAAATGATTCAAAATACCCTGTAGCTGCGACTTCAGAACCAAACAGGTACAGAACCTATGTAAATCCATGCATCATTCATTCATTCAATTTTCTTAAAATTGAAAACTTTTAAAAATTGACATGTACCTTTTTTTAACTAAAACAAAAAAGGAAAAACACTTCATCGTGTGCTCAGAGATGCTGAATGGCTCAATTGTTGACAAAGAAAATGTTATAAAATGCTTGGTTATAAAACTAGTTATAAACTTGGATTTATTTACATTAAATGAAGAATTAAGCATAAAATAAGAAAATCGGGATGATTCCTGTTATAAGAAACCGAGCTAGATGCGAACCCAAAAGATAGAGAAGTATAAACTCTAACCCTACTAAAAACCAAACAACTAAGATCTAAACTACACATTAGCCTAATAAAATTAAAATCAGAACACATTTGGAGAGTACGTGCTCTTTTGGTGATGAAGAATCTCTTGAAGATCATTCACCTCACGTTCCCACACCGAAGGACTCTCCATCTGCTCCAACCCTAACAAGCCTCGACCCCATGACCTCACAGCTCTCAGGTCAGTTCAACGCAACACGAACACCAGAATAAATCCCTGAGACTCAACGGAAGGGTTTACGAGGAACCGTGTCACAGCTTGCACACCTTCAAGATAAAACACACACTCTCCACGCTAGGTTAGCGAAGAAAGCTTTGTGTTCAAGTTCAATCTGTTCGTGTTCCTCCTGCAGTCGTTTAAAACTCCGGGACGTAAACGTATAAAAGCAGAGCTCGAGTTCACAAGCCTCTCTCTCCTCCATCTGCGGAGCTTCTGGAACAGATAATGTAGCATGTCTGCCTAAAGCTATCCTATCAGCGACTAACTCATAAAACCATACAGTAGCGTCAATATTTTTTGTTAAAAAACGAAACCAGATAAAAAAAAAATATGTGTGGAACAGATTAGAATTATTAAATGTATATTTTTGGTTAGAAAGATCAGAATTTGACATAAACTCAGGCTACCCGGGAATGTTCTCGTAACGTTCGCTATGTTCTTTAAAGGTTGCCTGAATGTTAGCTCATAACGTTTCCAAAAGAACGTTCTCGTAACGTTTGCTGATGTTCTTTAAAGGTTGCCTGAATGTTAGCTCATAACGTTTCCAAAAGAACGTTCTCAGTAACGTTTGCTGATGTTCTTTAAAGGTTTGCCTGAATGTTAGCTCATAACGTTTCCAAAAGAACGTTCTCGTAACGTTTGCTGATGTTCTTTAAAGGTTGTCTGAATGTTAGCTCATAACGTTTCCAAAAGAACGTTCTCGTAACGTTCGCTAATGTTCTTTAAAGGTTGCCTGAATGTTAGCTCATAACGTTTCCAAAGAACGTTCTCGTAACGTTTGCTGATGTTCTTTAAGGTTGTCTGAATGTTAGCTCATAACGTTTCCAAAAGAACGTTCTCGTAACGTTTGCTAATGTTCTTTAAAGGTTGTCTAAATGTTAGCTCATAACGTTTCAAAAGAACGTTCTCGTAACGTTTGCTAATGTTCTTTAAAGGTTGTCTGAATGTTTAGCTCATAACGTTTCCAAAAGAACGTTCTCGTAACGTTTGCTGATGTTCTTTAAAGGGTTGTCTGAATGTTAGCTCAAACTTTCCAAAAGAACGTTTCTCGTAACGTTTGCTAATGTTCTTAAAGGTTTGCCTGAATGTTAGCTCATAACGTTTCCAAAAGAACGTTCTCGTAACGTTTGCTAATGCTCTTTAAAGGGTTGCCTGAATGTTAGCTCATAACGTTTCCAAAAGAACGTTCTCGTAACGTTTGCTAATGTTCTTAAAGGTTGTCTGAATGTTAGCATCAAACGTTTCCAAAAGAAGTTCTCGTAACGTTTGCTAATGTTCTTTAAAGGTTGTCTGAATGTTAGCTCATAACGTTTCCAAAAGAACTTCTCGTAACGTTTGCTAATGTTCTTTAACGGTTGCCTGAATGTTAGCTCATAACGTTTCCAAAAGAACGTTCTCGTAACGTTTGCTAATGTTCTTTAAAGGTTATCTGAATGTTAGCTCATTACGTTTCCAAAAGAACGTTCTCGTAACGTTTGCTGATGTTCTATAAAGGTTGCCTGAATGTTAGCTCATAACGTTTCCAAAAGAACGTTCTCGTAATGTTTGCTAATGTTCTTTAAAGGTTGCCTGAATGTTAGCTCATAACGTTTCCAAAAGAACGTTCTCGTAACGTTTGCTAATGTTCTATAAAGGTTGCCTGAATGTTAGCTCATAACGTTTCCAAAAGAACGTTCTCGTAAAGTTTGCCTGAATGTTAGCTCATAACGTTTCCAAAAGAACGTTCTCGTAACGTTTGCTAATGTTCTTTAACGGTTGCCTGAATGTTAGCTCATAACGTTTCCAAAAGAACGTTCTCGTAACGTTTGCTAATGTTCTTTAAAGGTTGCCTGAATGTTAGCTCATAACGTTTCCAAAAGAACGTTCTCGTAACGTTTGCTGATGTTCTTTAAAGGGTTGCCTGAATGTTAGCTCATAACGTTCCAAAAGAACGTTCTCGTAACGTTTGCTAATGTTCTTTAAAGGTTGCCTGAATGTTAGCTCATAACGTTTCCAAAAGAACGTTCTCGTAACGTTTGCTAATGTTCTTTAAAGGTTGCCTGAATGTTAGCTCATAACGTTTCCAAAAGAACGTTCTCGTAACGTTTGCTGATGTTCTTTAAAGGTTGCCTGAATGTTAGCTCATAACGTTTCCAAAAGAACGTTCTCGTAACGTTTGCTAATGTTCTTTAACGGTTGCCTGAATGTTAGCTCATAACGTTTCCAAAAGAACGTTCTCGTAACGTTTGCTAATGCTCTTTAAAGGTTGCCTGAATGTTAGCTCATAACGTTTCCAAAAGAACGTTCTCGTAACGTTTGCTAATGTTCTTTAACGGTTGCCTGAATGTTAGCTCATAATGTTTCCCAAAGAACGTTCTAGAAACATTCTGTCAATGTTAAATTAAATGAATTAAAATCATTATATGAACAAAATTCTTAGAACATTCCTAGAATGTTTATGGTGAGTGAATATAAGCAGAGACAGCTGATCGTGAGGAGCTCTTTTATTACAAAATAAAGCAAAGCAAAGAAAAGAAGGCTAAAACTAAGGACCCATGCTGGGCAAAACCGGGCAAATAACATAAAGGACACTGATTACTGAAGCAGATACATATTAACAAAATAACAAACTAAATTTAACTTCGAGTAGCACATCTGTTAACGCACACAAAGACTAATAATGCTCCCGTGAACAACAGACGACACAGGATTATAAAAAAAGAGGTTAATAAGTGAGGGCGCTCGGGGAAAAAAGCTGAAGGGACTAGTGACAAATCAGACATGGTGCAAAGACCGGTGTTCCATCAGTTTCCTCTACCTGTAGTTTTTAACTGCCGTGTCAAAATATGAACTGCGTAATTTTCCACCATTTTTGTCATTCTAATAACCAGGCCCGTTATTTTCGTGAAATTTATCTCTTTAACTTTTATTTTCATGATCTGTGCACCAAAACCACTCTTTAATGAATAAATTGCCATTTTACAGCACGGAAGAAAGGTGGAAATTCCTTGGAACTTCTTGTTTTTTGAAATGTACCCGCCTGGGTTCACACAAAGTGCAAAAAACAATCTTTACAATAATAATGCCTTCAATTTATATCGCGCTTTTCTAGACACTTAAAGACGCTTTACATTTATCAGAGCATTATTCATTCACTCCACCTTCACTCTCTGCTGGTGATAAGCTACCTTGGTTGCCCTCAGCTGCCCCGGAGCAGTCTGACAGAACGTGGCTGCCATTCTGAGCCTACGTCCTCCTAACCACCACCAAACACCCCCCACCAGTCACACTCATCCACCAAACACACTCCACCAGTCACTCACATCCACCAAACACACTCCACCAGTCACACTCATCCACCAAACACACTCCACCAGTCACTCACATCCACCAAACACACACATCTACCAAACACACTCCACCAGTCACTCACATCCACCAAACACACTCCACCAGTCACACACCTCCACCAAACACACTCCACCAGTCACTCACATCCACCAGTCACTCACATCTACCAAACACACTCCACCAGTCACTCACATCCACCAAAACACACACCACCAGTCACACACCTCCACCAGTCACTCACATCCACCAAACACACTCCACAAGTCACTCACATCCACCAGTCACTCACATCCACCAGTCACTCACATCTACATAACACACTCCACCAGTCACACTCATCCACCAAACACACTCCACAAGTCACTCACATCCACCAGTCACTCACATCTACCAAACACACTCCACCAGTCACTCACATCCACCAAACACACTCCACCAGTCACTCACATCCTCCAAACACACTCCACCAGTCACTCACATCCTCCAAACACACTCCACCAGTCTCTCACATCCACCAAACACACTCCACCAGTCACACTCATCCACCAAACACACTCCCACCAGTCACACTCATCCACCAAACAAACTCCACCAGTCACTCACATCCACCAAACACACTCCACCAGTCACTCACATCCTCCAAACACACTCCACCAGTCACTCACATCCTCCAAACACACTCCACCAGTCTCTCACATCCACCAAACACACTCCACCAGTCCACACTCATCCCACCAACACACTCCACCAGTCACTCACATCCTCCAAACAAACTCCACCAGTCACTCACATCCACCAAACACACTCCACCCAGTCACTCACATCCTCCAAACACACTCCACCAGTCACTCACATCCTCCAAACACACTCCACCAGTCTCTCACATCCACCAAACACACTCCACCAGTCACACTCATCCACCAAACACACTCCACCAGTCACTCACATCCTCCAAACACACTCCACCAGTCACTCACATCCACCAAACACACTCCACCAGTCACTCACATCCTCCAAACACACTCCACCAGTCACTCACATCTCCAAACACACTCCACCAGTCACTCACATCTACCAAACACACTCCACCAGTCACTCACATCCTCCAAACACACTCCACCAGTCACTCACATCCTCCAAACACACTCCACCAGTCACTCACATCCACCAAACACACTCCACCAGTCACTCACATCCTCCAAACACACTCCACCAGTCACTCACATCCTCCAAACACACTCCACCAGTCACTCACATCTACCAAACACACTCCACCAGTCACTCACATCCTCCAAACACACTCCACCAGTCACTCACATCCTCCAAACACACTCCACCAGTCACACTCATCCACCAAACAAACTCCACCAGTCACTCACATCCACCAGTCACTCACATCTACCAAACACACTCCACCAGTCACTCACATCCACCAAACACACTCCACCAGTCACACACATCCACCAAACAGTCACACTCATCCACCAAACACCCCCCACCAGTCACAATGTGGGTGAAGTGGCTTGCTGAGGGCCACAATGGCAGAATGGCCCTAGCAGGATCGAACAACCAACCTTCCAGTTACAGAACAACCAACTCCACCACTGCACCATCTTTCTGCCGATATGCAATGAAGTTCAGGCTAAAGAGTAGGTTTTTTAACAAATATACTATTAGTTTTTTTAGAGTAGTTAAATCTCATGGGCGATTTTCACAATAATATCACGCTAAAGTCTCTCTTATTGAGTGTTTAATCAGTCTCACTGTCTATTTTTTATTGAAATCACACAAACTGCTTTTTTAATCATGACCCTGAAATCGCGCTGTTTTGGCCTTCTGCTTAATCAAAACATTCCAGTTTGACCAAAATGACTAAAAGGCTAAAATAATTTATCATCTCACATCTATGTACGCAGCAGAATGTGGAAGGAAGTTTCAAAGGGGTAGGGAAAACCAACAGACGAGTCCATCATTTTTGCTGCGGCAAGAAAAGCCGCATTTTTGCTGCGGCAAGGCAGGAAAATCCGCTAGAACACAGACACAAAAAGAAAACACAGCGAGATGGAGAACACACGATCGCAGACAGAAGGGAGCGGATAGCAAGCACAGACAGCCGAGACTCGCGCCAAAAACTCTGACAAGATCTGAAAACATTTTAATCACCTTGAGAGAACGTTCACAGGAACTGGACAAACGAATGTTTATACAATGTTAGAGTTAATGTTCCCAGAACGTTCTTGTAACATACATTTGTTAACTGGGAATTCAATCTTGAACAAACCTGTGTGCTGTTCATTATTTGGTGGTTAACTATTGGGTAATTATATGTGTAGGCAAAAAAAAATAAGATTTTTGATGAGTGTGATGGATGAAGTTATTGTTGATCTTAATCCAAGCTCTATATATCAGGTAATTGGCAATTACATTTATTTTTGTAGGACTTTTGTTGAAAAAAAACAACAAGATCGAAAAAGTACATAAATCAATCAATAAAATAGTTAAATCATTTAAAGCTGTAAATATACATAACAAAAAAATAGATACAGAAAAAATATAAATAATAGACAAAGAAAGAAATTACTGCACACAATCATTCATTCATCCATCCATCTTCATGTCGGCTTTCTTCCCTTTCGGGGTCGCCACAGCAGAATGAACCGCCAACTCTTCTGGCATATGTTTTATGCGGCGGATGCCCTTCCAGCTGCAACCCATCGCTGGGAAACATCCACACACACTCATTCTCACTTTAACACTATGAACAATCGTTCTTACTCAATTCTCTTATTCCGCATGTCTTTGTTCTTGTGGAGGAAACCGGAGCACCCGGAGAAAACCCACGCGATCACGAGGAGAACATGAGAACTCCACACAGAGATACCAACCGACCCAGCCGAGGCTCGAACCAGCGACCTTCTTGCTGTGAGACCACCAACCCTAACCCTAACCATTGCACACAATCATTAAAAAATAACAATTTATTTGTCTGAATAGCCATCTACAGAGCAGTAGGACTCAAGGAAAATCCTGGAATTCCTGGAATCCTCCTCCTGGAAGGGTTGGGGAAAATGAAAAAAGGTAGGAAAGCAGCGGAGTGAGTGAGAATAAAGAGGGGCGCAGCGCGGAGTGCAAGTGGGGGGAGGTGATGTAGGGGAGGAATCGGAAAGGACGGTAAGGTGGGTGGAAAGAGATAAGCAAAACCAAAATTTGTAGAAGGGGAAGAGGAGAAGCGGAACAAGGCAAGTAAAATGAGTTATGCAGGGAGGAAGATTAAAAAAAGGAATAGGTGGATGAGTAACGGTGAAGAAGTACAAATGGATGGAAGGTAGGATAAATTTGGACAATCTAGGAAACACGAACATGAGGTGGTGGTCGGGAAACAGGAGAGGAGGGGAGGTTCGAAGGGGACTAAAGATGGAAGTAAGGAGAATTTGTGGTTGTTAACGGGGAGGCCAGAGGAACAGGACGGGGGAGTTGTTGGGACGAATGGGCGTGGGGAGGAGGAGTGGCGAAGAGATGATTGGTGGAAGAAGGGGGGAGGAGATGCGGCAGGTGGGGGACAAGGAAAAGAGGGGAGGAAAGGGGGATATGTGGGACACTGCGAGACTGTGGGCAATCGGCTCAAGAGAAGTTTTACGACAGAACGCATAGGGGAGGAGTGGGTGAGCTGGGAAAACGGGATCGGTAAGAAAAATATAAAAGGAAGAAATAGATATGACGGGGAGAGACGGGAGTGGGGAGAAACATGAGGCGGAGATAAAAGCGGGTAAAGGCGGCAGCATGGCTAGAGATTGGAAAAGACAAGAAAAGTTAGCGAAAAAGGTAGCGGAAGAAATAAAGGTGGTAGAAAGGGGGGGTGTAGGAAATAGGAGGCGAAGGGATATTGGCTGAGGTCAGTGGGGAGAAAAAAATAGAGAAGAAGTAAATGGGAGAGAACGTATTCGAGGGGTTAGGAGCGAGAGACAAGAGGAAGATAGAAGTACAAACAATTTCGAGAGGAAAAGGTGGGGAAGAGAGAAGGGGAAGGCGGTGGGATGATAGTAGGCGAATGGAATGGTTGGAAAACAGGGGAAGATGGGATAACATAAATGAGGGGGACGAAGGAAACGAAGAGAAGAAGGATGTGGGTAAAGTAGAAATAAAAAGGAAGAGGAAAAGATGGGGAGAGCGAAGATGAGCGAGGATCAGGAAGTATTGAGGCAGCAGGCAGGAGGGAAAGTGAGTACCAGAAAAGAAGGGGGGGACCAGAGGAGGAAGAATGTGCGGTGAGCAAAGCTGGGGAAGGAGTGGCGATGCGAGGGCGAGGACGGTAGGTGCAAGGGATCGATAAGAAATAGTAGAAAAGAGAGTGGTGAATGAGGATAGAAGGTAACGGAAGAAGAGGCGGGATGGTACGACGGGACCGGGATAGGCGTAGGGAGCGATGTGGGGAAGTAATGGGGGGTAGAGGCAGAATGCAAGTAGGGAGTGGTTAGGAAGAACGAAAAAGGGGGAGAGTAAAAATGGAG
>UELW01000978.1:0-47990 GCA_900490495.1 Danionella dracula | reverse complement strand
CACACACACTCACAGACATGCACGAACGCACGTGCACACACACACACACACTCACAGACATGCACGAACGCACGTGCACACACACACATGCACACACGCACTCACACACGCACAGACGCACTGCACACACACACATGCACACACGCATCACAACACGCACAAACGCACGTGCACACACACACATCCCACACACACTCACAGACATGCACGAACGCACGTGCACACACACACATGCACACACACACTCACAGACATGCACGAACGCACGTGCACACACACACATGCACACACACACTCACAGACATGCACGAACGCACGTGCACACACACACATGCACACACGCACTCACACACGCACAGACGCACTGCACACACACACATGCACACACACACTCACAGACATGCACGAACGCACGTGCACACACACACATGCACACACGCACTCACACACGCACAGACGCACGCACGCACACACGCATACACCTGATTAGATTTTTTTTTAAAGCTTTACTGATTTTAATAACCTAATTAATAAATGTAGTCAACAATATGAACAGGATGTTATTGAGACTCTTTCTTTGTGGACTGATTTATCTTCTGCTCACTTGCCTTAAAGCAACTCTTTCGAGAAATTTAGCGGGTGAGACAAACGTTTTAACTTTTTAGTAACAGGAGTTGTATTTAACGTTTACTAGTATTTAAGATCATATGTCAAAATTATCAAATTAAGATCAAAATGAATGAACATTATAGTCTTTAACAAGATCAATTGTCTCAGACATGAAAAAACTTAAAGAATAATAATTCGTTTTTTTTTAATTCCGCATTTCTTTTAGGGGGATATTCTCCGCGCCCCGGTTGTTCAACGGTCCCGGACTAACACACGGACAGCTCGCCTCCTACGCTTCTCCATTTCTCGCCAACCACGCTTGCGATACGAGACAATTCTGAACAGAGTGAACTCGTGAAACGTAGGTAATATTAATTTCCGCATTTGGTAGCGGGCGCCAGAAAATATCCCTTATTTTTAGATCCTAAACTTGACAGAGATAGTATCCATCAGTCACCTTATTTTTTTAATAAGAGGAGAAAAAAATCACTTTATGAAATGTTAACTAAAGGTAATTTCTGCTATAAACCATGTTAATTTGATTGAAAGGTAAATGTTGTCGAGATATTGCTCACATGGTTTGTGTTTTTGCTCAAACACTTAAAAATAGAGGGAACATTGCCCCTAAGAGCGTTCATGAGGTTCATGAAGATCAAAACTAGCGATCTGAAAAAACTTCGCAGCACCGGGGTGTAAACATGTTTTTTTCACCATCAATTTTGTGAAGTTTTAACATGGGAGTGAATGAGGACCTGCTCACTTCTGCCCCCAGTGGCCGAAACGCATCTCTCTCTCTCTCTCTCTCTCTCTCTCTTTCTCTCTCTCTCTGGACGTTTGATGGATGTTAGACCAATTGTTTTTGTAACAGTGCGCCTGCATTCCCAAAGAGTGCATCACAATGCTCAAACCAATCTAACCGGTGGATTGGACTGTTCAGAAACATTCATTTATCTTTCAACTTTTTTCTCTTTTTTCCCAAACATTCAAACAAAGAACTGACTTTTTTCTAACTTGACTTGTACATTGAATCTAAAGGAAATCATAACGATGCTTAGGAATTGTGCTTTCTGTTTTGTTTTAACCGTTTTTCTTTTCAACTTCTGGTCAATGCAATTATTCCCAGAGTCTATTGGTATTTGAAATTGTGCTACAAAAAAAAAGCAGACTCAAAAATAAAATAAAAAAACTGATTTGCAGAGCTGTGAACAGTCAGAAGCTGCACGAATGCTTTGCTCGGGAGATGAGGCTCCAATGAGTCACTGGGCAGGTAAACCTGATGGCACGTTTGGAAGCTGACAAATGCAGACATGGCATGGACCATCTCAGTCACCCTCATCTGGGTTTTGGGGCCCCAATATTTTCACATGGGTAAAAGGGAATAAACCTATTCGACCATTAACCTCCCCTTCCCACTGACCACTGATGTTCATCCGAGTCACTTTCACTATGTCACCTACCTCAAGCGCTAAGGCAGTCTTGTCAGTTTGAAGGGTTACATTTTTATTTGTCTTTTTCTAGAGCGCACAGCTAAATACATGGTTAGGCTAACCTGTCTCTCCTGACATTAGTTTCTTCTGAGTCAATACCTTGAGCCTCTTTTGCCAGTTTTGGTGTCCTCCCGGGTAACAAATCAGGATGCAATTATGGTTTTTATCACTATTTTATCAAGTACTGAGGTTCTAATACTGTGGCAGATTTTTGCGGATTCTCCAGTTCCATGTTAAGATGATTTCGGTTGACTCACAGTCAGCATCAGCGAACACGATGCAGGGGTTTTTGCCTCCCAGCTCCAGAGTGACTCTCTTCAGGTTACTGTGAGCTGCTGCCGCCTTGATCAGCTGACCCACCTCAACATCATACACACAAGCAACCATTAGGACATCACAGCGATGGGAAGGTTAAGCATGTGTTTCCTCACCTCTGTAGATCCAGTGAATGCCACTTTATCGATGTTCATGTGGTTGGCGATTGCAGCTCCAGCTTCCGGTCCGAATCCGGGGACAATGTTCACCACTCCAGGAGGAAAACCAGCCTGTGAATGAAAGTTCAGATGAATGGAACCCACTTTCTTAAATGTTTCAGTTGCTCTCCCTCACCTCCTGGATGAGTGCACCCATGTATAGAGCGGAGAGCGGTGTCTGTTCGGCCGGTTTAATGACTACTGTGTTCCCGCAGGCTAGAGCAGGAGCCAGCTTCCATGTAAACATCAGCAAAGGGAAGTTCCACTGCAGGCAGACACAAGAGATCAGCTGGTTTCTATGGTTTGTATTACATTGTTCTGCAATAGGTAGCACCAGGAACAAACGTAAATGTTCAAAACTAGGTATAAGGGTACAAACATATCCCCTCCCCAGACATCCAAACTATACTAAGACACAACTCCCATCCCCAAAATGACCGAACCTTACTGAAACACAACTCCCCTCCCCCACACGTCCAAACTACACTAAGACACAACTCCCATCCCAAACATGACCAGACCTTACTGAAACACATCTCCCCTCCCCCACACGTCCAAACTATACTAAGACACAACTCCCATCCCCAAAATGACCGAACCTTACTGAAACACAACTCCCCTCCCCCACACGTCCAAACTATACTAAGACACAACTCCCATCCTCAACATCACCAGACCTTATTGAAACACAACTCCCCTCCCCTACACGTCCAAACTATACTAAGACACAACTCCCATCCCAAACATGACCAGACCTTACTGAAACACATCTCCCCTCCCCCCACACGTCCAAACTATACTAAGACACAACTCCCATCCCCAAAATGACCGAACCTTACTGAAACACAACTCCCCTCCCCCACACGTCCAAACTATACTAAGACACAACTCCCATCCTCAACATGACCAGACCTTATTGAAACACAACTCCCCTCCCCTACACGTCCAAACTATACTAAGACACAACTCCCATCCCCAACATGGCCAGACCTTACTGAAACACAACTCCCCTCCCCCACACGTCCAAACTATACTAAGACACAACTCCCATCCCCAACATGACCGAACCTTACTGAAACACAACTCCCCTCCCCCACACGTCTAAACTATACTAAGACACAACTCCCATCCCCAACATGACCAGACCTTACTGAAACACAACTCCCCTCCCCCACACTTCCAAACTATACTAAGACACAACTCCCATCCTCAACATGACCGAACCTTACTGAAACACAACTCCCCTCCCCCACACGTCCAAACTATACTAAGACACAACTCCCCTCCCCAACATGACCGAACCTTACTGAAACACAACTCCCCTCCCCCACACGTCCAAACTATACTAAGACACAACTCCCATCCCCAACATGACCAGACCTTACTGAAACACAACTCCCCTCCCCCACACTTCCAAACTATACTAAGACACAACTCCCATCCTCAACATGACCGAACCTTACTGAAACACAACTCCCCTCCCCCACACGTCCAAACTATACTAAGACACAACTCCCCTCCCCAACATGACCGAACCTTACTGAAACACAACTCCCCCTCCCCCACACGTCCAAACTATACTAAGACACAACTCCCATCCCAACATGACCAGACCTTACTGAAACACAACTCCCCTCCCCCACACGTCCAAACTATACTAAGACACAACTCCCATCCCCAACATGACCGAACCTTACTGAAACACAACTCCCCTCCCCCACACGTCCAAACTATACTAAGACACAACTCCCATCCTCAACATGACCAGACCTTACTGAAACACAACTCCCCTCCCCCACACGTCCAAACTATACTAAGACACCACTCCCATCCCCAACATGACCAGACCTTACTGAAACACAACTCCCCTCCCCCACACTTCCAAACTATACTAAGACACAACTCCCATCCTCAACATGACCGAACCTTACTGAAACACAACTCCCCTCCCCCACACGTCTAAACTATACTAAGACACAACTCCCATCCCCAACATGACCAGACCTTACTGAAACACAACTCCCCTCCCCCACACTTCCAAACTATACTAAGACACAACTCCCATCCTCAACATGACCGAACCTTACTGAAACACAACTCCCCTCCCCCACACGTCCAAACTATACTAAGACACAACTCCCCTCCCCAACATGACCGAACCTTACTGAAACACAACTCCCCTCCCCCACACGTCCAAACTATACTAAGACACAACTCCCATCCCCAACATGACCGGACCTTACTGAAACACAACTCCCCTCCCCCACACGTCCAAACTATACTAAGACACAACTCCCATCCCCAACATGACCGAACCTTACTGAAACACAACTCCCCTCCCCCACACGTCCAAACTATACTAAGACACAACTCCCATCCTCAACATGACCAGACCTTACTGAAACACAACTCCCCTCCCCCACACGTCCAAACTATACTAAGACACCACTCCCATCCCCAACATGACCGAACCTTACTGAAACACAACTCCCCTCCCCCACACGTCTAAACTATACTAAGACACAACTCCCATCCCCAACATGGCCAGACCTTACTGAAACACAACTCCCCTCCCCCACACTTCCAAACTATACTAAGACACAACTCCCATCCTCAACATGACCGAACCTTACTGAAACACAACTCCCCTCCCCCACACGTCCAAACTATACTAAGACACAACTCCCGCCCCCAAGATGACCGAACCTTACTGAAGCACAACTCCCCTCCCCCCCAAACTCAAAATCTCGCTAAAGCACATTTCCCTTTCCCCACACAAATAATTGGACTTGTAATTGCTTAACTGACTGCTGGAGAGTGTGGCAGGAAGTGAGATGATTTCCATTAACATCTATGTTAAAAATGGCCAACTTTATAGCTGAAAAACATTTAAACATTTAAAGCCTTGCACCGCTTGGTATTTCTTTCTTTTTTGTTGTATAAAACTTTAATAACTGTATCTCCCTTTCCCCACAGATCCAAACCTTACTGAAGCACAACTCCCCTCCCCCACACACCCAAACCTTGGTGAAGCACAACTCCCCTCCCCCACACATCTAAACCTTGCTTAAGCATATCTCCCATCAGCCACACGTCCAAACTTTGTTCAAGCACAACTACTCTCGCCCCTAGGCAACCATTCCAAGCATCCAGCAAAACAGATCTGGATTTTCCTAGAGGTATTAATCACCAAAGCTACCAAACATGGCAAGATTTAAATGCTCTTTTCAATGATCGCTCTGCTCCTCTGCAGCAGGACTTAACGAGGATTGAGACTTAAACAAAAGATGCACCAGATTTATGTTCCACGAGTAAAGGGCTTCTAAAGTGAGGAGATTTTCATACGTTTCATAAGACGGTATTAATACATGTGATATCTGCGGGAGGGAGTGGTGTGTTTGTGCTCGTCTGTTTCTTTGTTGAAGGTGTTTGCTTACATGCGTCTGAAAGACCCTAGACAGGCGTTGGCTGCTATATATAAACTGAGATGTCAGGTAAAGCGCTGGAAGATTTATTGCGGACCTATTGTTTATGGGTTTTAAACCCTGTTCAGGTTTGTTTCTTGAGGAATTCTATCAGTGTTTCTGTTGATGTGATACAAAATAAAAGATTACTAACTGCAGGCTGGTGGAAAACAAACAGGAGAAGGGAAACTGCGGCAGCAAACGTGATGGGATCTAATCCGCACATCCGGAAAACATTCATCAATGATATACAAAGCAGGTGCGGGAGATCACTGATATGCCCACACAAGGAGTTCCGCTCTTTGTAGCATAATACAGAGCCAACTTTTCAAATCTTATTCCAATTGAAGCAAAGTTTTCCTTAAAGTAATACTGTGTCATAACTCCCAATATTTTTTACACTTTACTCTGCTCTTAATTTATGGAAATACCACAATTTTGACAGAGTAAGTAACTTTGAACAAATCAAAAAGCATTGCACTACATCTTTAAATGTTTTCTTGATTCAAATAATGCTTAAATACTTTTTATTGTTTGTATATACTTATTATAAAATATCGACAGCCAGCTTTACCGTGTCATGCACACTAACCCCTAGGCTACCGAAGTTAACACACTGAATATTAAACATTATGCTAGATTTAAAAACATATGATTATAAACTGGATATAACCAACCAAAGCAAAAAAAAAACCTCTGCTCTTCTCCATAATAAGTTGTCTCCTCTTTGCATTTTCGTTGAAATTTTTTTATTATAAATGAATGCTAAATCAAGGTGTACAGTGTGACTAGGCTTGATAGATTAGTTAGTTAGGTATATAGATTTAGATTTAGATTTACTGAAAAAGTGAATTTCCTCCTTATGTTTAGCGATTAAACTTTGGGGTTTGTCTTCGAATTAAACCTCATAGGATGAGAAGTAACCAGTAATTTGAGGAGTCTCACCGGAATGATTGCTCCACACACACCGACGGGCTCGTGCTTCGTGAAACACACTGTGTTTTCATCTGTGGGGTAGAACAACAAAAAAGGGGGATGTCAAGGCTCGTGAAAGCTATGATACCCTCGCTAATCTCCTCTTTGATAGCCAATCATTGTTTCCCTGGGAAGAACTTGGATGAGACACCGCAAGAAGCAAACATGAGAGGACATGAAAGCACTGGCAAAATTAACTCGGGCAAAACATTACAGGAAAGATTTAACAGATGATCAGTCAGTTAAAAGAAAAGAAAGAGAGAGTGAGGAGGGAGAGAGAAAGAGAGAGAGAGAGAGAGAGAAAGATAGAAAGGAAGGAAGGCGAAAGAAAGAACTATAGAAAGTAAGGAAGAATGGATGGAGAGAAAGATAAAAAGGAAAGAGAAAGAGAAAAAACAGAAAGGGAGGAAGGAAGAAGAGAAATGAAGGAAGGAGAGAGTGAGAGAGAAAGAATAATAGGAAGGAAGGCAAAAGAGAGTAAGAGAGAACTCTTGAAAAAAGATAGAAAGAATGGAATGAAAATAAGGATAAATTGAGAAAGAAATGAAGATATAAAGGAAGGAAGGAAGAAGAGAGAAAGAAAAATAAATGAAGGAAGGAAGAAAAGAGAAAGAAAAAAGGAGCGTGTGAGAGAGAGAAAGAAACAAAGAATGAAAATAGAGAGAGAGAGAAAAGAGTAAGAGAGAACCAAAGACAGAAAATACATTGATGCTACTCTCTGCTTTATTTAGTTAAATCTGTTTATCTCTCTTTACTACAAAACAATTCCAGTCTCATTATTTCCTAGTGAAACCTGCTGTTCCCCAAGGCTCAGTCTTGGGACCAACTTAGTTTTCTGTTTGTTTGATCAGTTTGTGCAGCTCATTCAAAAGTCTGCAGTTTGTTAAACGAACGGTTAATTTATGAGAGTTCCTGGAGTTCTTCGCCGATTAATAGCAGCGGTATCAACAGATCCAGCTCCGCTCAGAAGAGTCCATGTGTTCTCTCGCTCTTTTTTTCCTTCTTCTCATCTGCTTTCACCCGTCTCAGTGAAAGAGGAGAGGCCTGAAGTGTGTGAGTGAGAAGTCTGGGCAGCGCTTCAAGCAGGCAGCGGATCTGCTCTTGGATGGTACGGGGTATTGTTCGCCCTCTCTCTCTCTCTCTCTCTCCCTCCATCTCTCCCTCTCCCTCTCCCTCCATCTCTCCCTCCACTCCCCTCTCCCTCCTCCCTCTCCCTCTCTCTCTCTCTCTTCGTGTGCATGTTCGTGCATGTCTGTGAGTGTGTGTGTGCATGGTGTGTTGTGCACGTGCGTTCGTGCATGTCTGTGAGTGTGTGTGTGCATGTGTGTGGTGCACGTGCGTCTGTGCGTGTGTGAGTGCGTGTGTGCATGTGTGTGTGTGCAGTGCGTCTGTGCGTGTGTGAGTGCGTGTGTTGATCATGTGTGTGTGTGCACGTGCACGTGTTCACGTGAACAGCTTTCGTGTCGAGTAGCTGTGAGGCTGTGCAGTGTGCACGTGCGTTCGTGCGTGTCTGTGAGTGTGTGTGTGCATGTGTGTGTGTGCACGTGCGTTCGTGCGTGTGAGTGTGTGTGTGTGCATGTGTGTGTGTGCACGTGCGTTCGTGCGTGTGAGTGTGTGTGTGCACATGTGTGTGTGTGCACGTGCGTTCGTGCGTGTGAGTGTGTGTGTGCATGTGTGTGTGCACGTGCGTTCGTGCATGTGTGTGAGTGCGTGTGTGTGCATGTGTGTGTGCGCACGTGCGTTCGTGCGTGTGAGTGTGTGTGTGCATGTGTGTGTGTGCACGTGCGTTCGTGCGTGTCAGCCTGCCTCTTCTAGCCTCACTTTTAACAAAGACACACATTTACAAATACTTTACGAAAACCTTTCAATCCAATTCATTACCTACAAATCTCTTTCAGTGGAAAAAGGCACCTCATGAGATAATGATCAAATCAATTTCTTTGTTGGTCACATTTCTTTCTCCCCAAACTCAGGGCTAAAAAACTCTACAAGCTCTACAAGCCCTTTCGGTCAACTGAAATAATCATATTGCAATTACTCTTTTCCACTACAATTTTCCTCCAAAATGGTGTTTTTCTCCCTGTAAGGTGACAAACAGAACCCTAAGAATATTTACTCCTCTGTGTGTGGGTTTAGTGCAGCTGGCCGTGGAGGAGACTCAGAAGGGGGCGTTCTTCAACCAGGGTCAGGCCTGCACCGCCGCCTCGAGAGTGTTTGTGGAGAAGTCCATTTATAAAGAGTTCGTACGCCTCAGTGTTGAACGAGCCAAAACTATCGCCATCGGAGACCCCATGGACCCTCGGACTTCACACGGGCCACAGGTGAGGGTCAGCGATACGAACAGCTTTCTATCAGAAACGATCCCAATCATCAAAGCGAGTTAAGAGTTGATCTGTTTTATAAGATGTTAATTTCAACTTGATTGGATCGTCAGTGCAGTGGTGTTTGGGTTATGTATGTATTTTGGCAAATTAGTGATTTAACCCTTGTGTGGTGTTCATATTATTGTTACTCAGGCGGTGTTTGAGTAACCCTTGTGTGGTGTTCATATTATTGTTACTCAGGAGGTGTTTGAGTAACCCTTGTGTGGTGTTCATATTATTGTTACTCAGGCGGTGTTTGAGTAACCCTTGTGTGGTGTTCATATTATTGTTACTCAGGCGGTGTTTGAGTAACCCTTTGTGTGGTGTTCATATTATTGTTACTCAGGTGGTGTTTGAGTAACCCTTGTGTGGTGTTCATATTATTGTTACTCAGGCGGTGTTTGAGTAACCCTTGTGTGGTGTTCATATTATTGTTACTCAGGCGGTGTTTGAGTAACCCTTGTGTGGTGTTCATATTATTGTTTACTCAGGCGGTGTTTGAGTAACCCTTGTGTGGTGTTCATATTATTGTTACTCAGGCGGTGTTTGAGTAACCCTTGTGTGGTGTTCATATTATTGTTACTCGGGAGGTGTTTGAGTAACCCTTGTGTGGTGTTCATATTATTGTTACTCAGGAGGTGTTTGAGTAACCCTTGTGTGGTGTTCATATTATTGTTACTCAGGCGGTGTTTGAGTAACCCTTGTGTGGTGTTCATATTATTGTTACTCAGGAGGTGTTTGAGTAACCCTTGTGTGGTGTTCATATTATTGTTACTCAGGAGGTGTTTGAGTAACCCTTGTGTGGTGTTCATATTATTGTTACTCAGGTGGTGTTTGAGTAACCCTTGTGTGGTGTTCATATTATTGTTACTCAGGCGGTGTTTGAGTAACCCTTGTGTGGTGTTCATATTATTGTTACTCAGGCGGTGTTAGAGTAACCCTTGTGTGGTGTTCATATTATTGTTACTCAGGCGGTGTTTGAGTAACCCTTGTGTGGTGTTCATGTTATTGTTACTCGGGAGGTGTTTGAGTAACCCTTGTGTGGTGTTCATATTATTGTTACTCAGGCGGTGTTTGAGTAACCCTTGTGTGGTGTTCATATTATTGTTACTCAGGCGGTGTTAGAGTAACCCTTGTGTGGTGTTCATATTATTGTTACTCAGGCGGTGTTTGAGTAACCCTTGTGTGGTGTTCATATTATTGTTACTCAGGCGGTGTTAGAGTAACCCTTGTGTGGTGTTCATATTATTGTTACTCAGGCGGTGTTTGAGTAACCCTTGTGTGGTGTTCATGTTATTGTTACTCAGGCGGTGTTAGAGTAACCCTTGTGTGGTGTTCATATTATTGTTACTCAGGCGGTGTTTGAGTAACCCTTGTGTGGTGTTCATGTTATTGTTACTCGGGAGGTGTTTGAGTAACCCTTGTGTGGTGTTCATATTATTGTTACTCAGGAGGTGTTTGAGTAACCCTTGTGTGGTGTTCATATTATTGTTACTCGGGAGGTGTTTGAGTAACCCTTGTGTGGTGTTCATATTATTGTTACTCAGGCGGTGTTCGAGTAACCCTTGTGTGGTGTTCATATTATTGTTACTCAGGAGGTGTTTGTGGGTCTCGTGGACCCTTTGCCTTTTGCAGATTTTAATTCACCCAATCAAAACATTCATTCATCTTCATGTCGCCTTTCTTCCCTTTCGGGGTCTCCACAGCGGAATGAACCGCCAACTCTCTGGCATATGTTTTACGCAGCGGATGCCCTTCCCTGCCGCAACCCATCGCTGGGAAACATTCACACACACATTCACTCTTTAACACTATGAACAATCGTTCTTACTCAATTCACTTCTACCGCATGTCTTTGTTCTTGTGGGGGAAACCGGAGCACCCGGAGAAAACCCACGCGATCACGAGGAGAACATGAGAACTCCACACAGAAATGCCACCTGACCCAGCCGAGCCTAGAACCAGCGACCTTCTTGCTGTGAGACGACCGTGCTACCCACTGCACCACCGTGACGCCCCCAATCAAAACATTTTATGTTAAAAACTTAAACAATATTTCCTTTAGCCAAGAAACACGTGATATAAACAGCAAATATTCTTTATTTATTGTTCTTTAACCTGATTTCTTCACATTTAGAATTTGAACCATGTGTGGTGTTCTCATTATTGTTACTTTGGCAGGGTTGGTGGCTCTGCTGGACCCATTGCATTTTGGCGATTTTAATTCACACAATCACACAATTTTATTCTAAAATGTAAAATGTTATGTTTATGTGTGATTTATGTTTGTGTGGGAAGAGAGAATGAAGGTAAAGAATCTACCATTTTCACACTTTAACACGCTCCGGGTCCAGTAGAGCCGAACACCTTGTGTGTAATATAAATGTGTAGGGGGCGTACGTGTGGGGTCATAAAAAATCTGTTCTGATAAATGTTTTTCACAGGAAATGAGCCAAGCCCAGTGAATCTCAGCTTCAAATAATAAATGCTTGTTTAATTTTTCTTTTGATGAAAACTGAAAATGGGTCCCACAGACCCGAACACCATACAAGGGTTAACTCAACATTTGTACAAATTATAACTTGATGAATTCTATGAAAATATCAGTCTGGCTCCTAAGAACAGCTCTCTATCTAAAGAAGGTTTGGTACCTGGCCCTCAAGAGTGGCAACATATCACTTGCGTCACTTGCCGTGTGACAATCTTGGTCTGGCTCCACATGTTTAGTCTCTCCCACGTCGTGCACCCTGATATCAACACTAACAGCTTTCAAAAAGAAACTAAAAAATCTTCTCTTCAGGGTACACCTACTATAAAAAAAATATATTTTTTCCTCCTCTGTCTTAATCTTCTTCCTCTACTTCCTCACTGCTTTGGTTTATTTATCAGTTGATACAATTTCTATTATGAGAAGCTGAGATAGACTTTGACGGTGTAACAGATCTCATATTGTCTCTCCCCTAATGTAAGTCGCTTTGGACAAAATCGTTTGCCAAATGCATAAATGTAATGTAAATGTAATTATCACTCCTGTAGAACTGCTCTCGGTTGCAACAAGCCGCACGGTTGTTTTTTGATCCTCAACATCAATGAGTGAAGGAAGCTAGATTGAAAGTTTTTGTCTGGTATTTCTTTCTGAGTGTCTTCTGAGTTAAAACACCAACAGTTACAAAAAGGTTGCTCTGTTTGACATAAAATCAATGTGACATTGTTGATATTAAACTGGCACAATGACTTCCTCTTTTTAATCGATTAGACTGTATTATATCTGAAACAATGTTTGATTTCACACCGATTGAACACTATAACTACGAGACTCCTTGTAATGTTTATTTATTAACATTTTTAAATGTATATGTGCCATTTGAGCAAACATCTACAGGATTTTGTTTCATTAAATATCATTCAAATATATATTAGTGCTGTCAAACGGTCAAAAAATAACAAATCACAGCCTCCTCCAAAATAAATCACAATTACATGTATGCCATGGTTTGGTTTTGTAAGAAAGGATTTTGAGACGTAGGTTTTAGAACAGCTCAGCTCACAAACAAGTGTTTTAGCATCATCAAACAATCAAAAAAAATAACAAACCAATCACAGCATCCTCCAAAAATGAATCGAGATTAAACACAATTTGTTTTAAATGTATTCCGTTGCTTTTCAAGATATGATTTGTAGATGTGGATTTTAGAACAGCTCAGTCTTTCTTTAGCTTCTGCACAAACAAGTGTTTTAGCATCATCTGAGCGTATCTTCTTTAGGACGATGGAAACCAAGCCTTTATACTAGATGCACCACTAGATAGGAGTGTCTCAATAACATCCTGTTCGTGGCGCCATTAAACGTTGTCAACCTACATTTATTAACAAGGTTGGTAAAAATAAGTAAAGCTTTTAAACATCAAATCAAAGCAGGCCTTTTTTAAAAGCCCAAATCAGGCCAGCCAGAAGCTTGTCAGGGGCTGTCAAAGTGTTAGGTGCAGTGGAGAAGCACAGGCGGACCCAATTGCAAGATAACTGAGAGTCTTTAATAGTCAGCACCCAAAAGTCCAAAACAAGCGCTGACACGAGAAGCCGCATAAAACAGGATTGGAGACAGACTCCTGTCCACAGGACCAAAGAAAACCAGCGGGAGGCCGGTGAAAGCCACGCTCACATAGAGTCCGTACGGTTAGCCTTGGAGAGCCTCTGGAGCCGAGCAACCACCGACACAAACAAAAAAAAACCCCAAAAGAACGTAGAAGACCGGTCGGGCTGATCCGATTCGCCTTGGCTTGACAGACTGGAAAGCAAGGTAGGAATGTTTGAGGAGCTATAATCGTCTGACACAGAGAAGTCAGAGGAGGGAGAAAAAGAAGGAAGGCTAATCAGTGCGCAACGGAAACCCATGCGCCCTCACGAGCCAGGCAGGTGCTCTGAATGAGGGAAGAATCGCAAATTAATCAGCGTTCTCAGACAGAGCCTAACACAAAGTCTCTCGTTTAACAAAGTGCAAGGCTGTCTATCGAGTTTTACACACTATAACTCAACAAGAACCAATGCACATTCGATATAAAACACTCTCTTATGGGAACATGGCTTATAGGAAAAGCAATGGTTTTGTGAGCTAATGTTCAAACCTTTGCAAGAGACACCTTTATTTTTTGAGAAAAGAACCTTGAAGACATTATCAGAACTTTCCTTGTTCCTTCTTTACGTGGTCTTCTTCTCCTCCATCAGATCGACCGGGACCAGTGTGAGAAGATCCTGGCGCTGGTGGACTCTGGAAAGAAAGAAGGGGCGAAGCTAGAGTTTGGAGGCTCTGCGGTGGAGGACAAAGATCTGTTCATCCAGCCCACCATCTTCTCAGAGGTCAAAGATCACATGCGCATCGCTAAAGAAGAGGTACGAGAACATCTTCACTTGCACAACTCTGAGCTGTTTGGTCCTAAAGAGAGAACATTTTCATTTTCTGAGCTACATTTTCAATTTCTTGATACAGCAGTAAGCATTTTGGCAACTCTGTAGAATACTGTTCCTTAGATAACACATAACTACTGTGGGGCTAACTATCTATTAGCTCTGCGGTAACTATGGTTACGTACTGGGAAGTTATTATTAGCTGTTCAGTATCTAGTGCTACAATAACTACTGTAGAAACTGCCATTAACTATCAGTGAATACTGAAGTAAATATTTACTTTAGTCCAATGTGTGCTTTAAATTTTTAATTTGTTAACATTTTTATTCATATTCTACACATACTGTTGGTTTTATACCTTATTGTATTTTTACTGTACCTCAGCTCTGTGAAGCACTTTTAGATTTATTAGGAATGGAGCCTAAATAGATTTTTTGTCATTGAAAAATTAGTAAATAGAAGAAAAAACATTTTAAAAAATAGAAGAAAAAAGTTTTGGCATTGAAAAATAAATAAATAAATCAAATAATATTTTTCCCTTTTTAAAAATAGGCTATGCTTTTCTTTATATTTTATGTTGACATTTACAGAAAACTTTTTCGCTTGGAAGTTACTTAATTATTTAGTAAAAATATAAAAGATTGCCCAATTAGAGGCTCATGTCTTTCAGTTCTTCAGATCCCCTAATCTGATTTTCCTTTTTATTTATAATTAATTTATTTTTATTTAAGACTTTATTATTATATGTTAGCATTTTTCTACCAGTCATGTATCCACGGACTCAAACGTCTCTAGTTTAAGTGATGTCCTAGTGTCCTGCAGCGCCACCCGCTGGAAGAAAGATGCGCTACACTTAGAACCATGCAGTCTGTGATCTTTCAAATGTGCTGATAATTTCCGGATATAATAATATTGATAGACTTTATTAGATCAAGTGCATTTAAAGCTTGGCTTCCCAAAGCGCCGTACAGAGCGACACAATCACATAAAGCCAACATAGTATACAGTTAAGAATAAAACAACATGCATTAAAAGAGTTTAAACTATTGTAACTATTGAAGTTATATTTAAGAAATAAAACTAAACTTGCATAAGCCAGTTTTAAAAATGGCCTTTAGTCTTGGTCTGAATAAACTGCTCAACAGCATTTGTTCAGTGATATTTAATTTTGTCGTTAATGCTGTAAAATGCGGTTATACTTCAGCATGTACTCCAGAATCTCCCTTACAAACAAATCCTGCAGGATTGAACACAAACCCTACAGGACGGGATGTACTGCTGCAGCATTGGTCTGCATGACACTTTTGTGCAGGGATCCTGCAGGACGAAATGAAATCCTACAGGAAGTAGTATATTCCTGCGAGAGTCCTGTTTTTGTATTCGGCCCGGATCCTGCACAGCATCTCACAGGACAGACTCAGGAATCTAACACTCCTGCAGGGTTTCTTATCTGCGTAACTCTTCCTGTAGACCTGCTCACTGATGTCCTGATTGTGTAACATCCCACACAATCGTTGTAGTTATGATATACATAGTGTAGCAATATTATTATACATAGTGTAGCAATATTTAAGCATTTAACCCTTGTGTGGCCTTCGGGTCAAATTGACCCGTTTCTAATTTTTACAAGAATAAAAATGTTACAAGTGTATATTCTTTTCTTGTAGACACTGGTTGCAATAATTCAAGATATGTTCTCTATATTGTTTGAATTTGAGATAAGTCATATATGTTAATGTGTTATGGAGTAAAATATTTATTTTTAATTGCTTTTAAAATGGGAATACCCCACACAGGTTAACTGGTTCAAACTCATTTTCTACACTCAAGAACGTATAAAAAGTGTTATTATTGCATAAGGTTTAGTCTGCAATATAAACAACTGAACGCTTAACGAGACCGTACGGATCCTATGCATCACTGTATAAAACAGATATATTCATCAAATGCATATATTTATATACCGCGGCTGCATTTGTCATTGAATATATTTAAATAATACAGACATGTTCATCATTGTACATATATTTCAATAAAATAGACATATTTATCATTGAATATATATTTATACGAAGCAAATCTAGTTATCACAGCACATAAGTTTGTGTAAAACAGATCCATTTATCATTGTACAGTGTATATATGTAAAGCGGAATTATTTCAAGGATTCAAGGATTCTTTATTGTTATGATACGAAATTAGGACCCAGGTCCCGTATTAAGCCAAACATACAATTGTATAAATATGTATATATATATATATATATATATATATATATATATATATATATATATATATATATATATATATATATATATATATATATATATATATGCTGGCATATAAATATGTATGTACAACAGTGTAAATAAGATAGGTCAGAGATATATATTGAGGTATAGGGATTAGATTACACATTTGTACATTGCACTTATGTGATTATATATTATATTGCACCAGAGTGTATATATATATATTGCACCATGAGAACAAAAAAAAATACAGAGATGTATATGTATTGTACTTGGGAAAGGTATAAGATACGTTGCCATTAAAAATAAAAAAATAGTTTATTTAATACTCTACATGCATTAACTGGAAATGTTGTATTTGGTCAG
Source organism: Danionella dracula (assembly GCA_900490495.1). Taxonomy (NCBI): domain Eukaryota; kingdom Metazoa; phylum Chordata; class Actinopteri; order Cypriniformes; family Danionidae; genus Danionella; species Danionella dracula. The sequence continues at coordinate 31,100 of UELW01000978.1, read as the reverse complement.
CTTCCCATTTGTTGTGTTGAAAGCAAAGTAAATTGTGCACAAGTCCCCATCTCTTACATAAAAACGGCAGAACTTGTGAGAAACGGGGTGCTCTTGTGCAGATCTTCGGGCCGGTGCAGTGCATCCTGAGCTTCGAGGGCGAGGAGGAGGTGATCAGGAGGGCCAACCAGTCTCCGTTCGGTCTGACTGCAGCGGTGTTCACGCGGGACGTCCAGCGAGCTCTGAGTGTGTCCGGCGCTCTGGAGGCTGGGACCGTCTGGTACCTAACGCAGCGCTCACGTTCTCTTTTGCTCTTTTGCTCTGGAATCTCAGTAGAAGATGTGACGTGTGTGGTGTGTGTTCTCAGGGTGAACTGCTACAATGCTTTACATGCCCAGGCTCCCTTCGGAGGGTACAAGATGTCCGGAAACGGCAGAGAGCTGTGAGTGCTGATCTCATTCGTTCATCTATGTTGTCTTAGTCCCAGTCAGTTCAGGGGTCGCCACGACGGAATGACATCTGGATCCATTTCCAGCCACAACACACTCACTCTCATACTCTACTTATCCAAGTCTCTTCTACCGCATGTCTTTGTTCTTGTGGGGAAACCGGAGCACCCGGAGTAAACCCACGCGATCACGAGGAGAACATGATAACTCCACACAGAGATACCAACTGACCCAGCCGAGGCTCGAACCAGCGACCTTCTTGCTGTGAGATGATCTGCTCCACTGTGATGCCCCCCATATTCCAGTCATTTCTGAATAATAAACCGAAACTGAAACAAAGAGGAGCGTTAACCCTTTAACTGCCCACTAAATCACTAAAAATAATATTCCGTGTCAAATAAAAAGATGAAATATTTCAAGTTATTTTAACCTCAGTTAGAAAAAGATTCTGATAAAGAATAGATCACTGTGGCGCAGTGGGTAGCACGGTCGTCTCACAACAAGAAGGTTGCTGGTTTGAGCCTCGGCTGGGTCGGTTGGCATTTCTGTGTGGAGTTCTCATGTTCTCCTCGTGATCGCGTGGGTTTACTCCGGGTGCTCCGGTTTCCCACACGAGTCCAAGGACATGCGGAATAAGTGAATTTGGTAAAAACGATTGTTCATAGTGTTTGAGTAGTGTTTGAGTGTGGCTGGAAGGGCATCCGCCGCTTAAAATGTATGCTGGAACATATGCTCGGCGACCCCGAAAAGGAAGAAAGCAGACAAGATAATTCAACTTTTTTTTTTTTGAAAATATGGGATGTGGAAATAAATTTGATAATATTAGTGATATTAGGAGCTGAGAGAGAGAGAACGACAGAGAGACAGGTAGTCAGACAGATAGATGGATAAACAGATATTGGACAGAATTGAATGGAATCCCTTCACTTTTAACAATGAATTACTGGTCACATTTAATGCTACAGATATTACATTGATGAAAATAATTAGTTTGAGACATTAACTGAACACAAATATATGACAGAAGCAATCATCTGTGGAAATGTTTCCTCTTCTGAGTCTCTGAGTCTGAAAGGCGTGCCTGTCTGTCTGCGCAGGGGGGAGTATGCCCTGGGTGAGTACACCGAGGTCAAAGCCATCACCATCAAACTGAGTGAGCAGCTCTCGCTCTGAGCGGCGGAGAAGAAGAGGAGACTCTCCTGTGTGTCTGTAGATCTGCTGTACAGATGTTTTTATTTAATATGGATGCATTAATTATATGCATTCTCTACATCTACTAATATAACGGTCTATCCATCGCTTTTAATGATTTAGATGCAAACTGCCGCCTCTCGTTTGCTTTGTGGAAGGCTCACACAGGAGTTTGCTTCAAATGTATCTCTGTAAATGATACGGCAGCTGAAATAAAACACGATGCTAGGGATAGTACGAGAGATGCAGTCGCTCTGCTTTAATTATCTGTAAATACACACCTTGATTTGATTAAATAAGGTGTTTATTATGATTTAAGGAACTGTTGTCAGTACGCTTTTTATCCGTGTTTTAATAAAGGAAGGTTCTCGTAGACGAACCATTTATCATTTTCTGGTCTGTTTCTGTCTTTCTTTGACATTCACACTATTTTCTTGTTTTAATGTTTGTCCTAGTGTGTGATATCAAAAGGGTCTAATATTTAGTTCATTTTTTTCAGCTTTAGTTTTTCACATTAACGTTGTTTAATTATCTAAAGGACTCTTTGGTGCTATCTAACGTTTGGGACCATCACATACATCCATACAGGGCAAGGCCACCGCAGCAGAATAGACCCGGCCGGGATCGAACCGCCAACCATCCAGTTATAGGAGGACCAACTCCACCACTGTGCCATCTTTTTGACTGCGATTGAGATGATGTTGAGTGCTCCTTTAAAAATATGTCTTTAAAAATGTATTTGGCACAGCTAATAAGCCCCTAATATATCTGCTGTGTTGCTCAGTCCAACCCCATTTTAATAAAAAATAACTAATCTGTTCTCAAATTCATAAAAAATGGATTTGTAGGGAAATATTAAAATGTGAGTGATACTAAATTGTTTTGTTGAGATAGTGTTTTTCATTCATTAGGCTTTACATTTAATTTTTGAATAAATAGCTGTAGAAAGAGACCACGTGAAAAGTATAAAATGGTAAATATTCTGGTGACCAGCTAGGCAGTCTCGCATCATTGGTCAAGAGTGTGATGATGTCATCACTCATTATACGTTCATAATTTGTATCAGAATCAGAAAGCTGTTTATTGGCAAGCGCGCATGTGCACACACACACACACACAAGGAATTTATCATGGTACAGCGGTACTCTCCAGGGTTGGTTCATTAAATGACACAAATTACATTGAACAGTAGACACAGGTTATATAAGTAAATTGCTCAAATTAGAATAAATAGAATAAGACCTATGATGAGTGGAGGTAGCAAAATATAAAGTAATAGAACTATAACTATATCAGAAGTTCAAGGTGCTTAAGAGATGTGCTTTGCAGGTAATATACAGACCAAAGTATAAGTAAAAATAAAGAGCAGCAACAGAACAACAGAATGTAAAGCAAAGAGTCCACATCAGAGTCCTGCTGCTTAGTGCAATATTTAGAGGAAATATTCGAGAGTGTTGGTGGAGAAATGATGGGTTCAGGAGCTGATGGTCTGAGGGAGGAAGCAGTGTTTGACTCTCCTGGTGTTTGGGGCTCTGAAGCGCCGGCCGGCCGGAGGGTAAGAGCTGGTTCCTCTGTGAGCAGCATCCAGAGAGGTTTTGAGAGCCCTCGTTCTCGTTCTGGAGGTGTACAGTTCTTGAGGGAAGTGTAGAGGAGCTCCAGTGATCTTTCCAGCAGTCCGAACTGTCCTCTGGAGTCTCCGGATGTCCGATTTAGACATCATGATCTAGACATCAGTTGGATTCAATGCATTAAACCATTGTTAGCTATTTTAGCTAGATATTTTATGATGTTAAATTACATGAGTATGTTCATGCAGCTATTAAATTTAAGTTACAAGAGCGTTCTGGGAACATTACTTACATTTACACATTTGGGGGACGCTTTTGTCCAAAGCGACTTACAGTAGGTTAGCTAATGTTGCACAACTAGCAAACTTTATTTTCCAGTTGTGTGGATATGAAACTCTCCAGTTTTTTTTAATGCTCTGTGAACTTTTCAAAGTTAATAAAACGTTGTAGAACATTTATCATTCACCAATCACTTTCTTGTGATTTTCTTTCTGAGCATTTTCTTTCAACACTGTGAGAACATTCATCACTCATAAAAATCTCATAGGAATGTTCCAAGAATGTTGTTTAGATAACGTTTTTAATTTAATGTCATTAGAATGTTACTGGACCGTTCTTTTGGAAATGTTATGAGCCAACATCTTGACAACCTTTAAAAAACGTTAGCAAATGTTACAAGAACGTTTCCTGTTCCCAACATTGAGGAAGGTGTTGTGTTTGAATCAGCTGTAAAGCATGATTCTATATAAGAATATTGAATCTTGTAACCTCGTGTTCTCCATTGTGAAGAAGGGCCAGCAGAGGCTGTACTTCTTGCGCCTGCTGAAGAAGTTCTACCTTCCACAGACATTGCTAACCCAGTTTTACCGCAGTCTATTCTCTGTTCTTCCATCATTGTCTGATTTAGCTCCGCCTCTAAAGCAGACGTCCTTATAATTCAGAGGACCGTTCGTATGGCTAAGATCATTAGTGCTCCCCTACCCTCCCTCCAGGACCTGTACACCACCAGAGTGAGAAAGAGGGCTAACAAAATCATTCTAGACCCCACTCGCCCTGGACACCACATTTCTGAGCTTTTGCCCTCTGGCCGCCGCTTCAGAGCCCCCAACACCAGGTCTGTATGGCACAAACAGAGCTTCTTTCCCCAAGCTATCCGCCTGCTGAACTCTTAGCTTTTATCTCCACGTCATCTGTTACCTGCTCCTGAACTCACACACATTTCATTTACTTACATTGTGCACTTTATAGACTTTGTTCAACTGTTTACATTTCATCAATCCTTCATTATACCTCATAGCCTGATGTTAATTGCTTGTTGTGTTGCACTTTACTGTACTTATGTGGTTTGCATTGTACTTATGTTGTTTGCACTGATGGCTCCTTTGTACTACAGGAAATTCCTTGTGTGCGCACACACAACAAAAACGTGGATTCTGAGTCTTGCCTGCTGTTAATGATCAATAATATTGCTTAAAATTAAGGCTTTCTGAGCATATCAGTTGTCTTTGTAAATAAAAAATCTAATTACCTCACAGGTCACTATATAATGATTTAAAAAATTAAATCATGAAACATAAACTGCTACTACAAACCTACCTCCCTTAGAACTTTCACGTTTTAGCTGATTAACAGCAAAAGTGAATGAATCGCTTTAAATATGTCATGTCCAAAATGACAAACATATGTTTGATAAATATCATGTTTTATAGATAAATATAAATGTTTTAAATGCATATGTTTTAAAATACATAATTCAAATAATAATACGCTGCATTGATTTAAAGTTTACCCGATCCCGAGTGAAAAAAAAAGCAGAAATGAAAGAAGAGTCTCGAAGCGTCAGGTTCGAAGCGTCAGATGCGCGCTCTCGTCTTCGGATCAGGAAGTAAGAAAGACGCACACAGAAAGCCCTGGAGGAGCTTCTCCTCGCGGATCGATGGAGTTATTATGGATTAAACAATGAGGTGAGTAGCACAGAGTCCGTTTAAAGCTTGTACTCGTCGAAGTTTGCTCGGCTCGCGGCGGCTGACGCAGCGTGCGTGCGGGTGCATGTGTGCGGGTGCATGTGTTCGCTCGTCGTCATCATGGAGGCGTCCAGCGAAGAGCTTTTACTTCTAAACTCTAATGATTTTGATCAGTTGTGGAAGGTGGCATCTGAGAAACATCGATCCTTCCAGTCTCCTGAATGAGGGGACGCTCTCCCCTCGTGAGTGTTTGTGATCCAGCGGTGGTTTCAGTTTGCTCCGGAGGGTGCTTCAGCGCTCTCTGGGTGGGAAAAGTTCTTTAAAAACCTCCAGAGAGGAACTCAGTAGTCCTGGTTCTCCTAACAGCCACGAACATCTGAAACATGCAAAAGAGACTCCGTCAAAGGGGGGCACGTTTGACCTCGGGAACATGCTTTTAAATTTTTCACATTTTTTTTTTCCGTTCTACTGTACTGTAGCACTCCACTACATTAGGGGGCAGTGGCGCTCTCATTGGCAGAGTGGGAAGTGTAGAAGACAGACGGAGAGTGAAGGAGATAAAGAGACAAACGAAAGTCTCCCGAAAGCTAAGATGAGGAAATATGACGACTCGTATGTAGCGCTTGGCTTCACTGTGACTGAGGTGGGAGACGAGGAGAGACAGGTGTGCTTACTGAGTCTAAAAATGCCAAATAGCCAAATAAATGAAGCCGTCACTTAAAGACATTACACTCCAATCACGCTGATAAACCGCTTGAGTTTTTTTTACAGAAAAATCGAGCCGAATATTTGCCAGCAATCACGATCAGTTAATGTTTATAGTTCTATTAAGGATTTAATGTTTTTTTTAACGTTTCAGATGCACCTTAAATCTTTTCTGCTACAGTTAATAAAGCTATTCTTTGTTTTAAGTTGGTCAATATTTCTCTCTCTTTTTTTCTTTTATATGTTAATAAGGATACTGTGTCGTGCAGAGGTGTACTTATAACAAATTTAAAGACACATAATGCTAAAGCTAAAGAAAAACTCTCCTCTTTTTTTCTCTTGGTTTACTTCATTTACTTGGTTCATTTGTTGGTCGAATGAACTGCTGAGAAAACTCTGCTGTGAGCTACACCGATTAGACTTTGACTCTTTAACTAATTGCGTATTATAACCGCCTTTGTATATTTCACCAGACATTTTTATTAATTTAAGCAATTTTGTTATAATCACTTGATGTTCATTTGAAACCATTCTATCAGCAAATCAACAAAATGAGGCGGGCGGATTGAGAGGGCGGCACTTTGTCAAACCAGAATTTCTAATCTGCCACAAATCCAGGTTCTCGACTTCAGTGGTTTGAGTTTTTAGGGTTTTGTTGCTGTTGATATGGCATAGAAACAAACAAGCAATAAAACTAGCGGTTAGCCGAGTGTGTCTGCTCGTACCAGCACTGATCACTTCTTTCAGAGCTCAGAATAAAGCTGCTTTTATCTGGAACTGAGCGAGCTCCAGCTCTGGAGAAGAAGAGCCAGTTCTTCAGTGGGTGACACAAGAGCTTTTTTGTTGCTCTGAAGCATTTTTGTCAAAGATGAGAAGCTAACGGAGCCCTCGAATGAATGCTCTTTGATAATGTTCATTGAACGACACTCGTTAACTCGGATGAGAAGCTTTTCTACCTGTTTCTGTAACTCTTCTGGAGCCTATTCTTCTGAAATGCGTCTGTGTTTTTTAAACAACTTCGAGATTCGAACCACACTGTATATCTTCCAATAATACCGCTGAAATTAGAAAAAACAGAGAATGGTGATTGGTAAATGGGGTTCATATTGTGGTGAAATACTGTATATACGGCCTCTTCTTCTCTTCTCGTCTCTCTTCTTTTCTTCTTCTTTTCTCTTCTCTTTTCTTCTTCTTTTCTCCTCTCCTCTCTTCTCGTCTCTCTTCTTCTCTTTTCCTCTCCTCTCCTCTCTTCCATTCTCGTCTCTTCCTCTCTTTTCTTCTCCTCTCCTCCTCTCTTCTCTTCTCTTTGGTCTCGTCTCTCTTCTTCTCTTTTCTTCTCCTCTCTTCTCTTCTTCTCCTCTCTTCTCTTCTCTACTCTCTTTTCTCTTCTCCTCCTGTCCTCTCCTCTCTTCTCTTCTTCGCTTCTCCTCTCTTCTCTTCTTCACTTCTCTTTCTCCTCTCTCCTCTTTTCTTCTCTTCTCTCCTCTCCTCTCCTGTCTTCTCTTCTCATCTCTTTTCTTCTCTTTTCTTCTTCTTTTCTCTTCTCTTCTCTTTGCTTCTCGTCTCTCTTCTTCTCTTTTCTTCTCCTCTCCTCTCCTCTCTTCTCGTCTCTCTCTTCTTTCTTTTCTCTCTCTCCTCTCTCTCTTTTCTTTCTTCTCTCTTCGATTCTCGTCCTCTCTTCTCCTCTCTCTTCTTTCTCTTCTTCTCTTCTTCTCTCTTCTTCTTTTTTCTCCTCTCTTCTTTTCTCTTCTCTTCGATTCTCGTCTCTCTTCCTCTCTTCTCTTCTTCGCTTCTCTTCTTCTCTCTCCTCCTCTCCTCAGTACATGTCCCGCCCATCGGGTCCTTCTACACTTTATTTCACTTGTGTCTGCGCTATTGTACAGGTCCCTGATCTCTCTTGTGTTTCCTTCTCCATTCTCTTTATCCGCAATTAAGTAAGTAAGTAAGTCAATTTAAATTCTATAGCTCTGATTTTGGCAAACAAGTTGCTCCAAAGTGCTCAGAATCAGCGGAGCGCACAAACTTGTAGGTTTGTGGGGAATTAGGAGCTGTTCATATATTTAGGAGCAAATCCATTTAATTGTTTAAAAACAAATAAAATAACCTTGAACTGGATCTGATAGCAGAGGGTTATGGTGAGGGTTAGGTGCTAGGACTGGGGTAATGTGTTCAGATTTTTTTGTGAGCCAGTCAGCAGTCAGGCTGCTGTATTCTGCACCAGCTGAACCCTCGCTGCTGCCGTTGGAAGGCCACAATAGAAGGCATTACACAAAATCCAGTCTGCACAAAATAAACACATGTATAGTTGTTTCCAGTTCAGCACAAGTTAATGGTCCCCTGAGTTGGGTAGTTTTGCACAACTATCAAAAACTTTCCTGACCCCCAACTTTAGCTGAGATCAGGGTCTGGGAGACCGTTTAGGTTTCTAACCTGAGATGACACACTAGAGTAACGATCAAGAAGCGAGCTCAATTTTTTATGTCTTGTAGTATGAGACAGTATGAAAATGTAACTCGTGGTATTATTTTTAATTTATAGCAGTCTCATAGTATTTGACTAGTTTTTTCATGCATGACTAGTTGTGATAACTCCGTTGTATAATAACGTTAGAGAATAATAATTGAAGTAAAATGTTTGAGTGAGCAGACAAGGGTGCTCTCACAGAAGGCTGCTGATCATAAAGAGCTAACAGAGACACTCATGATTGTAATGAGGTGAAGAAATCCTCCGCTCTCTCTGCCTGAACGCTCAATTTTCATTTATGGGGAAAAAGGATGGGAACCACTGACACATGTAACCTGTTCAGGAGACCCATACGATTAATGTCACGTAAAAAGTGCACAACAGGTGCCCTTTAAAGTTTGTATTCAGTGAAGTACTTTTGTTCTCTCGTGAGCTCATTTGGCTAAAACCTGAGCAGCTTATTTTACTGATATTTGTTTTTTTGGTTCTCACTTCTGCCTCGTTGTGTCTCTCAGACGGACGAGTGCACGGAGCGCTCCATCTTCCTGGTGCCTCAGGGGCCCGTCGCCCACTGAATGACGCGAGGACAGAATGTCGACGTACTGGAACGTGAGGGAAGCCGGAGATGCAGCCGCCGGCGTGGAGGAGCCGACGGGTGCGTGTGAGATTCTTGATGGGGACTTTTTAAAAGCTGAGCTGCTTTCAACCGCAAACGAGTTTGAGAGTTCAGTTCTGCTCAGCTTTGAGGAACTGCTCCATCTCTACTCTGTTTCTAGTTATATATAGATACCTGAAGTGAAACTAAACGCCAGCTCTCACGTCTGAAGCATCAGAAGATTCAAAGTGGTTGGTGAACTGGATATAAATAAAAATAATAGTACATTTATCTGCAAGCAGCATTTCAGGACTAAGCATTCATGACCAATGTTGTGCTAGTTACTAAAAAATAGGAACTAGTTACAGTTACTAGTTGCTTAATTGAAAAAGCACTTTGTTAGTTACTTGTGTCAAAAAAGTAATAAGTTACTTTAAAAATGTCTTAAATGCTACTATTGATGACATTTTATTTTAATTTCAAGGCCGCATGGAAAATACTATTAATACTGTTGATTACTTAAAAAAATATTTAGATAATTTTGGTAATTTCAATCATTTTTGTCATATCTTTTGACCAGAAATTTGTGCTGTAAGGAAACTGTAGGTAACTACATGTTACGACCCCTGGTGGTGAGGTCTGGGATAAGGAAGTTACATAAAAGATGGATGTTAATAAATTAAATCAAGAGGAACAGATTCGGGTGAATAAAAGATGCTGGCAATTAAGAACACAGGAAAAAGCCAAACAACAAACTTAACACAAGCAAGGGAATTTATTTACAGTGAACCCAAAATGATACACAAAAACAATATAACAGAAACAATATGAGCTATATACAGTGAGAAGGGATAAACAGAGGACTGAAGTGGTGTCTGTAAACAAAAATAACAATAAAGCTGACTAAATGTTAAACTTATCTAACTAAATCACAGTATGAAAGACTAAATAACTACTCTAACTAGAGAAATAAGAACACAAAACTGAAAGACGCCCACTTCACTTATCTAGTGTGTTTAACAGAGGAGTTACCCTACCAAGAGTATGTCACGTGACGTGCTTCCCTAGCCCTCTGCCACGCTTCGGTAACGGAGAGAAACCGCCAAGCCACACAAACAAACCAATAACAACCAGGTAAACTCACTACAGAAAGAAACACACACACAACTTCACAAAACTTTCAAGACCATTCAAAAAGAGCAGCCCTTACACCACTTTTCCCTACGTTCCAAAATGGTATGCCTCTCCAAAACGCCGATTTCAGATGCGTCTTTTATATCCCGCCCTCCTCTTCTGATTCGCTGCAGCAGAGCACGACTCATCGTTGTTTCCTGAAGATGATTGGTTGTTTCCGATGTATGATAACACACCAATCCGCATCGAGCTGAGAGAGAGAGAGAGAGAGAGAGAGAGAGAGAGAGAGAGAGAGACACACACACAAAACACAGCACAATACATAACACATCACATTCAAAAACAGATTTAGCTAATGAGTTTTTTTTTATTCTGTTAATCCGAAGGGTCAAAGGTTGTGTTGACAAAAAAAAGTATGAACTTTATAAAAAAAAAGATTATATTTTGGTTTATTTAAGGATGGCGGACAGGAAGTAAGGTTAAATATGGAAAATGTAGAATCAATCTTTTTGGCATGACCCCAAGAATAAAACAAAAGCTGTCTTGTTAGCATAGGTTAAATCTAGCAACGTTATTACCAAATGAAAATGTTTCTTATATGACCACTAGGTGGCACTGCACACATTTTCAGTTTTGGACGTACACTAACAAAAGTGAGATTCATTTGGAGATAAAGAAAGAGCAGATAAGAGTATACACAAGTATACACTAAATTCAAATGAGTTTAATTTACTTAAAAAAACATAGGAAGCTGATTGCGTTATTTGTTCAAAGCAAACTCGGCTGGAAAATCATAGTAAGTTTTTAAAATATCTACAGGAATAATAAATGACTTGTAACCTAATATTCCATTTTAAGTAACGCTGACTTAAAAGTCTAAGTTTCAAAGTAAACTGAGCATATTGACCCAAAGAACACTCAATGACATAAATCTAAAACTCTTTATGGAGTTTATTATAAACAATTAACAGTTAAGCAAATTTTTACAGATATTAAGTGCAAAAAAAGTCATTTTAATTATATTAATTTGCTTAAACCGCTATCTTCAGGTCATATGCTTCAGCAAGGTTTGGAGGTATGGGGGAGGGGAGTTGTGCTTCAGTGAGTGTATTCAAGCATATGTATTATAGTAATCTCAAAATATTTATTCAAACAAGACTTTACCAACACTGTTTTAAGTAAACTCAATATTTTTGTAAAAATCAAGTAAATGTAATGACATTTCTCTAGTACACTATACTATTTGATTTTACAGTGTACAAATAATTTTGCTGCAGTAATTACCCCATAGGTGGCAACCATACATCTCTGAAGCCTGCTGCTGTTTAAAAATCAGATTTATGAGTCCTCAAGCAGGAAGTTACAGCACATAAACCTTCTCCGCCTCTCTATAGGTATATTTCAGAATCGAAGCAGATGTAGTCACAGATGAAGTCAGCATCCTGCAGAAACCAGTCAATAATGTGCATTCAAGCCTCGTGGGTTTCAGGTTTCCTTTTCCTGCAGCATCAGCAACACGTTTATCTCTAAAGCACGCAGAAAAAAAGAGCTCCCTCTTTCATTCACATTTCTCCTCTAATTGTGAACCCATCTGCTATTGTAAATCATCGAAGGGAGTTTTTGGAGTCTTTTAAAACACTTTCTCGTCCTAATTTGCTTGGCTAGCCTGCTAATCTGGCTCAGCGCAGCTCAAACGCACCGCTAACCCAATCATAGTTCCTCCAGGGAGAGCGAGAAGCTTGGGTTTCTCTCGTTTAATGTGTTTGCGGAGCCAAAGATAACCTTGCTTTTAAGGACGAGGAGGAGAGGGGTGCACATTCTCTCACAGAGATGCTCCGGACAGAGACGTTGCTCCTGAAAACTCAGAGTGCTGGGCTGTAAGGGGATTATTATGGGATAGATGGGCGCCGGACGAGAAGGTATGTGGAGCGAGAGAGCGCATGAGAGCGGTTTAGAAAACGAGCGTGTTAAGCATGTGTCGTGGGTTGGTTTGCTCTTTGTACCCTATAGAGGAGCTTAAAAGCGTTTAAATAGATTTTAACTTGAGTACAAGGGATTCAGGGCGTCATGATTTTGTGCATTTTGGTTTCATTTATTTATCTTTGAAAGTACAGATGCACTGTTTCAGGGGTTTCTTATCAGGAGATTCTTGAAATTGACTGTCTTGGGGGCTCTTGGTTTGGTATAAATTCTATTTTTATTGTGTTTTTAGGGGTTCAAGCACGTAATGGAGATTTTTACAATTATTTTTCTTCCCTAAATCTGATAGCACAACCCAAAATGATACTTGTATCAACTTGAAATTTTTTTAATCCGATTTTAGAGTCCATTTTTATGAGAACTTGCCACAGTCTCAAGTTGATTCCTCCATAGGTGGTGCTATAATGGCAAAAAAAAAACTATTTTACGTTTTGGCCATAACTCGGATAACATGAAATCCTGAATCCTTCGCGATGAGTCTCTAGACAAACACATTAGATCTTAGATGTTAGATGCCATTAAGTGCGTATCATGTTTTTATGAATTAGTCTTAGGTTTTTTTGCCCAATCAGAACAAACTAGAATAAATGTGCAGCAGAAGCTGAATATAAATCAGGATCAAAAACAACGTTTAAATTTGGTCACAAATGGACAACAAAAATATGACCAATTTCACTTAAATGTAAATCGATAGTACAGAAAAGTAATTAACTGTTTGCGCTAACAGAGCTTACCTGTTCAGGAGAAATGTGGCTATTTCAGCGTCACTTTATTTTTCTCCATCGTCTCTCAGGCATCTCCATCTTTTAAAAGAGTCAACAATTCATATGCTTGTTTTGTTTCTCAAGTCATCACAACGAGGTTTGTAGGTTTAGAGCATCTCAGACCTAACTGTAAACAGTTCTCCGCAGTTCAAGCACAATCTGGGAACCCCATTTATGCCTCTGAGATTTGAGTCACAGCAACAAAAAAACACTAAAAACAATTACGACAATGACAAATGATGAGTCGTACTCTACATTTCTAAATGCTAATTGTCTTTAATGCCAATGCTTTCCATTCTATTAGTGCCTGAACTGAACATAACAGCTGTCTCAACAGATAAAGAACATTTTCTGATTACTTTTCTTTAAAGTAATGTTTAGGTTTACAGACTGCACCTTTAAACTTTTTAACCCTTCCTTTTAAGGAACACCGTGCTTCTTGGACGTTTAAATGACAAAAACCCCTCTGCTGCCCCATCTCCACTCTTTTAGCAGGGGTGGAGTTCGGGATCCTGTTCCCGCGAGGACTCTGATGGCGCTCCTAGTACACTCTAATGCATTCGCTTGCATCGCTAAGGCTAAATTATAGTGGAAAGTAGAGTTCTTTGTTCCTTTTTGTTTCAATGTCCTTCCTTTAGGTTTTTATGTCTATCTTTTCATTTTGATGTTATTTGTTTTGTTTTTGTCCTCCTTTTTCCTTGCTTCCTTCCTACCTTTCTTTCATTTTTGTTCTTCTTTCCTTTTGTTTTAATGTCCTCCTTTTTCTTCCTAGCTTACTTCCTGCATCCCTTCCTTTCGTTCATGTTTATCTCGCTCTTCCTTCCTTCTTTCTGTACTTTCTTTTTGCCCTTTCTTCCTTAAATCTTTCATTTCTTTCATTTTATGTCCATCTTTCCTTCCTTCCTTCCTTCCTTCTTCACCGAGTGATGTGACGGTTTTCGTTCTTTATGTCGGTGGACGCTGGTGCGTTTTTCAGAACAGTTTTGGATTTCCCGAGTGCAACCCGAGTCAGTGTTGACGCAGTGTGGACGCGCCTCTAATGGAGCCCCTCTCTCAGGATTTCTCCAGCTGAAGAGCCTCAATTATTAATGAGCAGCTCTCGAATTAAAGCTCATCGCAGCGGTCTCCTGGCTGTTTGAGGAACACCGTGTGGGGGATTGGGAACAATCAGAGTGAGGATTGATTTGAACCTTCAGACTTTAGTTCTGATCCCAAGAGTACAAGTTTTTATCTCAATCTGCTTCAATTCTCCATCATTCACCAATCACTGGGTTGTCCATCCCACCATCCGATGGGTTCCTTATTTAGTTCACCTCTGAATCCATCTGCTGAACAGTGATGGAGAGACAGGCATTCATTCTTCATCCATCCCTCGTTCCTTCTCAGTCTATCTGTCCTTTCACCTGTCAAAAACAGCCCTCTATTCTTAATATCTTCTGTCTGTCCCTTCTGTTTTCCTTTACTACCTTTCATCCCTCTTCTCTTTTTCTGGACATTCCTTCCTTCGGTGCTCTCGTCTTTCTTTATTTTATCCCTTTCTTTTATCCATTCTGTCCTTCTTTTTATTTTCATTCCTTTCTTCTTCCTTCCTTCCGTCTATGCTTTTTTCTGTTTTTCTGTTTCCTTCCTTACTTCTGTGCTCCCTCCCTTCCTTCCTTCCTTCCATCTGTGATTCCTTCCTTTTTTGTGTTTCTTCCTTCCATCCTTCCTTCCATCATTCTGTGCTCCCTGCCTTCTTTCCTTCCTTTCTTCCTTCTGCGCTTTCTTCTGTTTTCATGTTACTTCCTTCCTTCTTTCTGTACTCTCTTCCGTTTTATGTTCCTTCTGTCCTTCCTTCCTTCTGTACTCTGTACTGTTTTCTTTCATCCTTTTTTCATCCCTGTCATGCGGTTTTCAATTCTCCATTTTTCCTGTTCTGTCTTCCCTTTTTCTATTTTCCCTCCTGCCATCCATTTCTCTTTTGTCCTTCCTTCCTTCCTTCCGTCGTCCCTTTCATTCTTGTTTTTTCCATTCACCCATTTTTTCTTTCTTCCCTTTTTCTCCCTTCTATCATCCCTTACTGTCATTTCGTTTGTCTGTCCATCCAATTATTTATTCTATTATTTCAATTATTTCATCTCACATTTTTTATCTCTCCATACAATTTTTCTTTCTTGAATACCCCTCTATGTGTTCGTCTGTCCTCACATCCAATAGCTCGCTCTCTCCCCTGCGCAGATCAGAAGTTCTGTCCGTCAGAGTTAAAGGTGTAGAAGCTGCAGCTCGCATCAGTTTAGGGAAGAGAGGATACTGTGAGCTGACCTGGTTCTCGAGCTGCTGCGCGTCCTCTTCGTCCTGGTCCCTCTCTCGTAAGCATGCGCTGATCGTCCTCTTCTTCTCACTGAGGATGTGTTCGTGTGTGTCTGTGCTGGTGACTTCCTCCCAGCAGGCCTTTCAGAGATGGGAGCCAAGCCGTCAGCGGTCGACCTGCCTCGCCTGAGTCATTCGGACACTCTGAGGACGATCCACAAGGCCTACAGCGATGCGGAGGAGGAGCGGGCGCGAGAGCTGATCCGGCTGGCTTGTGAGCGTACCGGCTCACGTGGATCCGATGGGGTGAGCTTTATTTTAAAGATGAGCTTATTAAAAATGCAACACATCACATCACAATAATTAAGGTCCTCCCTCGTGTATATTAAAAAGAGGTTGGAGCGGTGGCCCTCCTGGAATATCTTTGGAGACCCTTGCTCTAGAATGTATGGTTTAGAAAGTAGGCATAGCACTAGTACACATCTTTTTAAAGATGATTTAATCTGGTCTAAAACTGGGAGCCATGGTTTTGAATGCCATTATTAGAACCATTTCCTTTATAATATTGAAGCTCTGTTGCTCGATGGTGCAATGTATTCATCTTAGTTTGTGTTCATTTCCCTCAGGGAACTCATAAGAGTATCGCCAACTAGATTTATGACTTTTCAGACCATATAAAATAGTTCTAAATCTACTAATCAGCTCTATCCAGGCAAAAAAGGGCCATAAACACCCTCTTTTTAATGGCTGTCCAAAAGGGCCATAAACAACTTCTCTTTAATAGCAGACCAGAAGGGTCAACAATGCCCTCTACTTAATGGCAGGCTAAACAGAGCATAAATTACATCTCCTTAATGGCAGGTCAAAAGGGTCATAGACATCCTCTACTTAATGCCATGCCAAAATGGTCTCGAAAAAGGGGCACACTCCCCTGTCTACTTAACGACAGGCAGAAAGGTACACTAGCATGCCTTTTTTCAAAAGGATCTTAAACACCATCTGTTTAATGAGAGGCCAAATGGTCATATATGCTCCCTACTTAATGGCTGGCCAAAAGTGTCATATTGGTTTTTCAAATGGGCCATAAATACCATCTCTTAAATGTGAGCCCAAAACGGTCATATACACTGCCTATTTAATGGCGGGCTGAAAAGGTCTCTAGTACGCCTTTTTTCAAAAGGGTCATAAACATGATCTCTTTAACGAGAGGCCAAAATGGTCATATACGCCTCCTACTTAATGGGAGGCCAAAAGGGTCATAAAAAGCTTGTACTTAAAAAAGAAACTCAAACCTGAGCAGAAAAATAAAGTATAAAGGGGTTATTTGATCACTGTAAATCACAGGGGTCTAACTGAGTCCTTGTAGGGCTAAAACCATGCGTTTTCACTCCAACTTTAATTAAACACCTAAAAATCTCAATTAAAGCTCGATGGAAAGCTGAAGTTCTTTCTGGTGACGCGCGGTTGGTACAAAACTGTGCAGGATGTTGGTTATCCAGGGATTCAGTTTGACACTTCTGTTTCTTAGTATCGTAGTAGTTTCCTTTTGATCAGCGTACTCAGGCCTAAACAGAATTGTGTTTTATAGTCATGACTTCTCATATCCTCCTGCTTGATACTCTGTAAAAAGTTGTGTTGGCTCCAGATAAATGTTTTTGGGTTAGAAAATGCACAGCGTCCGACTCAGTTGGAGAAATATTTTTTTTATGAAAAATCCACAAAGTTGATTACAACATAACAAAAATATACCCCACAGTGCGAGAACAAACTGAGTTAATACGATGTCTTCTCATAATTGCTTCTCTCGGTTACACCGCGAAGCTCGCATTCATTTTTCGTTTCATGGCTGTGAGAGCGCTACTTCCCCCTCATTAAACTCCGCAGCCTCACGTGTTAGTCTCTTTCACTCTGTTCAGCTCAAACGTGTTTGGGCTTGTGAAAGCAGCTCGGAAAACCTATACGCGACTCCTGTTGGAGGATTTGATGGATGTTTTTCTGTGCTGTGTGTGTAGCTGGATCTGCTGCGTGCGGCGGCTCAGCACGGTGACCTGACGGCCGTTCGCTTCCTGCTGCAGGAGGCGCGAGTGTCTCTGCCTCAGGAGCCGAGCGAAGAGAACCCGGCGGTGCTGGTGGCTCGTCACGGAGACCCAGAGCTGCTGAGAGAGCTTCTGCAAGCCTTACCGAGTGAGTGAGTGAGCGAGTGAGTGAGTGAGCGAGTGAGCGAGAGCGAAAAGAAAAGATGGGGTATGGAGCCAGAACGCTCACAAAAAGAACATAAACACCAACTCTATAATGAGTGGCCAAGATGGTCGTATAGGCCCCCTTCTTAATGGCAGGCCAAAAAGGTCAAACTTGCCCTCTACTTAATGACAGGCCAAAAGGCTCTCGAACACCCCTTTTCTCAAAAGGGTTAAAAACACCATCTATTTATTGGGATGCCAAAATGGTTTTATGCACCTCCTGGTCAATAGCAGGCCAAAAGGTCAAACTCAACTTTCTACTTAAAGCAAGGCCAAAAGGGTCTTAAACACCTCTTTTCTCAAAAGGGTCATAAATACCATCTCTTTATTGATAGGCCAAGATGGTCAGATATGCCCCCTGTTTAATGGCAGGCCAAAAGGGGCACACTCCCTTGTCTACTTTACGACAGGCAGAAAGGTACACTAGCATGCCTTTTTTCAAATGGGCCATAAACACCATCTGTTTAATGAGAGGCCAAATGGTCATATACGCTCCCTACTTAATGACTGGCCAAAAGGGTCATACTCATCTGTCTACTTAATGGCAGACCGAAAGGGTCTCGAACACAACCTTTTGCAAAATGGTCTTAAACACCATCTGTTCAATGAGAGGCAGCAAAAATGGTCATATGTGTTCCCTACTTAATGGCAGGCCAAAAGTCATACTAGTCTCCTTAACGACTGGCTGAAAGGGTCTTGAACAACCCTTTTCTCCAAAGGATCACAGTGAGGGAGTGAGTGAGTGAGTGAGAAGAGAGAGGAGAGAGAGAGAGAGAGAGTGGGTGAGTGAGAGAGGAGAGAGGGGATACGGAGCCAGAACGCTTGCATAAAGATTATACTCGTACATTTCAGTTCATAGACAAATGGCACAATTCAAATGTACAAAATCCAATCCGTAAATTCAAAACAGTGATAGAAAATTTCAGAGGAAAAGCATAAATATTCCCCTCAATTCGTAGTCATGCGCATTTTACCTGAGTTAATTTGAAAACAAGTTTGTCAGCTGTTTCTCTTCTTGTGAGTTACATTTACACATTGATGATTGTGGATTTGCAGCCTCGATTACGAGTACGCTCTGCTCTGAATTTGTGTTCGACACTTTTGAGACTCTTCTCGCATGTTTTGAGTTTGTATCCGTACGTTCCGAGCAGCTCTTGTTCTTCAGCAGTCAGAGCACTGACTCAAGCAGCTCACTGCTGCGCCGTTTCTGCGCATTGTTTAAGAATCAGGGATTGTCTCCATCAAAATATTAACTTTCAGGTGATTGGAATTGAACTGCCAACCCTCCGGTTACAGAATAACCAACTCCACCACTGCGCCACCTTTCCACCCCAACAATATGATGTCAAATCATTCACTTCTGGGTGGAATATTTCTCTCCTTCATTGTTGTTGTAAATGTTCCCGCTTGAAAAAAAATCACATCACTACAAGAGCAAGCCCTTGATTGGTTTCCACGTAGAAGTTCTGTATCCTGTACTTGAGGGTTCAGTTCTGTGACTTGCATCAATCACTGCACGGGATTCACTGATGCGGCGCGTGGTTCGTCCCTCCACATGCCTCTTGTGTCTTTACATAGACTTTATTTAGAAATCAGCTGCTCTTCTGGATCTTTCGACCTTGGTGTGTAGGCAGCTTCTCAATTATTTTCTGTCATTGTCCCCTAGGAAGAAGAAAACATCTCACCCCCACCCCCCGCGACTATAAATAGTATAATTTGTCTATAAAATTGTTATAAGTACACCTCTGCATGACACTCTATCCTTATAAACGTATAAATATGTTAAACATTTTTTCATGGTGTTCCTTGAGGGTCTGCTACACTTCATCCTCATACTCTGTACTGCGTGCAAAGTGCGCATGCTCAATGCAAACAAAACCCCTACACCACAGAACGAATGATCCCTGCTCACACTCTGAGAGTGTCACTGCCCCCTAATGTAGTGGAGTGGTATTGCACTTTATTCTAGAACAGAAAATGAAAAAAACACGTTCCCCGAGGTCAAACGTGCCCCCCTTGACGGAGCCTTGCGTCCCACTATTTGAGAACCACTGCCTGAACAGTAGGTTCAGTAGAATTCAGCGCGCCTCTAACAGTAGTTTCAGTAGAATTCAGCGCGCCTCTAACAGTAGATTCAGTAGAATTCAGTGCGCCTCTAACAGTAGATTCAGTAGAATTCAGCGCGCCTCTAACAGTAGATTCAGTAGAATTCAGCGCGCCTCTAACAGTAGATTCAGTAGAATTCAGTGCGCCTCTAACAGTAGATTCAGTAGAATTCAGCGCGCCTCTAACAGTAGGTTCAGTAGAATTCAGCGCGCCTCTAACAGTAGATTCAGTAGAATTCAGTGCGCCTCTAACAGTAGATTCAGTAGAATTCAGTGCGCCTCTAACAGTAGATTCAGTAGAATTCAGTGCGCCTCTAACAGTAGAATTCAGTGCGCCTCTAACAGTAGATTCAGTAGAATTCGGCGCGCCTCTAACAGTAGATTCAGTAGAATTCAGTGCGCCTCTAACAGTAGGTTCAGTAGAATTCAGCGCGCCTCTAACAGTAGATTCAGTAGAATTCAGTGCGCCTCTAACAGTAGATTCAGTAGAATTCGGCGCGCCTCTAACAGTAGATTCAGTAGAATTCAGCGCGCCTCTAACAGTAGGTTCAGTAGAATTCAGCGCGCCTCTAACAGTAGATTCAGTAGAATTCAGCGCGCCTCTAACAGTAGATTCAGTAGAATTCAGCGCGCCTCTAACAGTAGATTCAGTAGAATTCAGCGCGCCTCTAGCAGTAGATTCAGTAGAATTTAGTGCGCCTCTAACAGTAGATTCAGTAGAATTCAGCGCGCCTCTAACAGTAGATTCAGTAGAATTCAGCGCGCCTCTAACAGTAGGTTCAGTAGAATTCAGCGCGCCTCTAACAGTAGATTCAGTAGAATTCAGCGCGCCTCTAGCAGTAGATTCAGTAGAATTTAGTGCGCCTCTAACAGTAGATTCAGTAGAATTCAGCGCGCCTCTAACAGTAGATTCAGTAGAATTCAGCGCGCCTCTAACAGTAGATTCAGTAGAATTCAGCGTGCCTCTAACAGTAGATTCAGTAGAATTCGGCGCGCCTCTAACAGAAGATTCAGTAGAATTCAGCGCGCCTCTAACAGTAGATTCAGTAGAATTCAGCGCGCCTCTAACAGTAGGTTCAGTAGAATTCAGCGCGCCTCTAACAGTAGATTCAGTAGAATTCAGCGCGCCTCTAGCAGTAGATTCAGTAGAATTCAGCGCGCCTCTAACAGTAGGTTCAGTAGAATTCAGCGCGCCTCTAACAGTAGGTTCAGTAGAATTCAGCGCGCCTCTAACAGTAGATTCAGTAGAATTCAGTGCGCCTCTAACAGTAGATTCAGTAGAATTCAGCGCGCCTCTAACAGTAGATTCAGTAGAATTCAGTGCGCCTCTAACAGTAGATTCAGTAGAATTCAGTGCGCCTCTAACAGTAGATTCAGTAGAATTCAGCGCGCCTCTAACAGTAGATTCAGTAGAATTCAGCGCGCCTCTAACAGTAGATTCAGTAGAATTCGGCGCGCCTCTAACAGAAGATTCAGTAGAATTCAGTGCGCCTCTAACAGTAGATTCAGTAGAATTCAGTGCGCCTCTAACAGTAGATTCAGTAGAATTCAGTGCGCCTCTAACAGTAGATTCAGTAGAATTCAGCGCGCCTCTAACAGTAGATTCAGTAGAATTCAGCGCGCCTCTAACAGTAGATTCAGTAGAATTCGGCGCGCCTCTAACAGAAGATTCAGTAGAATTCAGTGCGCCTCTAACAGTAGATTCAGTAGAATTCGGCGCGCCTCTAACAGAAGATTCAGTAGAATTCAGTGCGCCTCTAACAGTAGATTCAGTAGAATTCAGTGCGCCTCTAACAGTAGGTTCAGTAGAATTCGGCGCGCCTCTAACAGTAGATTCAGTAGAATTCAGCGCGCCTCTAACAGTAGATTCAGTAGAATTCAGCGCGCCTCTAACAGTAGATTCAGTAGAATTCAGCGCGCCTCTAACAGTAGGTTCAGTAGAATTCAGCGCGCCTCTAACAGTAGATTCAGTAGAATTCAGCGCGCCTCTAGCAGTAGATTCAGTAGAATTCAGCGCGCCTCTAACAGTAGGTTCAGTAGAATTCAGCGCGCCTCTAACAGTAGGTTCAGTAGAATTCAGCGCGCCTCTAACAGTAGATTCAGTAGAATTCAGTGCGCCTCTAACAGTAGGTTCAGTAGAATTCAGTGCGCCTCTAACAGTAGATTCAGTAGAATTCAGCGCGCCTCTAACAGTAGATTCAGTAGTAGAATTCAGCGCGCCTCTAACAGTAGATTCAGTAGAATTCAGCGCGCCTCTAACAGTAGATTCAGTAGAATTCAGCGCGCCTCTAACAGTAGATTCAGTAGAATTCAGTGCGCCTCTAACAGTAGATTCAGTAGAATTCAGCGCGCCTCTAACAGTAGATTCAGTAGAATTCAGCGCGCCTCTAACAGTAGATTCAGTAGAATTCAGCGCGCCTCTAACAGTAGATTCAGTAGAATTCAGCGCGCCTCTAACAGTAGATTCAGTAGAATTCGGCGCGCCTCTAACAGAAGATTCAGTAGAATTCAGCGCGCCTCTAACAGTAGATTCAGTTCAGTAGAATTCAGCGCGCCTCTAACAGTAGATTCAGTAGAATTCAGCGCGCCTCTAACAGTAGGTTCAGTAGAATTCAGCGCGCCTCTAACAGTAGATTCAGTAGAATTCAGTGCGCCTCTAACAGTAGATTCAGTAGAATTCAGCGCGCCTCTAACAGTAGATTCAGTAGAATTCAGCGGGCCTCTAACAGTAGGTTCAGTAGAATTCAGCGCGCCTCTAACAGTAGATTCAGTAGAATTCAGCGCGCCTCTAACAGTAGATTCAGTAGAATTCAGCGCGCCTCTAACAGTAGATTCAGTAGAATTCAGCGCGCCTCTAAAAGTAGATTCAGTAGAATTCAGCGCGCCTCTAACAGTAGATTCAGTAGAATTCAGTGCGCCTCTAACAGTAGATTCAGTAGAATTCAGCGCGCCTCTAACAGTAGATTCAGTAGAATTCAGCGCGCCTCTAACAGTAGATTCAGTAGAATTCAGCGCGCCTCTAACAGTAGGTTCAGTAGAATTCAGCGCGCCTCTAACAGTAGATTCAGTAGAATTCAGCGCGCCTCTAACAGTAGATTCAGTAGAATTCAGTGCGCCTCTAACAGTAGATTCAGTAGAATTCGGCGCGCCTCTAACAGAAGATTCAGTAGAATTCAGTGCGCCTCTAACAGTAGATTCAGTAGAATTCAGCGCGCCTCTAACAGTAGATTCAGTAGAATTCAGCGCGCCTCTAACAGTAGGTTCAGTAGAATTCAGCGCGCCTCTAACAGTAGATTCAGTAGAATTCAGCGCGCCTCTAGCAGTAGATTCAGTAGAATTCAGCGCGCCTCTAACAGTAGTTCAGTAGAATTCAGCGCGCCTCTAACAGTAGGTTCAGTAGAATTCAGCGCGCCTCTAACAGTAGATTCAGTAGAATTCAGTGCGCCTCTAACAGTAGATTCAGTAGAATTCAGCGCGCCTCTAACAGTAGATTCAGTAGAATTCAGCGCGCCTCTAACAGTAGGTTCAGTAGAATTCAGCGCGCCTCTAACAGTAGATTCAGTAGAATTCAGCGCGCCTCTAACAGTAGATTCAGTAGAATTCAGCGCGCCTCTAACAGTAGGTTCAGTAGAATTCAGCGCGCCTCTAACAGTAGGTTCAGTAGAATTCAGCGCGCCTCTAACAGTAGATTCAGTAGAATTCAGCGCGCCTCTAACAGTAGATTCAGTAGAATTCAGTGCGCCTCTAACAGTAGATTCAGTAGAATTCAGCGCCTCTAACAGTAGGTTCAGTAGAATTCAGCGCCTCTAACAGTAGATTCAGTAGAATTCAGCGCGCCTCTAACAGTAGATTCAGTAGAATTCAGTGCGCCTCTAACAGTAGATTCAGTAGAATTCAGCGCGCCTCTAACAGTAGATTCAGTAGAATTCAGTGCGCCTCTAACAGTAGATTCAGTAGAATTCAGCGCGCCTCTAACAGTAGGTTCAGTAGAATTCATTGCGCCTTTAACAGTAGATTCAGTAGAATTCAGCGCGCCTCTAACAGTAGATTCAGTAGAATTCAGTGCGCCTCTAACAGTAGATTCAGTAGAATTCAGTGCGCCTCTAACAGTAGGTTCAGTAGAATTCAGTGCGCCTCTAACAGTAGATTCAGTAGAATTCAGCGCGCCTCTAACAGTAGATTCAGTAGAATTCAGTGCGCCTCTAACAGTAGATTCAGTAGAATTCAGTGCGCCTCTAACAGTAGATTCAGTAGAATTTGGCGCGCCTCTAACAGTAGGTTCAGTAGAATTCAGCGCGCCTCTAACAGTAGATTCAGTAGAATTCAGCGCGCCTCTAACAGTAGATTCAGTAGAATTCAGCGCGCCTCTAACAGTAGGTTCAGTAGAATTCGGTGCGCCTCTAACAGTAGATTCAGTAGAATTCAGCGCGCCTCTAACAGTAGATTCAGTAGAATTCAGTGCGCCTCTAACAGTAGATTCAGTAGAATTCAGTGCGCCTCTAACAGTAGATTCAGTAGAATTCAGTGCGCCTCTAACAGTAGATTCAGTAGAATTCAGCGCGCCTCTAACAGTAGATTCAGTAGAATTCAGTGCGCCTCTAACAGTAGATTCAGTAGAATTCAGCGCGCCTCTAACAGTAGATTCAGTAGAATTCAGCGCGCCTCTAACAGTAGATTCAGTAGAATTCAGCGCGCATCTAACAGTAGGTTCAGTAGAATTCAGCGCGCCTCTAACAGTAGATTCAGTAGAATTCAGCGCGCCTCTAACAGTAGATTCAGTAGAATTCAGTGCGCCTCTAACAGTAGATTCAGTAGAATTCAGTGCGCCTCTAACAGTAGATTCAGTAGAATTCAGTGCGCCTCTAACAGTAGATTCAGTAGAATTCAGTGCGCCTCTAACAGTAGATTCAGTAGAATTCAGCGCGCCTCTAACAGTAGATTCAGTAGAATTCAGTGCGCCTCTAACAGTAGATTCAGTAGAATTCAGCGCGCCTCTAACAGTAGATTCAGTAGAATTCAGCGCGCCTCTAACAGTAGATTCAGTAGAATTCAGCGCGCATCTAACAGTAGATTCAGTAGAATTCAGCGCGCCTCTAACAGTAGGTTCAGTAGAATTCAGCGCGCCTCTAACAGTAGATTCAGTAGAATTCAGTGCGCCTCTAACAGTAGATTCAGTAGAATTCAGTGCGCCTCTAACAGTAGATTCAGTAGAATTCAGCGCACCTCTAACAGTAGGTTCAGTAGAATTCGGCGTGCCTCTAACAGTAGATTCAGTAGAATTCAGTGCGCCTCTAACAGTAGATTCAGTAGAATTCAGTGCGCCTCTAACAGTAGATTCAGTAGAATTCAGTGCGCCTCTAACAGTAGATTCAGTAGAATTCAGCGCGCCTCTAACAGTAGATTCAGTAGAATTCAGTGCGCCTCTAACAGTAGATTCAGTAGAATTCAGCGCGCCTCTAACAGTAGATTCAGTAGAATTCGGCGCGCCTCTAACAGTAGATTCAGTAGAATTCGGCGCGCCTCTAGCAGTAGATTCAGTAGAATTCAGTGCGCCTCTAACAGTAGGTTCAGTAGAATTCGGCGCGCCTCTAACAGTAGGTTCAGTAGAATTCAGTGCGCCTCTAACAGTAGATTCAGTAGAATTCAGCGCGCCTCTAACAGTAGATTCAGTAGAATTCAGTGCGCCTCTAACAGTAGATTCAGTAGAATTCAGTGCGCCTCTAACAGTAGATTCAGTAGAATTCAGTGCGCCTCTAACAGTAGGTTCAGTAGAATTCAGCGCGCCTCTAACAGTAGGTTCAGTAGAATTCAGCGTGCCTCTAACAGTAGATTCAGTAGAATTCGGCGCGCCTCTAACAGTAGATTCAGTAGAATTCAGCGCGCCTCTAACAGTAGATTCAGTAGAATTCAGTGCGTCTCTAACAGTAGATTCAGTAGAATTCAGCGCGCCTCTAGCAGTAGATTCAGTAGAATTCAGCGCGCCTCTAACAGTAGATCAGTAGAATTCAGTGCGCCTCTAACAGTAGTTCAGTAGAATTCAGTGCGCCTCTAACAGTAGATTCAGTAGAATTCAGCGCGCCTCTACAGTAGATTCAGTAGAATTCAGTGCGCCTCTAACAGTAGATTCAGTAGAATTCAGCGCGCCTCTAACAGTAGATTCATAGAATTCAGGCGCCTCTAACAGTAGATTCAGTAGAATTCAGCGCGCCTCTAACAGTAGATTCAGTAGAATTCAGTGCGCCTCTAACAGTAGATTCAGTAGAATTCAGTGCGCCTCTAACATAGATTCAGTAGAATTCAGCGCGCCTCTAGCAGTAGGTTCAGTGAATTCAGCGCGCCTCTAACAGTAGATTCAGTAGAATTCAGTGCGCCTCTAACAGTAGTTCAGTAGAATTCAGTGCGCCTCTAACAGTAGATTCAGTAGAATTCAGTGCGCCTCTACAGTAGATTCAGTAGAATTCAGCGCCTCTAACAGTAGATTCAGTAGAATTCGGCGCGCCTCTAACAGTAGATTCAGTAGAATTCAGCGCGCCTCTAGCAGTAGGTTCAGTAGAATTCAGCGCGCCTCTAACAGTAGGTTCAGTAGAATTCAGTGCGCCTCTAACAGTAGGTTCAGTAGAATTCAGCGCGCCTCTAACAGTAGATTCAGTAGAATTCAGCGCCTCTAACAGTAGATTCAGTAGAATTCAGTGCGCCTCTAACATAGATCAGTAGAATTCAGTGCGCCTCTAACAGTAGATTCAGTAGAATCGGCGCCCTCTAACAGTAGATTCAGTAGAATTCAGTGCGCCTCTAACAGTAGATTCAGTAGAATTCGTGCGCCTCTAACAGTAGATTCAGTAATTCGCGTGCCTCTAACAGTAGATTCAGTAGAATTCAGTGCGCCTCTAACATAGATTCAGTAGAATTCAGTGCGCCTCTAACAGTAGATTCAGTAGAATTCAGTGCGCCTCTAACAGTAGATTCAGTAGAATTCAGCGCGCCTCTAACAGTAGATTCAGTAGAATTCAGTGCGCCTCTAACAGTAGATTCAGTAGAATTCAGTGCGCCTCTAACAGTAGATTCAGTAGAATTCAGTGCGCCTCTAACAGTAGATTCAGTAGAATTCAGCGCGCCTCTAACAGTAGATTCAGTAGAATTCGGCGTGCCTCTAACAGTAGATTCAGTAGAATTCAGCGCGCCTCTAACAGTAGATTCAGTAGAATTCAGCGCGCCTCTCAGTAGATTCAGTAGAATCAGTGCGCCTCTAACAGTAGATTCAGTAGAATTCAGTGCGCCTCTAACAGTAGATTCAGTAGAATCAGCGCGCCTCTACATAGATTCAGTAGAATCAGCGCCCTCTAACAGTAGATTCAGTAGAATTCAGCGCGCCTCTAACAGTAGATTCAGTAGAATTCAGTGCGCCTCTAACAGTAGATTCAGTAGAATTCAGTGCGCCTCTAACAGTAGATTCAGTAGAATTCGGCGCGCCTCTAACAGTAGATTCTAGTAATTCAGCGCGCCTCTAACAGTAGATTCAGTAGAATTCAGTGCGCCTCTAACAGTAGATTCAGTAGAATTCAGCGCGCCTCTAACAGTAGATTCAGTAGAATTCGGCGTGCCTCTAACAGTAGGTTCAGTAGAATTCAGCGCGCCTCTAACAGTAGATTCAGTAGAATTCAGTGCGCCTCTAACAGTAGATTCAGTAGAATTCAGTGCGCCTCTAACAGTAGATTCAGTAGAATTCATGCGCCTCTAACAGTAGATTCAGTAGAATTCAGTGCGCCTCTAACAGTAGGTTCAGTAGAATTCAGTGCGCCTCTAACAGTAGTTCAGTAGAATTCAGCGCCTCTAACAGTAGATTCAGTAGAATTCAGTGCGCCTCTAACAGTAGATTCAGTAGAATTCAGCGCGCCTCTAACAGTAGATTCAGTAGAATTCAGTGCGCCTCTAACAGTAGATTCAGTAGAATTCAGTGCGCCTCTAACAGTAGATTCAGTAGAATTCAGTGCGCCTCTAACAGTAGATTCAGTAGAATTCAGCGCGCCTCTAACAGTAGATTCAGTAGAATTCAGCGCGCCTCTAACAGTAGATTCAGTAGAATTCAGCGCCTCTAACAGTAGGTTCAGTAGAATTCAGTGCGCCTCTAACAGTAGATTCAGTAGAATTCAGTGCGCCTCTAACAGTAGATTCAGTAGAATTCAGTGCGCCTCTAACAGTAGGTTCAGTAGAATTCAGTGCGCCTCTAACAGTAGGTTCAGTAGAATTCAGCGCGCCTCTAACAGTAGATTCAGTAGAATTCAGTGCGCCTCTAACAGTAGATTCAGTAGAATTCAGCGCGCCTCTAACAGTAGATTCAGTAGAATTCAGAGCGCCTCTAGCAGTAGATTCAGTAGAATTCAGCGCGCCTCTAACAGTAGGTTCAGTAGAATTCAGCGCGCCTCTAACAGTAGATTCAGTAGAATTCAGCGCCTCTAACAGTAGATTCATAGAATTCAGCGCGCCTCTAACAGTAGATTCAGTAGAATTCAGAGCGCCTCTAGCAGTAGATTCAGTAGAATTCAGCGCGCCTCTAACAGTAGGTTCAGTAGAATTCAGCGCGCCTCTAACAGTAGATTCAGTAGAATTCAGTGCGCCTCTAACAGTAGATTCAGTAGAATTCAGTGCGCCTCTAACAGTAGATTCAGTAGAATTCAGTGCGCCTCTAACAGTAGATTCAGTAGAATTCGGTGCTCTGTTTGTGTAGGTGGCTGCGTGCGTAAGGACCTGCTGAACAGGATGCTCGCTGCGGCGTGTCAGGAGGCGCACCTGGAGGCGGTGAAGCTGTTGGTCCAGACGTACGGTGCGGATGCAGACGGCTGTGCGCTGCATTCCGGAGAGTTTCCGCTCATCACCGGTTCTCCTCTGTACGCCGCCGCTCAGGCCGGTATGGAGCGATTGAACTCTGAATGTGTTTCTTCCACCTTAATGACTCTGTGTAATTTTATTTATTATACATTAAAGCAGAGTGATGAATAGCCTTCGGAAGTCATTTGATTTAAAATAAGTTTTCCTGTTCATTTGTTTTTTTTTACTTAGAATATTTTTAATATAAGTAATTATTTATTAATTTCTTTATATTTGTATTTATCCATTGATATATTTATGTATTCATTTTTAATTATTAATTAATTTTTTCATTAGTTTAGTTTTATTTATTCAGTTATTTATTTATTCTTTTTTGTTTATGAATTCATTTTTTATTTATTAATTTTTTCAGTTTTTTACTATGCTTATTTATTTATTTTCCAATTATTATTTATTTATTTATTTATTCTTTTAATCAGGTATTTTTTATTCAGTTATTTTTTATTTATCCAGCTAATTGTTTATTTGATTTATTCACTTATTTATTTATCCAGTTATTTATTTATATATGTGTTTATCCAGTTATTTATTTATTTACCCAGTTATGTAATTATTCATTATATTATCTATCCAGTTACTTATTGATTCTGTTTTTTTTTTCATGACATTTTTTCATTGTTTTTAAAGTCGGTTAATTATTGTTTTTGTAATTAACTAATTATTATTTTTTTTTTTAATCTTTTGGAGATGCATTTGATGAATTTAAGATTCTGCAAGTGACTTAAAATGCAGTTTCAAAAACCTGTTCTGTTTGCTTTTCACTGCTGAGCATGAAGAAGACGTTGCGTGTGTTACCTGGTGTCTGACAGAGTCTGCGTTTAGGCTCAGAAAGCCTCAGGTTCAAGTCTCCCGCTTTGATCCAGCTGGGACTCACTCGCCGTCTACTTCCTCCTCAAAGCACACTTCCTCGCTCAGGTTCCTGCTGTGTGTGTGTTCAGGGAGTCAGGAGATCGGCTGCTTCCTGCTGGAGAGTGGAGCGGGCTTCTCCTCGTACACGCTGATGGATCACTCCCAGTTCAGCCGAGAGCTGCTCCGAGAGAGACTGCTGCCGGACCGGGACTCAGCCGCGTCTGAGCCGCACGACGCACTCTCACAGGTACGGGATCTTCTTAATTCATGTATCATTCCTTCTTTTGATTTTCAATTTAAAGTCGATAATAAAAAAAGGTTCGAATCCAGCCCCAGTCCTTTGCCCTTTCTGCTCCCCAGATCTCTTGCTCCCAAAAAAACTCTTCCTGTCTCCTCTATACTGTCCTATCTAATAAAGGCAAAAAAATATCTAAAAAAACCCTGCAAATCCAATTATGAATTTGCGGCACTTTTTGTTTTCCATTTTTTCTTTTTTTTCTCTTCTCTTCTCCTCTCCTCTTTTGACCAATTCTCTTCTCACAACTTCTCTTCTCACAACTTCTCTTCTCACAATTTCTCTTATGTTTTCTTTTCACAGCTTCTCTTTTCTTACAAATTCTATTTTCTTTTAATAACTTCTCTCTTTTTCTCACAACTTCTCTTCTCTTCTTACAAGTTCTCTTTTCTACTCACAACTTCTCTTCTCTTTTTTTCTCACAACTTCTCTTCTCTTCTCACAACTTCTCTTCTCTTCTCACAACTTCTCTTCTCTTCTCACAACTTCTCTTCTCACAACTTCTCTTCTCTTCTCACAACTTCTCTTCTCACAACTTCTCTTCTCTTCTCACAACTTCTCTTCTCTTACAAGTTCTCTTTTCTACTCACAACTTCTCTTCTCTTTTTTTCTCACAACTTCTCTTCTCTTCTCACAAGTTCTCTTTTCTACTCACAATTTCTCTTCTGTTTTCTACTCACAACTTCTCTTCTCTTTTTTTCTCACAACTTCTCTTCTCTTCTCACAACTTCTCTTCTCTTCTCACAACTTCTCTTCTCACAACTTCTCTTCTCTTCTCACAACTTCTCTTCTCTTACAAGTTCTCTTTTCTACTCACAACTTCTCTTCTGTTTTCTTCTCACAACTTCTCTTTTCTTCTCACAACTTTTCTACTCACAATTTCTCTTCTCTTCTCACAACTTCTCTTCTCTTACAAGTTCTCTTTTCTTCTCACAATTTCTCTTCTGTTTTCTTCTCACAACTTCTCTTCTCTTCTCACAAGTTCTCTTTTCTACTCACAATTTTTCTTCTGTTTTCTTCTCACAACTTCTCTTTTCTTCTCACAACTTTTCTACTCACAATTTCTCTTCTCTTCTCACAACTTCTCTTCTCTTACAAGTTCTCTTTTCTACTCACAACTTCTCTTCTCTTTTTTTCTCACAACTTCTCTTCTCTTTTTTTCTCACAACTTCTCTTCTCACAAGTTCTCTTTTCTACTCACAATTTCTCTTTTCTACTCACAATTTCTCTTCTGTTTTCTTCTAACTACTACTTTTTTCTTCTCACAACTTCTCTTCTCTTTTCTTCTCACAACTTCTCTTCTCTTTTCTACTCACAATTTCTCTTCTGTTTTCTTCTAACAACTTCTCTTTTCTTCTCACAACTTCTCTTTTCTACTCACAATTTCTCTTCTGTTTTCTTCTAACAACTTCTCTTTTCTACTCACAATTTCTCTTCTGTTTTCTTCTAACAACTTCTCTTTTCTACTCACAATTTCTCTTCTGTTTTCTTCTAACAACTTCTCTTTTCTCCTCACAAGTTCTCTTTTCTACTCACAATTTCTCTTCTGTTTTCTTCTCACAAGTTATCTTTTCTACTCACAATTTCTCTTCTGTTTTCTTCTCCCAACTTCTCTTCTTTTTCTACTCACAATTTCTCTTCTGT
>UELW01000980.1:0-33162 GCA_900490495.1 Danionella dracula | reverse complement strand
ATCTCTATCTGAATCAGAGAAAAACAGATAACCCTTATCCTTCATCCTCTCTAATCAAAACAGTACCCTTCTCTCTCTCTCTCTCTCTCTCTCTGAATCAGAAACAAATAACCGTCTCCTCTCTCTCTCTCTCTCTCTGAATCAGATACCGTCTCTCCTCTCTCCCTCTCTCTCTCTATCTCTCTACATCTACTCTCTGAATCAAGAAACAGATAACCGTTCTCTCTCTCTCTTTTCTCTACTCTCTCTGATACAGAACACATAACGTTTCTCTTCTCTCTTCTCTCTATCTCTCTCTGAATCAGAAACAGAAACCGGTCTCTCTACTCCTCTTTTCTCTAGTCTCTCTCTGGAATCAGAAACAGAAACCGTCTCTTCTATTCATATTCCTACTTCTGAATAAAGAAAAGATAACGTCTCTCCCTCTCTCTCTTCTTTTCTCTCTCTCCTCCTCTCTCTCTCTCTGAATCGAAACAAATAACCGTCTCTCTCGTTTTCTCTGAATCAAAAATAACCGTTCTCTCTCTCTCTATTCTCTCTATCTCTGGATCAATAACAAGATACCGTCTCTCTCCTCTCTCTCTCTCTCCTCTCCTCTCTCTCTGATCAGAAGAAAATTAACCGTCTCTCTTCTCTCCTAATCAGATACCGTACTCTCTCTCTTCTATCTACTGTCTCTCATACTCTATCTCTCTCTTCTCTCTATCTCTGAATGCAGAAACAGATAACCGTACCCTCTCTCTCATCTCTCTCTGCTCCTCTCTCTCTCTCTCTATTTCTTCTGAATCCAGAAAAACAGGATAACCCTCTCTCTCTCTCTCTCTCTCTCTCTCTCCTCTCTCTTGAATAGAAAAACAGTATAACCGTCTTGCCTCTATCTTCTCTACTCTCTCTCTCTCTCCTCTCTCTCTCTCTCTCTCTGCTGAATCAAAAAACAGAAAAAAAATAACAACGCATAACGATCTCTCTCTGAAATCAGATAACCGTCTCTCTCTCTCTCTCTTCTCTCTCTCTCTTATCTTTCTCCCTGCTCAGACAAACAGATAACCGTCTCTTCTCTCTCTCTCTCTCTATCTCCCTCTCCTCTGAATTCAGAAACAGATAACCGTCGCTCCTCTCTCTCGAAGTAGAGGGCTACATAGTAAAAAGATTCGACTTGCGAAATCAATGAAGAAAAGATTCAGAAAACAAATAACCGTCTCTTCCTCTCTCTCTCGCTCTCTTTCTCTCATCTCTCTCTAATCAAGAAACAGAATACCTCTCTCTCTCTCTCTCTCTCTCTCTCTCTCACTCTCTATCGCCTCTCTGAAATCAGAAACAAATAACCGTCTCTCTCTCTCTCTCTCTTGAATCAGATAACCATCTCTCCTCTCTCTCTCTCTACTATTTCTCTCTGAATCAGAGAACAGTATAACTCGTCACTCGCTCGCTTATCTCTCTCTATCTTCTCTTCTCTCACCTTCTTCTCCTCTGAATCAGAAAACAGATAAACCCTCTAGCTCTCTCTCGCTCTCTCTCTCTCTCTATCCTGGCTCTGAATCATAAAAAATAACTGTGCTTCTCTGCTCTCTCTCTCCTCGGCATCAGTATAACCTCTCTCCTCCTCTTCTGCTTCCTCCCCCTTTCTCCCCCTCTCTCGATCAGAATCAGATTATACCTTCTATCGTCTATCATATCCTCTCTACCGTCTGTCAGAACAGATACCCTCTATCTCTTATCCCTCTCTCTCTCCTGCTCCCTCTATCCTCTACTCTCTGTAGAATCAGATTCACAACCTTTATTCTCCTCTATCGAGGCCATCCTCTCGTCGGATAGAGATCGGCCTTGCTCTCTATCATTCATCGCGCTCTTCCTGAATCAGAAACAGATAACGTCTTCTCCTCTCTCTCTCCCTCTCTCTTCTCTCTCTCTCTGAATCAGATACCGTCTCTATCTCTTCTCTCTCTCTCTCTCTCTCTCTCTTCTCTGAATCAGAAACAGATAACCGTTCTCTCTCTCTCTTTCTCTCTATCTCTCTCTGAATCAGAAACAGATAACCGTCTCTCTCTCTCTCTCTATCTCTCTCTGAATCAGAAACATAACCGTCTCTCTCTCTCTCTCTCTCTTCTCTCTATCTCTCTCTGAATCAGACACAGATAACCTCTCTCTCTCTCTCTCTTTCTCTATCTCTCTCTGAATCAGAACAAATAACCGTCTCTCTCTCTCTTTTTCTCTCTGAATCAGATCACGATAGCTACCCTCTCTCTCTCTCTCTCTTCCTCTCTCTCTATTTCTCTCTGAATCAGAAACAGATAACCGTCTCTCTCTCTCTCTCTCTCTCTCCTTCTCTCTATCTCTCTCTGAATCAGAAACAGATAACCGTCTCTCTCTCTCTTTCTCTCTATCTCTCTCTCTCTCTCTGAATCAGAAACAGATAACCGTCTCTATCTCTCTCTCTTTCTCTCTATCTCTCTCTGAATCAGAAACAGATAACCGTCTCTCTCTCTCTCTCTCTCTCTATCTCCCTCTCTCTGAATCAGAAAAAGATAACCGTCTCTCTCCCTCTCTCTCTCTCTTTTCTCTCTCTCTCTCTCTCTCTCTCACTCACTGTGTGTGAGTGAGGGGGTTCCTGTTGTGTGTTTGGTTGCTGATTCTGTATCAATACTGTTGTAAAAAAATAAGGAAATAAAATAATTAAAAATGGGTTCTCTGTAAGAAATGAATCGCAGAACTCGGAAAACACAGAAAGAGCAGCTTGATCTGGATATTTTTCATATTGTGATATTTGATGTCAATATTGTGATTGTAATAAAAAAAACACACTGATAGACTTTTCCTGATTTTAACGAGTTTCTTTTGAGTGACCAATGCTCTCAGTTTTTTAGGATGTTATTCTTTAATCAAAGAATGAAATAAAGGGGGCGTGTCGGTCCTCGCTCGGGTTGGCGCGTTTCACAGGGGCACTTAATTCTCCCCCTCTCTATCCCAACTGCCTTTCTCTCTCTCTACTCTACTCTTTTCTTTCTCACCTCTTGCTCTCTTCATCTATCTATCCACTTCGCTGTATCTACCCCTCTCACTTCTACTCCTTTCTCTCCCCCCTGTCTCATCCTCTTTCACCATCTCTCAAATCTCTCTCTTCTCTCTATTTCCCTCTCTCCCTCTATTTCATCTTTTCTTATCTTCCCTCTCCCATTGCTCTTCTTTCTTCTCTCTCTATCCCTCTCTCACCCCCTCTCTCCCCCTCTATCTCATCTTTTCCTCTCTCCATCACCCTCTCCTTCTTTCTTCTCTCTTCCATCGCTCTTACTTATTTCTTCTCTATCCTCTCTCTCACCCCCCTCTCTCTCTTCTCTCTCTCTCTCCCCCTCTGTCTCATCTTTTCCTCTCTTCATCACTCTCTCCTTCTTTCTTCTCTTTCTATCCCTCTCTCTCTATCCCTCTCTCTCTCTGCAGACCGTAGTGAGCGCAGGTAAAGATGTCCGATAGTGCTGATATTGAAGAGAAGCCTCCTGCCCCGCCTCTGAGAATGAACAGTAGCTCCCGGGATCCTTCCTCCATACACAGCTCCAAACCACTCCCGATGGCTCCAGAAGAGAAGAACAAGAAAGCCCGGCTAAGGTCCATCTTTCCCGGAGGAGATAAAAGTATGTACACCCCACCATCACTTGCTGCACACTATATACATATGTTCTTATGAAACAAAAAAATACACACTATACTGCTGTACAACAACTGCTTCTCTTTCCAACAGCCAATAAAAAGAAGGAGAAGGAGCGTCCAGAGATCTCGCTCCCCTCGGACTTCGAGCACACCATCCACGTAGGCTTTGATGCGGTGACGGGAGAGTTCACCGTAAGTGAGCCGTTCTGAGAGCGTTTAGTCTCATTGCACCTACGCAACATTTCACAGGGCAGTGTGTGATGGCGGTGGCTCATATCGCATTGTCTGCGATAATACAGGTGCAATTATTATTATGGTTAAATATTTTCATATCGCGGAACACTGATGCAATGACGTTATGCGCTTTACATGCGCTATGCAGCTCATTTGTGCAACCAATAGGAGAGCAAAATACTACGCACGAACACACAGCATCAGAGCTGGAACTGACCAATAGGAGAGCAGGATACTACACACGAACACGCAGCATCAGAGCTGGAACTGACCAATAGGAGAGCAGGATACTACACACGAACACACAGCATCAGAGCTGGAACTGACCAATAGGAGAGCAGGATGCTACACATGAACACACATCATAAAAGCTGGAACTGACCAATAGGAGAGCAGGATGCTATACACGAACACACCGCATCAGGGCTGGAACTGACCAATAGGAGAGCAGGATGCTACACATGAACACACATCATAAAAGCTGGAACTGACCAATAAGAGAGTCGGATGCTACACACGAACACACATCATAAAAGCTGGAACTGACCAATAAGAGAGCAGGATGCTACACACGAACACACAGCATCAGGGCTGGAACTGACCAATAGGAGAGCAGGATACTACACACGAACACACAGCATCAGGGCTGGAACTGACCAATAGGAGAGCAGGATTCTACACACGAACACACAGCATCAGAGCTGGAACTGACCAATAGGAGAGCAGAATACTACACATGAACACACAGCATCAGGGCTGGAACTGACCAATAGGAGAGCAGGATGCTACACATGAACACACAGAATCAGGCTGGAACTGACCAATAGGAGAGCAGGATACTACACATGAACACACAGCATCAGGGCTGGAACTGACCAATAGGAGAGCAGGATGCTACACATGAACACACATCATAAAAGCTGGAACTGACCAATAGGAGAGCAGGATACTACACATGAACACACAGAATCAGGCTGGAACTGACCAATAGGAGAGCAGGATACTACACATGAACACACAGCATCAGGGCTGGAACTGACCAATAGGAGAGCAGGACGCTACTCACGAACACACAGCATCAGGGCTGGAACTGACCAATAGGAGAGCAGGACGCTACTCACGAACACACAGCATCAGGGCTGGAACTGACCAATAGGAGAGCAGAATACTACACACGAACACACAGCATCAGGGCTGAAACTGACCAATAGGAGAGCAGGATTCTACACACGAACACACAGCATCAGAGCTGGAACTGACCAATAGGAGAGCAGAATACTACACATGAACACACAGCATCAGGGCTGGAACTGACCAATAGGAGAGCAGAATGCTACACATGAACACACATCATAAAAGCTGGAACTGACCAATAGGAGAGCAGGATGCTATACACGAACACACCGCATCAGGGCTGGAACTGACCAATAGGAGAGCAGGATGCTACACATGAACACACATCATAAAAGCTGGAACTGACCAATAAGAGAGTCGGATGCTACACACGAACACACATCATAAAAGCTGGAACTGACCAATAAGAGAGCAGGATGCTACACACGAACACACAGCATCAGGGCTGGAACTGACCAATAGGAGAGCAGGATACTACACACGAACACACAGCATCAGGGCTGAAACTGACCAATAGGAGAGCAGGATTCTACACACGAACACACAGCATCAGAGCTGGAACTGACCAATAGGAGAGCAGAATACTACACATGAACACACAGCATCAGGGCTGGAACTGACCAATAGGAGAGCAGGATGCTACACATGAACACACAGAATCAGGCTGGAACTGACCAATAGGAGAGCAGGATACTACACATGAACACACAGCATCAGGGCTGGAACTGACCAATAGGAGAGCAGGATGCTACACATGAACACACATCATAAAAGCTGGAACTGACCAATAGGAGAGCAGGATACTACACATGAACACACAGAATCAGGCTGGAACTGACCAATAGGAGAGCAGGATACTACACATGAACACACAGCATCAGGGCTGGAACTGACCAATAGGAGAGCAGGATGCTACACACGAACACACAGCATCAGGGCTGGAAACTGACCAATAGGAGAGCAGGACGCAACTCACGAACACACAGCATCAGGGCTGGAACTGACCAATAGGAGAGCAGAATACTACACACGAACACACAGCATCAGGGCTGAAAACTGACCAATAGGAGAGCAGGATTCTACACACGAACACACAGCATCAGAGCTGGAACTGACCAATAGGAGAGCAGAATACTACACATGAACACACAGCATCAGGGCTGGAACTGACCAATAGGAGAGCAGAATGCTACACATGAACACACATCATAAAAGCTAGAACTGACCAATAGGAGAGCAGGATGCTACACATGAACACACATCATAAAAGCTGGAACTGACCAATAGGAGAGCAGAATACTACACACGAACACACAGCATCAGGGCTGAAACTGACGAATAGGAGAGCAGAATACTACACATGAACACACAGCATCAGAGCTGGAACTGACGAATAGGAGAGCAGAATACTACACATGAACACACAGCATCAGGGCTGGAACTGACCAATAGGAGAGCAGAATGCTACACATGAACACACATCATAAAAGCTAGAACTGACCAATAGGAGAGCAGGATACTACACACGAACACACAGCATCAGGGCTGAAACTGACCAATAGGAGAGCAGAATACTACACATGAACACACAGCATCAGAGCTGGAACTGACCAATAGGAGAGCAGAATACTACACATGAACACACAGCATCAGGGCTGGAACTGACCAATAGGAGAGCAGGATGCTACACATGAACACACAGAATCAGGCTGGAACTGACCAATAGGAGAGCAGGATACTACACATGAACACACAGCATCAGGGCTGGAACTGACCAATAGGAGAGCAGGATGCTACACATGAACACACATCATAAAGCTAAAACTGACCAATAGGAGAGCAGGATACTACACATGAACACACAGAATCAGGCTGGAACTGACCAATAGGAGAGCAGGATACTACACATGAACACACAGCATCAGGGCTGGAACTGACCAATAGGAGAGCAGGATACTACACATGAACACACAGCATCAGGGCTGGAACTGACCAATAGGAGAGCAGGATACTACACATGAACACACAGAATCAGGCTGGAACTGACCAATAGGAGAGCAGGATACTACACATGAACACACAGCATCAGGGCTGGAACTGACCAATAGGAGAGCAGGATACTACACATGAACACACAGCATCAGGCTGGAACTGACCAATAGGAGAGCAGGATACTACACATGAACACACAGCATCAGGGCTGGAACTGACCAATAGGAGAGCAGGATACTACACATGAACACACAGCATCAGGGCTGGAACTGACCAATAGGAGAGCAGGACGCAACTCACGAACACACAGCATCAGGGCTGGAACTGACCAATAGGAGAGCAGAATACTACACACGAACACACAGCATCAGGGCTGAAACTGACCAATAGGAGAGCAGGATTCTACACACGAACACACAGCATCAGAGCTGGAACTGACCAATAGGAGAGCAGAATACTACACATGAACACACAGCATCAGGCTGGAACTGACCAATAGGAGAGCAGAATGCTACACATGAACACACATCATAAAAGCTAGAACTGACCAATAGGAGAGCAGGATGCTACACATGAACACACATCATAAAAGCTGGAACTGACCAATAGGAGAGCAGAATACTACACACGAACACACAGCATCAGGGCTGAAACTGACCAATAGGAGAGCAGGATTCTACACACGAACACACAGCATCAGAGCTGGAACTGACCAATAGGAGAGCAGAATACTACACATGAACACACAGCATCAGGGCTGGAACTGACCAATAGGAGAGCAGAATGCTACACATGAACACACATCATAAAAGCTAGAACTGACCAATAGGAGAGCAGGATACTACACACGAACACACAGCATCAGGGCTGAAACTGACCAATAGGAGAGCAGAATACTACACATGAACACACAGCATCAGAGCTGGAACTGACCAATAGGAGAGCAGAATACTACACATGAACACACAGCATCAGGGCTGGAACTGACCAATAGGAGAGCAGGATGCTACACATGAACACACAGAATCAGGCTGGAACTGACCAATAGGAGAGCAGGATGCTACACATGAACACACAGAATCAGGCTGGAACTGACCAATAGGAGAGCAGGATACTACACATGAACACACAGCATCAGGGCTGGAACTGACCAATAGGAGAGCAGGATGCTACACATGAACACACATCATAAAAGCTAAAACTGACCAATAGGAGAGCAGGATACTACACATGAACACACAGAATCAGGCTGGAACTGACCAATAGGAGAGCAGGATACTACACATGAACACACAGCATCAGGGCTGGAACTGACCAATAGGAGAGCAGGATACTACACATGAACACACAGCATCAGGGCTGGAACTGACCAATAGGAGAGCAGGATACTACACATGAACACACAGAATCAGGCTGGAACTGACCAATAGGAGAGCAGGATACTACACATGAACACACAGCATCAGGGCTGGAACTGACCAATAGGAGAGCAGGATACTACACATGAACACACAGCATCAGGGCTGGAACTGACTAATAGGAGAGCAGAATACTACACATGAACACACAGCATCAGGGCTGGAACTGACTAATAGGAGAGCAGGGCTTGCTGGTTGCGTGTTGAGTGCAGTCACGGGATCTCAGAGCTGTCAGCCTCACCAATTTCAAATGTTGGATATATACGTGTACGTATTTCTCGAATTATGTGTTTTTTGTATCTTGGAATTTTTTTTCTTATCATGGAACAAAATATTATTTGAGTGGCCTGGATTTTTCGTAATGTATAACGTATCTTGAGGTACCACTCTATATTAAATGTATATATAAATGTATATATATATATATATATATATATATATATATATATATATATATATATATATATATATGTATATATATATATGTATATGTATATATATATATATGTATATATATATATATGTATATATATATATATATATATATATATATATATATATATATATATATATATATATATATATATATATATATATATATATATATATATATATATATCGTTGGACCATTTAATAACATGAATGCAAGATTTGCATTTTGCGTTTACCATTACATTAGCCTGCTATTAACCTGCCAATAGGCTGCTGCGTTGTCATGATTAAAGTAGTGCTACGCCTATGCCCCGCCTCACTGGACCCATTTTTGGTACTTCCATGAAGGCGATTGTTGGCTCCGCCCATTTTTAGCCTGCTTCTCCGATCAAATCAAACGTCACGCATGCTACATCCAGGTGTTATACAGTGAATGAACTGGACTGATGAATTTAATGAAACCGATCGTCACGGCCTTTGAGTATTTAAGTGGCACCAAAAGGATGAATTGTTCTGTTTCGCTCATTGACTGTAGATAACATGGATGGAGCATTCTCGACGTTATCTGTAGGGTTCTGGCAAAGTTAAATGAAGCTCAAAATGGCTGGAGACACAACTCGTAAAAGCGTCCTCAAAGCCGGGACATGGCCGCGGAGAAGACGTCTGATTGGCTGA
The DNA here is from genome assembly GCA_900490495.1 of Danionella dracula. Classification (NCBI taxonomy): domain Eukaryota; kingdom Metazoa; phylum Chordata; class Actinopteri; order Cypriniformes; family Danionidae; genus Danionella; species Danionella dracula. Next base: position 23,635 of record UELW01000980.1, on the reverse strand, counting down.
AGGTTTTAAGTTGTTATGTATTTTAAACTAACATATTTAAAAATAATTCATCCCCTCATCAGCGTGTTCATGAAGATCAAAACTAGCGATCTAAATAGAGATAGAGCCAGACATATTTTTTCAGCTTCAAAGTTGTTCAGTTTTAACATTGGAGTGAATGAGCGAATGAGAACCTGCTCCCTTCTGGAGGCAGCCTCTAGAGGCCGCTCAAGGAACTGCAGCTCAGTCACTTCCTGTTACGCATCGAGAGGGAGAGCAGGAGGATGGCGATTATCTGTTAGCTATTAAGCTATTAGCGCAAAAGCTACTCGATAGAACTGCTGCTGCTAGATTACTTTCGCTAATATGAATAAACATAGTCATTTGGATTCAGAATATTTTTTGAGCATTTAACGAGTTTATGTAAAATATTTTTTTACACAAAACTAAGACTGAACTTGTGAATACTGCGATGGGACCCTTTCTGATCGCAGAAGAAACAAAATAAAGACTTAAATCCACATCAGTCTCACATCTGGCTACACACGCGCAGAACGAAAGGAACACGAGTGAATGAGAACCTGCTCTCTTCTGGAGTCAGCCTCTAGAGGCCGCTCGGGGAACTGCAGTAGAGTCACCACTTGGTCTTGGTTCCGTTCTAGTGGTACCAGTTTCGTATTGGGACCAGTTCTCGGTAGCCAACCCTATGTGCGAGTCACAGACGAGATCAGAGCGCTTACAGGACAACGCTTCAGCAGGGTTGGGACTAAACTCTGCATGTTTGTAGACACACAGATAGCAGGCCTCTGTGTTGGGTGGCACCTCAGTGGTTTAGATGTCCGTGGCAGTGTGTCAATGGTTGAGTCGGGTTCTCGTCTGATTTCCAGGGTATTCCGGAGCAGTGGGCCCGGTTACTGCAAACCTCCAACATAACTAAGCTGGAACAGAAGAAGAACCCTCAGGCTGTTATAGACGTGCTCAAGTTCTACGACTCCAAAGAGACCGTCAACAACCAGAAGTACATGAGCTTCACGTCAGGAGGTGAGCCATGCGCAGGCGCTCCGGTTAGCGTGCGCAGCGTTTCACTAACAAACAAACTCATTATTTAGCTTCCATCAGTGTTCGTCTGCAGAATCTTAGGGGAGGGTTCTCACGGTACAATTCTGATTCGTCTGCTCTTCGTGCTTTCAGATAAATCGGCTCATGGCTTCATCGCAGCTAATAATCTGGTGAGTTTTTTTTTATCTCTGTTCTAATCAATGAAATATTTAATGACCCAACCCCAAACCAATTTCACAAAACTAAACTATCTATTATTTGAGCAGAGCAGCGGTGCAGCTGATGTTTTCTCTCGTAGAAAAGAGAAAGAATTTTGTTTAATTTATAGTAATTGAGACATCAAGCGTTTAACTTCGAGACTAAAGTATTAGGATCTCCCCTCACTCACACAGGGGTGGACCACGCTCCAGATATCGTATTTTTACTTTTAAAATGTAGCAAATTGTGTGCTTTTATTTTGAAATTTCAAGTATATCAACAGATCACGCTCCAGAAATTATTATTTTTACTCTTAAAATGTATTTTTAAAAAGCTTTTATTTTGAAACTTCAAGTATATCAACATACCATGGTCCAGAAATCTTATTCTTACTTTTAAAATAAATGTTTTTAATTGTAAAAAAAAGTATGCTTTTATTTTGAAATTTCACGTTTATCAACAGACCATGGTCCAGAAATCTTGTTTTTACTATTAAAAATGCTGCGAATTTTAAGCTTTTATTTTCATATTTCCAGTAAATCAAATGCCCAGGCTCCAGAAATCATATTTTAACGCTAAACATTTTGCAAATATTAAGCTTTTATTTTGACATTTCGAGGATATCGATATGAAAAGACTAGGGCCTAGAAACCGTAATGTTTACTTTTAAAATGAAACCAATTTAAGCTTTTATTTTGAAATGTCAAGCATATCGGCGGAAAACACTACCGAAACCATAATTTTTACTCCTGAAATTTCAGATTAAAAGCTTAAATTTGCTACATTTTAAGTATATTAAAACCAAGCTGACACTGCAGAGCCACTTTTTTATTGTTTATTTTTTTCATCGCTTGGGCAAACGTGTGCGCTTGCATCACCTTCGCTGGTTTGGCTCGAGGCATGTTTACGTTTGATCAGAAAGTGTTAAATCCTCAAAAATCTCTTGCAGAAAAGCATCCCATCATTTTAGGAGTCGCTGTTAGTGACAAAACATCAATCGGATAAACTAATGTGCTCACTTTGATCGAGAGAATCGAGATGTGCTCCATTCTGTTCTCTCTCTCTTCTCCTCTCCTCCTCCTCCTCCTCCTCCTCTTCCTCTCCGCCTCCCTTTGCTCGTGTGTGAGTATGTACTGGCGTTAATATCCCTTCTCAATCTTCTCATCATTCAGAACCGCCTCCTGTCCTCCGGGCCGCCGGTCAGCCTTAGAACCTGCAGTGCGTTATACGACAAGGTAAAGCTTCCCTCGGCTCTAGCCTCGGAGGTCTGGCTCGAGGTTCAGAAGCTCCAGTGTCTGAGCATTAACTGTGTGAGGTGTGTTTTCATAAAGAGCAGGGTTGTACCGGTCAGGTGTTTGCTCCCGGTCCGATCCTGGTTAATATTTGATCCATTTTAATATCTGCCAATCCGATATTTCTTGATCCGATCCCTTTTTTGCTCCTGATACAAATTGAAGCTTTTATTTTGAAATTTAAACAGATCACGCTTCAGAAATCATCATTTTACTCATAAAATTCTGCCAATTTAAGCTTTTATTTAAAAAAATAATAATCAAGAAAACCAACATACCATACTTTTGAAATGTTGCAATTTTTTTACTTTTATTTAGAAATTTCAAGTCTACTAACAGGTCATGCTCTATAAATCACAAATTTGCTCCTAAAATTTAAGAAAATCTACCTTTTATTTTGAAATTTCAACAATACCAATAGACCGTGCTTCCGAAATTATAATTTTACTCTTAAAAAGCATCAAATTTAAACTTTTAGTTTGAAATTTCAGGTATATCAACAGGTCACGCTACAGAAATCATCATTTTACTTGTAAAATGTTGCAAATTGTAAACTTTTATTTTGACATTTTTACTATATTAACAGACTGCGCTTCAGAAATCGTAATAAAAAAATAAAAAAAAATCAAGAATATCAACATACCACGCTCTAGAAATCAGAATGTTTACTCTTCAAATTTTAAACTTTTATTTCGAAATTTCAAGTCTACCAACAGGTCATAATCTATAAATCGTACTTTTGATATAAAAGAAATTTAAACTTTATTTTAGAATGTCAAGTATGTCAACAGGTTACGTTCTAGAAATCATAATTTTACTCTTAAATTGTTGTAAACTTGAGCTTTTATTTTGAAATTTGAAAGTAAATCAAGAATATTTCTTTAAGTGATGCCTTCATTTATTTGGCTTTATGCTGTCTGCTGCCAACATGTTTAGACTCAGTAAGCACACCTGTCTCTCCTCGTCTCCCACCGCAGTCACAGTGAAGCCAAGCGCTACATACGCGTTATATTTCCTCGTCTTAGCTTTCAGGAGACTTTCGTTTGTCTCTTTATCTCCTTCTCTCTCCGTCTGTCTTCTACACTTCATACTCTGTCAATGAGAGCGCCATTGCCCCCTAATGTAGTGGAGTGGTGTTGCACTTTATTCTAGAACAGTAAAAAAAAAGGAAAAGAAGGTCAAACTGGCCCCTTTTGACGGAGCCTCGCGCCCCCCCAGGGGGGCATGCCCCACTTTTTGAGAACCACTGCAATAGAGCAATAACACAAATCACATTACATGCTCCTCCTGAAAGTAGTAGCTAAAACATCATACCCTGCTACTCAAGAGACAAAACGGTGCTTTCAGCAATCGCATGCGTCTTTAAATTCTGAATATGTTTAATCTTCCACTTGAGCAGCAGGAGCCCAAGACAGCATCTGAGCTCCCCATGGCCCCTCCGGTGTCCGAGGAAGAGGACGAAGAGGAGGACGATGAAGAAGAGGAAGATGAGGAGGGGGAAGAGGAGGAGGATGATGATGAGGTTCCTCCCATCATTGCTCCAAGGCCTGAGCACACCAAATCGGTTCGTATATTCCCTGGATCGAGATCTTTGCTGTTTGAGCTGCATTTCGTTTCTCCAGCTGACTCCTTCCAGGGTTCCACAAGTTCTGAAACAGATGCTAGCATAGTTTATCAAGAGATTAGAATGGTACTAGCGTGAAGGTACTAGAAGGAACTAGCAAGTGATGAGCATGAACACTTCATAAAAACATAATTTTGAGTGAAGAGCATCCAGGGAAAAAGATTTGTTCTCCATCTCCTCCGCTCTCCTCTGCAGGTCTTCACCCGCTCCGTGATCGAGCCTGCTGCTCCTCCTCTGGCTCCAGTGAAAGAGGTCCCCACCCCTCCAGAGTCCGAGGTCCAGCCGGAGGACACCTCCAGCACGCTGTACCGGCACACTGACCGACAGAGGAAGAAGTCCAAGATGACGGATGAGGAAATCCTGGAGAAGCTCAGTACGAGGCCTACAGAGCAACCCTCTAGCGTTACCAGAGTCTAGAATAGAACCTCACAGGAGTGTGTTCTCTCTGTTCCAGGGAGTATTGTGAGTGTTGGAGATCCCAAGAAGAAATATACTCGGTTTGAGAAGATTGGCCAAGGGTACGTTCAGCAATTATCCTCAAATACTTAAATTCAGGTGGTGTATTTAGCCTATAATCACTATGCTTATAGCTAATACTACAAATCCCAGCATGCTTCAGAGATGTGATGGTGGAACCTGCAAACCTTCCCTTTCGTTGACGTCTGTGACCAACGTCTAGACTCAAAAGCAGAGCTAGTAGTGATGTGTCGTTCGTGATCGATTTGTTCAAAAAGAACGAATCTTTATAGTGAGTCGCGAGGAACTACTCTTCCTAGCGAACGATTCGTTCTCTTCATCTCTTGATGATCATTATCCATGTTGAATTATCCCTCAGCTCTACAATCAACACTCAACTAATGAAATTAAATGAAGTGAGCGCAAAAAAAAAAGTTTGTTGACTCAATGTTTCCCGAAGGCGTAATTCAGTCCGATGGTTATTTTCACTCGGCTCAGTTTGTGTTCGTGAGTTGTTGACGAAAGTAATATTTTCTGACTGAGAGAAGCAGCCTCTGACAGCAGCGAGCTCGCGCAGCACTGTAACCGACCCGATCCTGCGCACACTCGCTGTATAATTCATGCAGCCTGACAATGATCCGGACTGGAGAGCAGCAGGGCCGGGTTTCCAACCACAGAGCCTTCTGTGGAGGAGTCCGCTCACGAAACAAAAAGAGTTTTGCAGCTAAACCCAATCTGCTTCCTGTTTTTTTAATTTTTTTTTCATAACCAGGGCGTCCGGTACGGTGTACACAGCTATCGACGTCGCCACCGGACAGGAGGTGAGCTGCTCTTGCTGAGTCCTGAAGCTGGAGCAGCTCCTGCAGCCCTGACCTCTGCTCTGATGTTCTTCAGGTGGCCATCAAGCAGATGAATCTTCAGCAGCAGCCGAAGAAAGAGCTGATCATCAACGAGATCCTGGTGATGAGGGAAAACAAGAACCCCAACATCGTCAACTACCTGGACAGGTGAGCGCTCGCCTCTAGGGTGCGCTAGCAGCGATTTAGGGATTGTTGTTCAAGTAAAAAATGTGGATTATCAATGAGTTACATTAAGGTTTCATCAAGTATGACTTTTTTTTTTTTATTTCATTAAATGTTTAAAATTATTGTTTATGCATTTAACTTTATTTCTGAGGATTATTTTGCAAAAAAAAACTTATTATACAATAAAAGCTTTTAGGCTTTACACTTTTATTCAAAAGTAATTCCTAAAATATCACTTGGGGGATTTGTATTTAGTGTTTAAATGTAAGAATATAACCTGATTTTAATTTCATGGACATCTAGTAGCAAATATAAACTTTTATAAATATGAACTTTTGTTTATAGAGACCTTGCTTTTGGATGCTGGAACAAAAAACGGTTGAGATCATGCCTCTGTGCAAAGAAGGAATTATTCAACTTTAATTCAAATAAACTATCTTTATGCTTTCAAAAAAATCAGTATATCTCTATAAATGTACTCCGTGAACCACACAGTGTTTTAAAACAGCAGTCTGGGGTCCCCTACGAGGTGTTTCTCACCATCCGTCCATTTAAATAAAGAATGAAAAAAAATCTGTTCACGATTAATTGCTTGGCTCCAGAAGTCATAATATTTACTCTTAAAATGTTGCAAATTTAAGCTTTTTTTTTTTAAATTTCAAGAATATAAACGGATCAAGCTGTAGAAATCATCATTTGTACTGTTAAATTGCTGCAAATTTAAGAAACTATTCTGAAAATTAAATTGTTTCAACAGACCCTGCTCCAGAAATCAGCTTTTACTATTAAAATGTATCACATTTAAACTCTTATTTTGAAATTTCAAGCGTTTTAACAGACTAAGCTCCGGATTTCATATTTTTTACTCTTGCAATTTCAGAATAAGAGTTTAAAGTTTACTCTTAATGCATAGAATGTAAAGTTTTATTGTGAAATTTTAAGTGTATGAACAGAACAAGCTCCAGAATTCATCATATTTAATCCGAAAATTAGTATAATTTTAAGCTTTTAATCTAAAAAGCTTAAAATTAGTATAATTTTAAGCTTTTAATCTAAAAACTCCCAAAATTGTCTTTGTAAAAATGAAAAATAAATATCTAATAAATGTAAATTTTTCTTTACTTCCTTTCTAAAAAGTAATTTGCTACATTTAAACGTTTCCTAAACAAATAACGTTATAACTAAAAATAAGAGCCGCTGTGCGTTTCTTGTCCTTGGGCCCTTAAACCGTGGAGCGCTCCTAAACCACAGTGTGCTGCTGTCCCGCTCACGGCCCACTCTCTGTTCCCCTCGGCAGCTACCTGGTGGGGGACGAGCTGTGGGTGGTGATGGAGTACTTGGCTGGAGGCTCCCTGACTGATGTGGTGACCGAAACCTGCATGGACGAGGGTCAGATCGCCGCCGTCTGCAGAGAGGTAGCGCGCTCTCTAACACCGAACCCATCCACGCCTCTCCAGCGCAGCAGGTCTGACTCTGCTCCGCTCCCCTCTCAGTGTCTGCAGGCTCTGGAGTTCCTTCACTCGAGCCAAGTGATCCACCGCGACATCAAGAGCGACAACATCCTGCTGGGCATGGACGGCTCCGTCAAGCTGAGTACGCTGCTCTCCGCTCCGAAGCGTCTGGAAGGCAGCGCGCTGCGCGGCCCGCTCTCACACCGGTGTCTCCGTCTCTTCTAGCGGACTTCGGCTTCTGCGCTCAGATCACCCCTGAGCAGAGCAAACGCAGTACGATGGTGGGAACGCCGTACTGGATGGCCCCCGAGGTCGTGACACGCAAGGCCTACGGCCCCAAAGTGGACATCTGGTCCCTGGGCATCATGGCCATCGAGATGGTGGAGGGGGAGCCTCCCTACCTCAACGAGAACCCGCTCAGGGTGAGCGCTGCGACTGTTTTATTATTTTTTTGTTTGCTCTTATTAAAGTATCTTCGTAGCGTAGCGTCTCTCCGCTCTGGTTAGTAAAGCTCCACAACATCTGGATCCGAAGCGCTGCCTCCAGCTGCAAGCTGCATTATTGCATTGTTTGTTTTCTGATATTAGAGGTTTTTTTGTGTGTTTAAAAGCCCAAATGTTAGGCCTTAAAAAGTCTTAAATTCACTGTTCTAGGTCTTAAAAAATGTTTCACAGCTTTTATTTTTCTGGAGTTCATGTAAAGTTAAACTTTTATGTGTTTTTGTTGTTGTTTGGGGTTGCCAGAGATTGAGAAAATGTGCATAAATGGTCTAAACAATTTAAGCGATGGTGAGGGCTGCCAGAGTTTGAGAGAAATCCTCAAAAACATAAAAGTGAAGTTTAGCAGGCGCCAGCGTTTGAGAAAAGGCTTGAATAAATAGAAAATTGTAAAAGTGATGGTAAGGATTGCCAGAGTTTGAAAAAACGCTCATATACACTCAAATTCAGAAAAGCGATTGTTAGGGTTGCCAGATGTTGTCACGATACTCAATTTTTAAAAATAATATTTAAATGTTATTTTAAGGGTTGCCAGAGATTGAGAAAACCTGCATAAATGCTCTAAATCATAAGTGTTTGGAGTCGCCAGAACTTGAGAAAATGCTCCTAAATACTAAAAACAAGTCCTTATGTTGGTTAGGATTGCCAGAGTTTGAGAACACTTTTGTAAATCGTTAAAACATAAAAGTGACATTTAGTGTAGCCACATTTGAGAAAGGCTCATATATACTTAAAATAATACAGGTGTTAGGGTTGCCAGAGTTTGAGAAAATGCTTCTAAACACTGGTAAATGTCCAAAATATTAATATTGGTTGTTGAGGTTGCCAGGTATTTACATAAGACTAAAAAATTTAATAAAAAAAAAAACATAAAAAATGTAAATGCTACTCTAAGGGTTGCCAGAGATTGAGAAAATGCTCATGAATGTAAAAAAAAAATTATGGTTAGGGTTGCTATAGTCTGAGAAAATGTGCATAAATGTTCAGAAACATAAAAGTGATGGTTAGGGTCTCAAACAATGTATTTGAAGCCTACTGTTTGTTAAAAATCTAATTTAGATCTTAATGATAGCGTTAAAAAGGTCTTAAATTTGAGCTTATGAAACCTGCAGAAACCCTGCAGCTATAACTCCATCATACTGATTGCTATTGTGTAGGTTTCAGATCTACTGATGTTCCTTAAATAAAAAGTAAAAAAGCATGTGGAGAGAGAAGTGCCATCGCTCTGTCGGGGCTCGTGAGCATGGAGCCGGTTCCTCTGTGGTGATCTTCTCTCGCTGTAGGCAGCTAGGTTCACGTGAACGCTGTCTCCCGTCTGCTAGGCCCTGTATTTAATCGCTACCAATGGGACCCCGGAGCTTCAGAACCCGGAGCGCCTGTCCTCTGGGTTCCGGGATTTCTTAAACCGCTGTCTGGAGATGGACGTGGACAGGAGAGGATCTGCTAAAGAACTGCTGCAGGTGATTTCTTGTTTTAGCTAAATCCACATCAACGATATCGATGCAGCTCCTGCTGGGTTTCTTCCAACCGTGCATCTCCAGAAGCTCAGAATGCCCCCGTGACACCTGTATCCTGTGTGCCGGAGAGCCAGAGCTGAAGCCATGGCATTCTCGTGGAGTTGTAAAACGTAGAAAACTAAAAATGAAAGAAAGATGTGGTCTGTGCTAACCGCTGATGCTCTTTTCTCCTCACAGCACTCTTTCCTTAAGCTGGCGAAGCCTCTTTCCAGCCTGACTCCGCTGATTGTAGCTGCCAAAGAAGCCATCAAGAACAGCAGCCGCTAGAGCCACCGCGTCCTCGCACACACACACACACACACACACGTACGCACACACACACACACACAGAGAGAGCACAAGCACTTCATCGCGGATCTCAGAAGCACACTCGCTCACGCGCACCGGTCTCCACTGATCTGGAAACAGAGGTGAAGACGCCACGGCTCTCTTCAGAGAGGATCCGGATCAACCTCAGGCTCTACAGGGTTCCAAACATCTGCATCCACTTCCTTTCTGCTTCAAACAGCACACGCGAGTGCGCGCGCAGAGAGAGCGAGGATATTTTCTAACCGGAGCCTGAAGGAGCGCTGTCAGCACATCCGTACAATATTGTATAGCGTTTAATTTATGACCAAGATGCGCACTATTGAAACGCAGACTTATTTGTGTATTTATTGATTTGCTTGTTTATGTATTTATTTATTTATTTTTATTTTCTTATTGGGTCACGGTGTTAGTTCAGCTTTTTTTTTGTTTGTTTGTTTTTACTGTGGATCCTTACAGTCCACCCCTTCTTTTAAAAATGGTCTATTATTAGAGGACCTTCATCCTGTAAATTGTAATTTATTTATTCATGCATTGGATAATTTTTATTCAGTGCAGCCACTTGATATCGTGGATATGTTTTATTATCGAGTTTAGTTTATGATCAAGCCCTTGACCCCAGAAGAGATGTTCGTTTTTGCATTGTTTTTCAACGCGAACGTCATAATTTTTAAGTTTTCTACAAGTTTAATTGACAATGACATTTTGCGTGTGTTTTTCGTGAAACAGGTACTACGTGGGGGAGGGGGCGGAGTCAGGATCCATCCCTGATCTCAGAATGTAATGTCAGGGGAGCAGACCACTAGGGGGTGCTGTTACCAATCCTGCAGTTCTTCGTTGTTGGAGTCTCGAGCAGCACAGAACTGGTTAAAAGCATCCCGTCCCTCTGCATTTCGTTCGGAGCGTCTTGAACGAGGGCCATCCTCCTGCTCTCCCTCTCGAGGCGTAACAGGAAGTGACTGAGCTGCAGTTCCTCGAGCGCCCTCTAGAGGCTGACTCCAGAAGGGAGCAGGTTTTCATTCACTCACATGTTTAAACGGAACAACTTTGGAGTTTATTTAACATGTTTCCATCTCTGGCTTGACACTCTGAGGGAGAAAACTATTTTAAAATTTGTTTGTTTAAGATTGCGCCTTTGTGGACACAGTTTTGTTCACTGGCTCCGTCCCACTCTAAGGCTCTTTTAACTTCGCCAGAAACCAATGAGTGATGTCACAGACACTCTGTCCATGTTATACACAGCATGGAACCGATCCACCGAGTTTTGTTTTCTTCCTCGAGGCGGAGATTCTGCCAAAGTTTAATACGATTAGATCTGGCTTCACCCAATCACTGAGGACTGCTCGTGAAGTACACGATGCGCTGGGAAATGGAAGCTGAATTAACAACCGTGTAGACCCAAGCTGTTCCAGATGTTCGCTAATGACTATGTTAAACGACATAGCGTTAATCTGCTATTCAATTCTTTTTCTTCTTACTTAAGTTGGGTTCTTAGTTTTGCAAGTTTACAAACTTCCCTCTACAAAGCCTCTGCACGCATTCATTTATTAAGAGCATCTATAGTTCTGCGCTCCGCTGTACGCTGTCTTTGCAATGATCCATTTTAGTGTGATAACAATTCTAACTACTAGCTAGCTCAAACACAGGTGCTAACAAAAGACTGGCTATTTTTATCTTATCATATATCTTATAAATATAACTCCATACAAGCATCCGCTGCAGCTGTACAAGCTCTATCTTTGCTCTGATCGATATTATAGCGAGGTGTGATGCTAACGCTAATACAAGGTTCATTACTAGCTAACCAAAACACAAGACCGGTAACACAGGAATGTTATTTACTTTTTCTGCAAAGTAGGTGGAGCATTTAATGAACCAGCAGGGACCAATCAGGTGTAGCCAGGTCTTGTGGGCGACCTCTAGTGGCTAAATGGTTTCCTGCATGGCATGATGCTAATGCTAATACAAGGCTAACTACTAGCTAACCAAAACGCAAGACAGATAACAAATGAAGAGGTTTTTTTTTTTTTTTTTACTTTTTTTCAGGAAAGTAGGTGGGACATCCAATGAACCAGAGGGAACCAATCAGGATTAGTCAGGTCTTGGGGGCGACCCCTAGTGGTCGTAACGATATGCTACGTGTGCTTGTAGTCCTGCACATTTCAGAGGATCCTCCACATCAATGACAAACTCCATTTAAAACCCAAAATAAGAGCGTTTTCCCATTTTTGAAAAAGATCCCGCTTGCCGCTGTTCTCAAAAACATTCGGTTACACTGAAGCGCTGCCGCAGGTACACATGCACTCGCGCATTCATGATTCGGCTCTTGTGTAGCAATAGAGAAAGGGCGTGTTTTTGGTTGGATGTGAGGTTCTGATGATTTCTCTTGATTTTACAGCATCTCCTGTACGTTAGAAGTAGAAGAAGCTCTCTTAGCGATTGTAGTGGTCAATACCGATCTTTCTTTTTCAAAATGAATTCTATGTCCGTGTCTAGTTAGCATAACCTCAACCTGCTTTACGTTCGCTCTGGGATCACTGTGAACGTTCAGATTGTATATTAATCTTGCGGTTAACAGCCAGCTCGTTCGTCTGCCTGCATGGAGCGCACTGCAGGAGATCGCTCCCGTTCACCTGGTCCTCTTGGTGCGCCGGCAGAACTGAGGAGGATGAGGAAATGGATTGAATTGAAGTACTTTAGTTTTTTTAAAATTCTTCTTTCTACTGTTGTTTTATTGAAAATGTATTTTTTTGTAAATATAATGCAGAGTGACTTGACGAATCTGGAAGGCTGAAATGTCTCAGAGGAAGGACTATGTGACTCTGCAGCCGATGCACGGAGGAGAACATCTCATACACTTACAAGCGCTGGACCTTTTTACTGAATGACGCCTACAATCTCCCCAAGGAGAACTCCGGCCAGCTGAAGGACTGCCTCCTGGACTGCTGTCTGTTGTAACTCTCAGTTTCTTCTGAATGTTTGAACCCTGTATATGTGATGTGACCAAACCCGTCTGTTGTGATGGAAGGAACAGGAACTGTGTACGCTCACAGAGACGATCTGGGACGGAGCTCAGCTCAGTTGTGATGCGTACAAGATGAATGTTGATAAGCTACTTTAAATGTGATTGAAGCAATAGACTTTTTGAACTGTGCATGGCTGTGTCTTGAGAGTAAAAGATCAAAAGAGAGAAGTCGATTGAGATCTGTTTGTCTTAGCTCTCATATAAAGACCCCCAAGTTTTTAGGGGTGTCTACAAAGGGTTGTGACCCATTCCTTTAATCAGGATTATTTTATGTTTTAATTAATTAAACAATTGAATTGTTTAATATTAACCCAAATTACTTTAGCAGTCACTTAAGCTTTATTCCCAGCATTTTATTTTAGGGCCTTTTATTTTGACATTTGAACTATAGCCCAGAAATCATAAGTTTTTACTCTTAAAATGTAGCAAATGTAAGCTTTTTTTTTTAAGTTGCAAGTATATAAAAAGACCACACCGTAAATAATATAGTATCAACTTAAAATGTAGCGATCTTAACCTTTTATTTTGAAATTAATAATCAACAACCCATGCTCCGAAAATCATCATTTTATTTACTCTTAAAATGTAGCAAATGTCTAAGCACTTAGTGCAAATAATGATTGGTAATTTACCTGAAAATGGTTTGATTTTCTCTGTGCCCCACACATAACAATTAGTTATATACGTAAACCTTTTTAGTCAAATACGTTAACTAAATCAACAGAAACTTGTAACAGAAAAAGGGATGCTAACTAATTAAATGTTACTTGAAAAGACAAATTAAATAAATTTATATTTTGCAACTAATAAAAATCCTTAAGACGAGACCAGAACGTGATTTGTCTACGTTTTTTTTTATCCAATCAGAAGTAACTGACGGAGATAAATTTTATTTAATTATGTTTCTGTGAGTATTAGAAAAAGTAGCCACAAGACAGGAAGGAAAAGAAGTTAGAAGGAGCTATTTCACTTTTTACAAGATGACAAACGAGAGAATTTCAAGCCTTGCGCGACCGAATTCACAGGAAAACACGAGAAATCTGAGCGTCATCTGCAGGAACTCCTCCTGAAATTCAGTAAGAGTTGACCAGTACTGCTCTGTTTAATTTATTTCATTCTGGTTAAAGTGTGCTGCTCTGATCATCGCACAGAGCTGAGCCTTGATAAGTTTCCTAAATGCTCAAAATTTATTTATTTAACCTAATATGTGAGAAAAACCCAGACACTTGCATGTAATTGGCCAACTTGTGATGCAGCTCACCTTTATAGTGCGCGAGTAAACCCAGGTGAACTTGATGAAATAACTCTAGCATGACCTGATTTGTGAGGGTTGAAATTAGGGTTTTCATCTCAGCAGAAATCAGAGGAACGTAACGTAAAACAGCACGCTCACTGATGACGTCACGTTAACCGCCACCGTCAGCATCCTCAGCGGAAGTCTCGATCTGTTGAGAAACAGGCATCTTGAGGTTATATTTTTAATTATCAGTCTAATTGTAACGCTTTTTCATCCACGATGAAGTGAAGAGAGAGTGGAAAGGTTAAGTGCGGTGGCGTTTCATCATTTAACGTAGCGACCGCGTGGCCTAATGGATAAGGCGTCTGACTTCGGATCAGAAGATTGAGGGTTCGAGTCCCTTCGTGGTCGACTTTTTTTTCCGGTGTGAATTTGAGTACTAACCTTTTAATAGATTAGAAAATATGTACACAAACAATCTGTCTGATTCTCTTATAACTTATATAATACACACACCTCCCTTATGTCTGAAGGTATTTAGGAATTCTTCAAATGCTTATATTACAAACTTCCACCAGTATGGAGTTAAAGGTTGGCCAAAACAATTAGAATAAATTATTGTGTAACTTGATTCTGATGAAATGTAAAACCCCTGTTTTTTAAAAAAAAGGCTAATTTGTTTGTAGATGTATTTCAACGCCAGGGAAGAGTAGACGATCACAGAGCAGTCGATGAAGCATTTTTTTCTAATTTGAGATTTTTGTGGAAAAGTGTGCTGCTCAGCCATGTAGCCATGAATCAACCTTACTAGCATGATTTGCAAGCTGCTAGCATTTTACTAGCATGATCAGCCAATCACTAACCTGCTCCTATAGCTTCATCGACTGCTCTGTGATCGTCTACTCTTCCCTGGTGATGACCCCTGACCTACTCTCTGATAAATCTGATATTCACAACTTGAAATTTAGAATATTGAATTAGATTGTTTGACAATTTCTTGAAAACTTCAAACTGTATTTTTACAAACAGGATATCGACAGAAAAATTGAAAGTTTCTTTTTTTTATTTAGCCTTTTCAAAAAAATCAATGGTCCTAAATACTAAAAGTTCAATATTAAATCAGTATCAAATTAAGAAAATCTTATTCTATTTAAGAAATTAAGTCAAAATCTTGTTTATTGCATATAATATTCTGGCTTATTAACTTACAATAATCAACAATTCAAATAAATGCAATTCAAATTCAGATTCTTCTGTCAGATCTCTAGCTCCATACTCAGCCGTGGAGTCTGTTTCGTGGACTCTACAGTGTTTTTATGGCGCGTAGGCTCCATGCTGGAGATACTCCTCGGAGAAAATACATCAGAACCGGATGTCAGCGAGGAAATGATGACTTACTGGTGTGTTTGTTGGCCGTGTTAATCGGTCGGACCGTGAAAAACATTTGAAATGCTCTGGGCTCGCGAAAGTTAAATTAAATCAAGGATAAGAGAGCAAAACACTGTCTGAGGAGAAAGGCTCCGCTGGAAAGCCAGGGTTTGAACAGCAAGAATATTTAAAGCATTAGTGTGCGTACATGTCATTTCTTGTCAGTTTGTTAAGCAATAACCCAATCAATCAATCAATCAGTTTATTCAGGTTACACACACACACACACGCACGCACGCACACAGAATAAGACTCGGTAACAGTGAGGCAGAGGAGGATTTGAACTAAAAACCAACACATAGATCCACTGCCGAACCGGTTCCGATGCCGAGTCTCACAGCAGATTTCTCCCTCATGATTTCTGCTGGGTTTTTTAGTTTTCCGTTTACTCCTTCCCTCTCGCTCTTTCCCTCTCTTTCTCTACCTTTATCCCTCTATTATCTCTCTCTCTTTCCTTATCTCTCCTCTCCCCATCCCATCTCTCCCATTCCTCTTTCCCTGTCTTCTCTTTCTCTACCTTTCTCTCTTCATTCTATCTATCTATCTATCTATCTGTCCTTCTCCCTCTCTCTCTTCCCCATCTTTCCCTCTTCTCATTCCTCTCTCTCCATTTTTCCTTCTCCCTCTCTCTCTCTCCCTCTGTCTCGTCATCCCCGTCTCTCTCTCTCTCTCTCTATCTCTCTCTATCTTCATCCGTCTTGAGACACACAGCGCCGCTGCGAGCCCAGAGCATCAGCAGCTGATTCAAGCGCCTCCACACACTTCTTTCCCTTACAAACGGTTAAGCATTTAACATGTGTTTAAAGTAAATAGCATCCACCGTGCCGTGATGCAGGCTCTCTGTCGAAATGCGTGTGGTTTTTCTTCTGCAGCGAGCATCTTCTCAGAGTCGTCTCTACAGCGCTCCCCGGAGGAGAATCTCAGAAGTGAAAACTGAGGGTAAGCGCTCTGATTGGAGGGTTGCATACAGAGGAGTTCCCTAAGTGAATATTCCTCACTGGAAAGGTTTTGATTTAGTAGATCAAACAGCTGCTTCTCTACTCTAGTTCTTTTAGATCAATGCAAACCACATCGCAGGTTCAACGTTCAATGTAACGGAGGATTGTGCGCTGCAGCGGCATGTGGTGCTCTCGAAAAACTCTCAGAGTGAGTTCTCAGTCACGCTCGATCCGTCGAGATTTCTTCACAGCAGCAGCGATCTTCTTCTGCTGCAGCCGTCGCTCGTTCCACTGCTGCAGCCTGCGCGCACGCACGCACGCACACACACACACACAGGAATTTATCGATCAGATTCCTAAAGGGGCGGAGTTTACTAATCTGATTCCTAAAGGAGCGGAGTTTACTAATCTAATTCCTAAAGAGGTGGAGTTTATAAATCTGATTCCTAAAGGGGCGGAGTTTATACATCTTATTCCTAAAGGGGTGGAGTTTATCAATCTGATTCCTAAAGGGGCGGAGTTTATCAATCTGACTCCTAAATGAGTGGAGTTAAAAAGTGTGTACCAGGTGTGTACCTGCACTCCATTCGCTCGTCCACCTCCCTCTCTCTCTCCTCGCTGAGGCTGATCAGCTTCTGCTCGGCTTGATTGATTAGCTCAGAGATCTTCTTCACACACTCCTGCAGGTTCCTGTGCTGTGAGCGGCTGACCTCTGACCTCACACAGAGATGCCCCGCCTTGTTGATGCGTGACTGATGCTGCACACACGCATACACATGCGCACACGCACACACACGCACGCACACAGCATTGATGAGTGCTCCGCAGACACACTGGTCATGTGACCTCTGGAAAGACTCGGATCGAGGGAGATGGTGAGATCCTCCCTCGTTCAGCAGTGAAGCGCAGATACCCACCAAGCTCAACATCTCCCTCCTCAGTGCCTCTGGGAGCCAGTCAGCCGTCTGAACGTGGAATCGAACCTCCGCCCTCGAGCTCACTGAGAAGAAACAGAGTTCGTGAACCTCTCATCAGCTGCTCGAGGAGGTTTGATGATGAAGGCTCAAGGGTTTCCTCCGGTGGTCCTCTCACAACACAGGGGCTCCACAATCTCCCAGAAGAGAGGGAGCCCGCCAGAGATCTGAACTGGAAACCTCTTCACTGTGGCTGTTACAGACAAAATCTCCACACAGAAAAAAAACTGAACCTCTCTCTCTATTTCCACTTTCCCTTTCTTTTCTTTTCTCTCTCTCCCTTTCCTTCTCCCCGTCTCTTTCCTTTCTCCTTCTCTCCATTCTCTTTTCTTTTTCCTCTCGCTTTCTTTTCTCTCCCCCCTTTTGTTATCACTCTCCTCCTCTCCTGTGTTCCTTTCTCTCTCTGCCCTTCCTTCTCTATTTCTTTTGCCTCTCTCGATTTTTTTCTCTCTTTCACATTTCCCCCTCCTCTCTCTTTTCTCTCTACCCTTTTGTTTTCCCTTCCTCTTTTCTCTCTACCTTTACCTCTCTCTCTCTTTTCTCTCTCTCTCTCTCTCTTTGTTTTCTATCTCTCCCCCTTTCTTTTCTTATTTTTTTTTCTTCTTCCTCTCTCGCTCTGTTTTCCATCCGGTAGCCCCCAATATTCAGGAGCACGTTACCTAGCGAGAACCGAATTAAGCTGCATCCAGATGCACTCGTTTAGCTTTGGAGGAGTTATTTTTTTGAGGAAAATTAGTTTGCTGTTTGACCTTTGTTGACGTGCTGGCCTCCAGCTCCGCTGCTCCGGCTGAAGGAGATCTGCAGCTTCTCTGGAAGAGGAAGAGGAAGTGAGAGGGAGGAAAGGAAGAAGCGGATCTGGTGCTGAGCAGGTCCTCTTACCGAGCGGGACGGGGAAGCGCTCCTCCTGGAGCACAAACAAGTTCACATCGTCAGAATCGAGAGAGCTCAAACGAGAGAAGGGTCAATACTTCTCATTAACAGTTACTAAATATAGAATAAAGTTTATTTATATAAACATAAAGTATTTTTGCCAGTCGTGTGGTTTTTCTTGATTTTTCTTTTAAGATTGCCACAAATAAAAAACCCAGAATAAAATACACATATGATCAGTATATTTTCCAATAAATTCACTATATTTTATAGCTCTTCACTCTTTCTTTCTCCTTCCTCTCTCTCACCTGATCAGAGTCTGTCGCGGTTCCCCGGAAACCGGACACATCCCGGCCGCGGTGCAGCTCTGCGCTGGTTCTCTGGAACACCGGGACCGAGCCCCGGAGCGCACTCACCTGGCGCAAGAGTGCCAGAGCCCTGGGCGCCGCCATCTTGAACCGGAAGTAGTTCGCGTGCCGTCACCCAAAGGTTTTAGCCAAAGCTTATAACAGGCGCACTTCATCGACAGCTCTAAAGGGAGGAAAAGAAACTCCCTATTCTACGATAAAGGTCTTTAAGGACATTTATCTGAGACTGATGAAAAACAAAAATGTAACAAAATTCTCCTGAGAAACTGGATATTTTTCACATCTCACAACAGGCTCTGTGAAACCTTGTATATTTCTATCTTATTTATTTTAATCACTCATTTTAATTGCTTTGCTTCATATATCTTGTGTTTATTTATTTCTTATCTTTGACTAGTTTTTTTTCTAACTTTACCTTGCTTTTGTGATTTTTTTGTTTAACACTTAGTTCATTGACTGTTCATGTATATGCCTCGAGGTTTGCACATTGGAAAGTAATATTATTAAAAAAAAAAACAACAACAGCAAAAAGAAATCTGAAGTGCAGATGAATGGACGGTTACTGAGTTCTAAAGTAGATTCTCACTTTCAGAAGAAAATGCTAATACTTTTTAGTGCGAGCGTGATTGAAGTTGTGAACGCGTCATTACTCTCGACGTGTGCGATAACTTCACTCCTTCTTTAAAAATATTCTGACATTAAATAGAACACTCTCTATAATGATATTATTTGTTTCTGTGCTTAAAAAAACAAGTCGTATCACAGCTAATATGTTTGGGTCCCAGAGAAAACTCTCTGCGCCAAGTGCAGTGGTTTGTGGGTAATATCAGCCGGTTGAGCGTTCATCGATCTGATCTTCAGAATCGAACCTGAAAATGCTTCACAATTTGTAAAATAATACCCATAATCCACTGCGCTCTGAGGGAATTTTCTCTTGGACCCAACCAAGCAAACCCTCTGTGAATTACCATCTATTTTTTAAAGAAGACCACAAATAAAAAATGGAAATATAGAGGATAGTTGAATATTTTCACATAGAGTTAAGGGATTACATTTTGGCATTTGGCTTACGTTACAACGTCTTCAAAACATCACGACATTTTAAAGTACCCCAGTCCGTGCGCATCCACGCCGTACAAACTAAAATGTATGGATATAATCTACCGAAAATTAGGGTGTAGTAGTGAAAGTATTTTGTTTGTGCATGACGGAACATTACTACCGCCCTGCTGGACAAAAGAAGCTCCACCTCTTAGTCCTGATTATAACTCTAACAAAAGTGCTACGCTACATTCAGGCTGCAGCTGTAAAAAACCCAAATTGGAATCTTGGGTTAGTTTGTTCACATTACAAATAACATGCGCCTGATATTCGTCTTCTGTGAGAATGAAATGCAGCTCCTTTGTGACATCCTTTGTGTAGTCGCAGAAGAGAAAACTACGTCCCCCAGAATGCATTGCTAAGAAATGTAAACATTGAAACTCCTGCACTCGATCACATTGGAGGCTTTGTGGGTGTATATATCTGAGCAGAGAGAACCTTGTTAATGTTTAATAATATTAAGAAAGAGATTGAGATGGAAATGAACACATATTACGGTACTCTCCCGGAAGTCTTCCCCAGCAACTCATTTCAGAGCAAAACTGAGACTGAGGTTGTGTGGCAAATAATTTGAACTTTTATCAGATTCAGCAGCTCATAAAGGGATCTGTGTCCGATAAAAATAAAAAAAATCAGCATCTAGATATCTGATTTTGGAATTCTGACTCTGGTGCAGTCTGAACATTGCCTAAGAAAAGTTATTCACCTCCTCAGAGCGGTCATGAAAGTTAGCATTTAGTGAACAAAAAAACTCTGTTGCTCCCAGTCTCTGGTGCCCAATCAAGGAATTACAGCTCATTCACTTCCTGTTACACATCTGACGGAAAAGAGGAAGGTTTCTTTCAAGGGACCCCCCCCACCGTAATACCTCGACTGACCACAAGGTGGGTGGGGGCTGAAGTGAGCAAGTTCTCTTTCACTCCAATGTTAAAACTGAACAACTTTTGAGCTCTGGTGCTGTAATGTTTTATTTCGATCGACAGTTTTGACCTTTATGACCACTGAGGGGGTGATTCATTTGAAATTAGTTTGTTTAAGATATAAAATGTAAACATTCAGCCAATCAGACATCTGCGTTACGACTACGTCTCCCATCTCTGAACCCATATTTGGTCACCAGGAAGTGATGCACTTCCACAAAGGCGATGGTTGGCTACACCCATTTTTAGCTTATTTCACTGATCATACGAAACGTCGCGCATGCTACACCCATGAGATACACAATCACTGTATCAGTCATGTACTCTCTGCTGCTCCCAACCTCTGGAGGCCAGTCATGGAACTACAACTCATTCCTGTTACACACCTAAAGATAAAGAGGAAGTTTTCTGCCTGGAAACTTTTCTCTCGCTCTCACTCTCGCTCTCTCTCTGAAACGCCCAGAGTTAGTACAAACCTCTTTAATGTGTCGTCTAAGACGGAACGAGTTAACAAGTGTTGATCAGAATACAGCTGGTCATGACAAAACTTGTCATGAAATTATCAAAATAATCAATAATCATGAGAATAATCAATGTGATAATCATGAGGATCGGTGGAAGCAGTTCCTGGCTGCAGCTCCCATAACGAGCTCGGCTCCTGCGCTGGAGTCATTTATCAGAGTTCATCCGGAGCTCTGCAGTTTATCTTCTGCTCTCAGATCAGTCCATATCTCTCTCTCTCTCTCTCTCTCGGTTCAGATCTGGTCATCAGTCATCTCCAGGAACTGAGCGTACACGTCTCTGGAGCTCTCTCCCTTCTGATTGAACAGGAACTTATAATAGCTGCCATCAGCACACACGGCTGCAAGGGGGAGAGAGAGGGAGGGAGAGAGAGCGCGAGAGAGAGAGCGCGAGAAGAGAGAGAGAACGGGAGAAGAGAGAGAGGGGAGAGAGAGACAGCGAGCGAGGGGGGGGGGAGAGAGAGAGAGAGAGAGAGAGGGGGGGGGAGAGAGGAGAGCGAGGGGGAGAGAGAACGTGAGAAGAGAGAGAGGGGAGAGAGAGAGAGAGCGAGCGAGGGGGGGAGAAAGAGGTTAGAGAGGGAGAGCGAGGGGGAGAGAGAACGGGAGAAGAGAGAGAGGGGAGAGAGAGAGCGAGGGGGAGAGAGAGAGAAGGAGAGCGAGGGGGAGAGAGAACGGGAGAAGAGAGAGAGGGGAGAGAGAGCGCGAGAGAGAGAGAGAACGGGAGAAGAGAGAGAGGGGGAGAGAGACAGCGAGCGAGGGGTGGGTAGATATAGAAGTAGCGATAGAGGGGGGTGCGAGAGTGATAGCGACGGTTTCTCTGTCCCTTTCTCCTCTCTCGGTTTCTCCTCTCGCTCTCCTCTCTCTCTTTTGTGGTGGCTACCCCGTTTCTCTCTTTCTCTCTACTTTTTCTCCGCGCCCTTTCTCCGTCGCGCGTTTCTCTCAGCGCTCTTTTCCTCGCTCTCCTTTTCGCTCTCTCTCGCCTCGCTTTCTCGTCTCTTCTCTATCTCCTCCTTTCGCGCTCTTTTCTCTCTGCTCGCCTTGAGCGCTACGTTGTCGCTCTCCCATGAAGAAAGAGAGAGAGGTAGAGAGAGAGAGCGAGAGAGAGACAGCGAGCGAGGGGGGGAGAGAACAGAGTCGAGAGCGCAGACACACCTCTGCTCATCTTGGGTGTACCGAGAGAACCTCGTAGCATAGAGTGCGACAATGCTCGCTTTCTGTACTCCTCGCCGCGCTCCTCATCAGCCCCCCCTCCTCTCTCCTTCTTTCTCTCCTCTTCTCTCCCGTGTGCCTCTCCCGTCTCCTCTCGCTCTTTTCTCGCTCTCTTCTCCTTGCTGCTATCCTCGGCTCGCGCTCTCTCTTTTTGTCGGAGCGCGCGCTCCGCTCGCGCCGCTGCTCGCGTTTCTCTCCCCCTTCTCGCGACCCGTCTTCGTCTGTGGCTCCCGCACGAGATGGCAAAGCGAAGCGATAGCAAGCGGGCGGAGCAGCTATCTACACCGCAGGCACATATCGAGGGACCAGCCCGAAAGAAGAGAGGGACAGCGAGAGATAGAGAAACAAAATGGAGAAAGAGAAAAAGAGGGGGGGGGGGTGAGTGAAGGGGAGAAGAGAGAGAAGAGGGACAAGCAAGAGAGAAAGAGGAGAGAATTGGACGAAAGAGAAAGAGTGGAGAAAAAAAGGGCATGAGAGCAGGAGGAGAGAGGGGGAGGAGAGAGGAGGTAGATAGAGAAATGGAGGAGAGGGCAAAAGCGAGAAGAGAGGAAAAGAGAGTAGAGAAGGGGGAGAGAGAGACAGAAAAAGAAATTAGACAAAAAGAAGGTGAGTATGTGGAAGAGAGAGAGATAAAATAGGCTGATTAATATTACTGAACAAAGCTGTAACGCTGGCTTGATTAGGAGCTGAGAGAGAGAGAGAGAGAGAGAGAGAGAGAGAGAGAGAGAGAGAGAGAAGAGAGAGAGAGAGAGAGAGAGAGAGAGCATACCGATGACAGCGTTGGGCTCGGAGCCGCATTCCACAGCACAAGTGCGATCCTTACGTCAAGCTTGGAAGTCGAGAGAAGCTCCAGCGCGAGCTGAAATACCGCGGCAGGAAGCTAGCGGAGGCTAAGCTGCGGAGAGAACACAGTATTAACTACACTCTCACTGTTACGCTTGAGTAGCTCGCTCTCTCTCTCTCTCTCTCTCTCTCTCACCTGGACTGCTTGTTTCCTCTTGGGGTCCTCGGCGGCGAAGATGTGCACCGTTCCATGATCGCTCGACACACAGATCAGAGACGCGTCCTGGTTAAAGTTGATGCTGAGCACACAAACAAAAGATCTACTTCCTGTCTGGCTCCTGCTGCAGTGATGCCCCTCCCCCTCCGTACCAGTAAATGTTTGCCGTCTGCGATCCTCTTCTCAGCTCCTGAATCAGCTGCCCGGCGGATGTGTCGAAAATCCTGATCAGAGTGCCCTAGATGGACAACATGAAGAGATCAGGGCCCTAGATGGACAGCAGAAAGATCGGGGCCCTAGATGGACAGCAGAAAGATCGGGGCCCTAGATAGACAACACTAAGATATCAGAGCCCTAGGTGGACAGCAGGGAGATCAGGGCCCTAGATAGACAACACTAAGATATCAGAGCCCTAGGTGGACAGCAGAGAGATCGGGGCCCTAGATAGACAACACTAAGATATCAGAGCCCTAGGTGGACAGCAGAGAGATCGGGGCCCTAGATAGACAACACTAAGATATCAGAGCCCTAGGTGGACAGCAGAGAGATCGGGGCCCTAGATAGACAACACTAAGATATCAGAGCCCTAGGTGGACATCATAGATATCTTGGGCGCCTAAGAGACAACACGAAGATATCC
>UELW01000983.1:37500-43627 GCA_900490495.1 Danionella dracula | reverse complement strand
AACAACTTCTTCCGTCCTCTCTGTGTAATATCATATGTAGAGCCCTCTCCGCGCTGTCCCAAGAAGAGATTCCTGCTTTAAAATACATTTTTAATGAACATAGAGCTACTAATGGCAACAGTGAATCACAGTCAGTGTTGGTGAGTCACAGATGACCGACGGCACCTGAAAGATGGCATCGGAGAATTTGTCAAAGAATCACAGACAGCACAAGAGAATGACTGCGGATTCACAGATGTCCCTGGAGAATGATTGGTGTCAGGGAGTCACAGATGCGTTCAAGAATTACTGACAGCCCAGCGAGTCACAGACGGCGCCAGGCAAACAAACACCATTCAAAAGAAACATCAACAGAAACAACCAGAGAATCCCAGATGGCTCTGGAAAGTCGCAGACTAGACCAGTGAATCATGGATGGTATTGGAGAACCACATATGGCAAGAAAGGATCTAAGTGAATCAAAGAAAGCAATAAAGAATCACAAAAGGTGCCGCAAAATAACATCCTGCAATGTAGAGTCACAAAAAGGGCTAGTGAGTCATTGACGGGTCAAAGAATCAAAGAGAACAGGATAATCACAAAAGTCACCAGAAAAATCACATACAGCACTATCGAGTCACCAACACCATGGGAGAATCACAGACAGGACCAGAGAATAACAGACTGAACCCAACAATCACAGACAGAATCACAGAGTGCACCAGAGGATCTCAGAATGCACCAGAGAATCACAGACTGAACCAAACAATCACAGACAGAATCTCAGACTGCACCAGAGAATCACGGATGGAATCACAGGCTGCACCAGAGAATCACAGACGGAATCACAGACAGCACCAGACAATAACAGACGGAATCACGGGCTGCACCAGAGAATCACAAACAGAATCACAGACAGCACCAGAGAATAACAGACAGCACAAGAGAATAACAGACTGCACCAGAGAATCACAGGAGTCACATAGTGCAATAACAGACGGAATCACAGACAGCACCAGAGAATCACAGACGGAATCACAGACAGCACCAAAGAATCACAGACGGAATCACAGACAGCACCAGAGAATAACAGACTGCACCAGAGAATCACAGACGGAATCACAGACAGCACCAGAGAATCACAGACAGCACCAGAGAATAACAGACAGAATCACAGACTGCACCAGAGAATAACAGACGGAATCACAGACAGCACCAGAGAATCACAGACGGAATCACAGACAGCACCAGAGAATAAAAGACGGAATCACAGACAGCACCAGAGAATCACAGACGGAATCACAGACAGCACCAGAGAATCACAGACGGAATCACAGACAGCACCAGAGAATCACAGACGGAATCACAGACTGCACCAGAGAATAACAGACAGAATCACAGACTGCACCAGAGAATAACAGACAGCACCAGAGAATAACAGACTGCACCAGAGAATAACAGACTGCACCAGAGAATAACAGATGGAATCACAGACAGCACCAGAGAATAACAGACAGCACCAGAGAATAACAGATGGAATCACAGACAGCACCAGAGAATAACAGACAGCACCAGAGAATCACAGACAGCACCAGAGAATAACAGACGGAATCACGGGCTGCACCAGAGAATAACAGACAGCACCAGAGAATAACAGATGGAATCACAGACAGCACCAGAGAATAACAGACGGAATCACAGACAGCACCAGAGAATAACAGACGGAATCACAGACAGCACCAGAGAATAACAGACAGCACCAGAGAATAACAGACTGCACCAGAGAATAACAGACGGAATCACAGACAGCACCAGAGAATAACAGACAGCACCAGAGAATAACAGACTGCACCAGAGAATAACAGACGGAATCACAGATAGCACCAGAGAATAACAGACGGAATCACAGATAGCACCAGAGAATCACAGACAGCACCAGAGAATAACAGACAGCACCAGAGAATAACAGACTGCACCAGAGAATAACAGATGGAATCACAGACAGCACCAGAGAATCACAGACAGCACCAGAGAATAACAGACAGCACCAGAGAATAACAGACTGCACCAGAGAATAACAGATGGAATCACAGATAGCACCAGAGAATAACAGACTGCACCAGAGAATAACAGATGGAATCACAGATAGCACCAGAGAATAACAGACTGCACCAGAGAATAACAGATGGAATCACAGATAGCACCAGAGAATAACAGACTGCACCAGAGAATAACAGATGGAATCACAGACAGCACCAGAGAATAACAGACAGCACCAGAGAATCACAGACAGCACCAGAGAATAACAGATGGAATCACAGACAGCACCAGAGAATAACAGACAGCACCAGAGAATAACAGATGGAATCACAGACAGCACCAGAGAATAACAGACAGCACCAGAGAATAACAGACTGCACCAGAGAATAACAGATGGAATCACAGACAGCACCAGAGAATCACAGACAGCACCAGAGAATAACAGATGGAATCACAGACAGCACCAGAGAATAACAGATGGAATCACAGACAGCACCAGAGAATAACAGACAGCACCAGAGAATAACAGACAGCACCAGAGAATCACAGACAGCACCAGAGAATAACAGACTGCACCAGAGAATAACAGATGGAATCACAGACAGCACCAGAGAATCACAGACAGCACCAGAGAATAACAGATGGAATCACAGACAGCACCAGAGAATAACAGACGGAATCACAGACAGCACCAGAGAATAACAGATGGAATCACAGACAGCACCAGAGAATAACAGACAGCACCAGAGAATAACAGATGGAATCACAGACAGCACCAGAGAATCACAGACAGCACCAGAGAATAAAAGACGGAATCACAGACAGCACCAGAGAATAAAAGACGGAATCACAGACAGCACCAGAGAATAAAAGACGGAATCACAGACAGCACCAGAGAATAAAAGACGGAATCACAGACAGCACCAGAGAATAACAGACAGCACCAGAGAATAACAGACGGAATCACAGACAGCACCAGAGAATCACAGACAGAATCTCAGACTGCACCAGTGTCACAGACTTTTCTGTGAATCACAAACAGCACTGGAGGATCACAGAAGACACTAAAATATTGCAAAGGGAAGAAATGTGGACAGCAAGGCAAAGTAATTTTATTTGTACATTTTCACACACTTCAACACTTTAAACTGGTCTACAGAGGAGTAAGCAAATCATAGATAAAAACAGACATTCATTTAGACCAGAGATCAAAAAGCAAAGGATAAAATATCTAAAAGTGTTACACACTGATCAAAATTCATAGAATAAAACAAAACCAGAACTGCAGCACTGTTTGGACGTTAGTGCTTAGTCAGTAAACTCACATTAGCTAGTCTGTGCATTATTCTGTCCAGTGTCGTTTTTGGCCATCGAAGATTTAGTCTTAGTCTGTTTGATGAAAAATTTGATTTTAGTTTGTCATATTTTAGTCATTTAAAAATGTAATAGTAAACTAGTAAAGTAAACTAGTATTTCGTTGATTAAAAATACATTTTAAATATTACACATTGCGTATTGGAATGTATTTTATGAATTAATGCTCCATTTCATGTTATGAGATTGTTGATATGTCTGAAAATTGTTGAAAAATACAATGATATGTCTGTTTTAAGAATTATGTAAAATAAAATGTTGGCATCTCCCTGACTTAAACATATATTATTCTTATTGTGGCACCAAATACGTCGGTGCTCACCTGACGGAGAACCTCACCTGGTCCCTCAACACCAGCTCCATAACGAGAAAGGCCTCGGAGAGCCACCAGGATTGTTGCTGATCACACACACCCCTCACACACACACTCTTCACTCTACATCCGTCTGGAAAGAGGTACAGAAGCATCCGGGCCCTCACATCCAGCCTATGTAACACTTTCTTTCCTCAAGCCATCCGGCTTATCAACACCAAGGATCTAAACTGACAAACATATAAAACAAACACTTATTTATTTATTCAGATTTGCATATGGACAATCCATATTTCTGCACAACTTGAGTTAGCGCAACTCAGCGCTAGTAGTTTATTGTTCCTTGTCTTGTCTAGTCTTTTTCTCTTTTGCACTAAATGTTGCACAAGTGCACTTTGATAGCTTAGCTTAGTTTAATGATAATTATGTGTTGTAATGTTAATTTATGTTGTTTGATTTAGCACCTTGGTCCTGGGGAAACGTTGTTTCGTACCACCGTGTACTGCTCTGTATATGGTTGAAATGACAGTAAAAGCCTACTTTCTTACTTACAATTGTGGCTGTATTTATTTTTGTATCATTACCTTACAGGCAATAAACATTTATATGTTTATTGCCCCCCCTCCCCTAAAAAAATAAAATAAATAAATAACACAAAGCTTCTAAAGAGACAATAAACTAAACGGTACAAACTGGAAAATTAGTACTATGCACAAACTTTTTGTACACCACTAAACTAGTTTGAATAATAGAATATAATCCTTCGTAAAATGTATGTCACATGACGTGCCGTATGCTGCCTCTGAAACACATGAGATCGTAACGAGGCCGAATCCTTATTCGCAGCTTCTGGGTACAGTCTCATGAGATCGTAACTCATTTATAGCAGTTTACAATGTTTAGCTCATCAACATTTCGTTATCGTCATGAGAAAAAGATTAAATGAAATGATTTTGTTATCGTCATCGTTGACGAAAACAACACTGATTCTGTCGTGTGTCTGAACTGAGTCTCAAGCACTCCAGATCTCCAGCCTTTGAGACGGACCTTTGACGCTGTGACTTTGTTTGCTGTAGTGACAGCACCTTTCACTATAACCCTCCCATACGCTGAGCCCTTGTGTGTTCGTGACCTTTAACCCCTGACCCCGGTTGACACCCTCCCAGGAAACGACCTTTCACTGACCTGTCGAATAAAGCCCTGAATTGCTCGAGTTAGAGACGGTTTTTATCATCTGCAGGAGCAGAGGGGGCTCTTAAGAAAGCCTATTACATGATAATGGACATTTCAACTAAGTGATGAGGGGCTTTAGGGCAGGCAGGGGGCAGAGGAGCTCCGGTGGGCCACGTTTGATAAATGAAGGGTGAGTCAGCACCCATCTGCTCCACATCTTCATATACATTCTGTCTCTTACTCTTCCATTATCTGCTGCGTCAATCATAAACTCTAAGTGAAGTTTAACGCTGATGTGTGGGATTTTGTTACTTGTTTCTTGAGAGAATTTTACAACCGTCAAAATGTATTCAAGTAACAAGTGCATTTCCATGAACTCAATAAACCAAAAAATCTCAAACCCATGATATTTTTTACATAAACTCATTTTGTGCAATTATATACAGATTGGCAGAACCAGCTTGTCATAAGAACATGCCACTGTGAGACTCAGGGCTGCCAGATACCATCACATTTTCACAGTTCAATAAAAAGATTTCACGTTAAATCAAAGATGACAAGATGATGTGTGTATATAAACAAACAGAATAGCATACAGATCACAAAACACTAGCGAAACACAATCAATGTCGTGAGATTAATCAGATGAGCATCTAAACCGGATTTGTGGATTTGGATGACTATTGAATACAGTCTTAAAGCTATGGCCATGGAGGAGTGATTTAACAAAAAACAGTACAGTCGAACAACAGACAGCACCGTATAATCATAGACAGCTCTGCAGGGTAACAAACGGCACCCTGTAATCACAGACAGCACACTATAATTACAGATGGCACAGTAGAAAAACAGACGACAACCGTATATTCATAGATGGCATTGCTGAATAACAGACGGCACTGTAGAACAACAGACAGCACCTTATAATTACACAATAATTAACATAACTTAAGTAATTAACACAGTAATTAACAACATACGACACAGTATAATTATAGATGGCACAGAAGCATGATACATGACACTAAGAACAACAGACTGCACAGTAGAACAAACCTCACTGTAAAAAAACAGATGGCACTATTTTACTACAAACGACATCGTAGAATCACAGTCAGCATCGTATAATGACAGATGGCACTGTAAAATCACAGACAGCGCTGTAAAATCACAAACAGCACCTTAGAATCACAGATGGCATTGTGGAATTAAACACGGCACCTTAGAATCACAGACAGCACCGTAGAA
>UELW01000983.1:0-35000 GCA_900490495.1 Danionella dracula | reverse complement strand
CATTTTTGTTCCAGTTTTATCTCTCTTAGTTTTGTCTTAGTTCTCTCTCCCTCTCTTTTCTCTATCTCCCTCTCTATCTCCCTCTCTCTTCCCTCGCTACTCTGTCAGGCTCCCTCCCTCTCCCTCTTCTCTCTCTGATGCTCGCTCTCTTGTCTCCCTCTCTCCTCCCTCCTCCCCCTCTCCCTCTCCTCTTTCTCCCTCCATCCCTCCCTCTTTCTTTCTCTCCCTCTCTATCTCTCCCTTCCTCTCCCTCTCTCTTCCCCTCGCTCTCTGTCCCCAGCGCCCCCTCTTCCTCGCTCGGTCCTGCTCCCCGGAGTACTCTCCAAGCCGTCGCGCCGAGATCTCCAGCGCTGGAGCGCTGCATCGTCGCGAGGAGGGGGCGTCGCGTAGCGACCTAGAAGACAAAAGGAAACAATGAACCCTCCCTCTTACTTTCTCTCCCTATCTATCTCTCCCTCTCATCTTCTCTTCCACTTGCTCTCTGTCCAGCTCCCTCCCTCTCTCGCTCTCTCTCTCTTGTTCTCCCTCTCTCTATCTCCCTCTCTATCTCTCCCTCCCTCTCCACTCTCTCTCTCCCTCCATCATCTGAAGAGAACACATTTTTGTTCCAGTTTTCTCTCTTAGTTTTGTCTTAGTTATCTCTCCCTCTCTTTTCTCTATCTCCCTCTCTTTCTCTCCCTTCCTCCCCTCTCTCCTCTCGCTCTCTCACCCCCTCTCTCTCCGCTCTACCTCTCCGCTCACCCTCCTTGCCTCCCGTCTCGTCATCCGCGCGTCTCGTTCGGCTGCCGTCCCCCCCGCCGCTCACTCGGGGTCTCCTCGATCCGTCTTCCTTTCCACCCTCTCGTCCTGATGCTCCCCGCCAGTCTCGTCTCCCTGCCGGCCGTGAACCGGTCCGCCCTCTTGAGTCCCGTCGTCTCACGTCGGCCCCTCTACTGCGCAGGCTCCTCCCCCGTCATCCATCCCTCGCGGTCCCGGCTCTGGATCTCGGGCAATCTTCGAGAGTATCTGCTTAGTCATAGAAGAGTAGAGTTCCGCAACTCTCGTATCCCCGTCTCTCTATCTCTCCTCTCTCTCCTCTCTCTCCCCGTTCTCTTTCTGTCTACCCTCTTATCTCTCCCTCTATCTTACCACCTCACGCCTCTGTGCACAGCTCCTCCCTCTCACTCGCTCGGGTTTGATCTATGCTCTCCATCCTTTAATCTGTCGATTAGCGTCGCTCTGCTAGCGATTTACTCATTATTTAACCCTTCCACATTCACCACCCTTCTGTCACGTTTACATTTAAAAACTTGCACATATACGGTAGCTTGCAAAAGTATTCGCACCACTTGAACTTTTCAGCATTTTCTTACATTATGACCACGAACACAAAATTATTTCATTGGACTTTAGGTGAACGATGAACAAAACAATAACCTTGAGAGATGGAGAGAGAGAGTGATAGAGAAAGAGAGATGAGAGAGAGATATGGAGAAAGAGAGATTGAAAGCGAGTGGGGGACGGAAAGAGGAGATGATGATAGGGAAGGGAGAGAGAAGAGAGAGGGAGGATGAGAGAAAGCGGAGATAGAGAGCAGAGATGAGAGAGGAAACAGAGGGAAGGAGATGGAGAGAAGGAAGAACGAGAGACAAATCAGAGATGGAGAGCAAGGAGGAGACAGAGAGGAAGAGAGTGCACTCTTGGGCAGATGCTGCTGGGCTCTGTTAGTGGTGACAGGTGATTATTCGTGGCAGCGGTGCCAAGGCAATTAAAGAGTGGCTGACGGCACCATCAGGCATGCTAGCTGCTCTCCCAGCGTCGAGGCTAATTGTGCCGGCGCTTTCTCTCCTGCCAGGACGGCATGTCAAACATGGTTAGTTTTACGCTGGTGGTGATTGTCTGGATTGTCGCTGAGCTTCACATCAGTGGAGACCCATGAACACCTCAGCAGCCGTGACGTTCAGGAACCGCGAGGAATTGGTTGAGATGGAACGCTTCTGATGCTCTCACTCTGGTGCAGGTGCATTTTATAGTCTACTCAAACACTCTATTCATGTGAAGAAGCACCATGTGAAGGTCCCTGAATGCAATTTTGGGAGAAGTCCAATCCTTGGATCCACTCCATATAAAAGCGTAACCACCTCGCTTCGGAAAGATGGTGCAATGGTGAAGCTGGTCGTCCTCCAACCTGACAACCGGAAGGTTGGAGATTCAATCCCCGCTAGGGCCATTCTACCTGAGCAAGCCCACATTGTTAATAGTATGTATTGGTGATAGTGTGACTGGTGGAGTGGTGTTTGGTGTCATGATTGTGACTGGTGGAGTGTGTTTTGGTGATGAGTGTGACTGTGGAGTGTGTTTGGTGGAGATAGTGACTGGTGGAGTGTGTTTTGGTGGATGAGAGTGCTGTGGAGTGTGTTTGGTGATGGAGTGACGGTGGAGTGTGTTTGGTGGATGAGTGTGACTGGTGTAGTGTGTTTGGGTGGATGAGAGTGAAACTGGTGGAGTGTGTTTGGTGGATGATTGTGACTGGTGGAGTTGTGTTTGGTGGATGATGTGGACTGGTGAGTGTGTTTGTGGGATGAGAGTGACTGGTGGAGTGTGTTTTGGTGGATGAGTGTGACTGGTGAGTGTGTTTTTGGTGGATGAGTGTGACTGGTGGATTTTGGGTGGGTGGTGTTTTGTTGATGATTGTGACTGGTGGATGTGTTTTGGTTGGATGATTGTGACGTGAGTGTGTTTGGTGGATGTGAGTGACTGGTGGAGTGTGTTTGTGATGAGTGTGACTGGTGGAGGTGTTTTGTTGGATGAGTGTGACTGGTGAGGTGTTTGGTGGATGAGTGTGACTGGTGGAGTGTGTTTGGTGATGAGTGTGACTGGTGGAGTGTGTTTTGGTGGATTGAGTGACTGGTGGAGTGTGTTTGGTGGATGAGTGTGTTTGGTGGATGAGTGTGCTGGGTGGGTGTGTTTTGGTGGTGAGTGTGACTGGTGGAGTGTGTTTGTGGATAGAGTGTGACTGGTGGGTGTGGTTTGTGGCTGAGTGTGACTGGTGGAGTGTGGGTTTTGGTGGATGAGTGGTGACTGGTGAGTGTGTTTGGTGGATGTGAGTGACTGGTGAGTGTGTTTGTGGATGCAGTGTGTTTGGTGGATGAGTGTGACTGGTGGAGTGTGTTTGGTGGAATGTGAGTGACTGGTGGAGTGTGTTTGGTGATTAGTGTGACTGGTGGGTGTGTTTGGTGGATGAGAGTGACTGGTGGATGTGTTTTGGTTGATGAGTGTGACTGTTGGGGTGTGTTTGGTGGATGTGTGTGACTGGTGGATTTGTGTTTTTGGTGTGGATAGTGTGACTGGTGGAGTGTGTTTGGGGATGCGTGTGACTGGTGGTTGTGTGTTGTGGTGGAATGTGTTTGACTGGTGAGGGTGTGTTTTTGGTGGATGTGAGTGACGGGTGGGTGTGTTTGGTGGATGAGTTTGTGACGGTGGAGTGTGTTTGGTGGATGAAGTGTAACTGGTGAGTGTGTTTGGGATTAGTGTGACCTGTGGGGTGTGTTTGGTGGCATGTGAGTGACTGTGGGGTGTGTTTTGGTGGATGAGGTGACTGGTGGATTGTTTTTGGTGGATGAGTGTGACTGTGGAGTTGGTTTGGTGGATGGTGGTGACTGGTGGAGTGTGTTTGGTTGATGAGTGTGACTGGGGATGTGTTTTGGTGGAATGAGTGGTGACTTCGTGGAGTGTGTTGGTGGATTAGTGTGACTGGTGGGGTGTGTTTTGTGATGAGTTTGCCTGTGATTGTGTTTTGTGGATGAGTTGTGACGGGTGGGTGTGTTTGGTGGATGAGTGTGACTGGTGGAGTGTGTTTTGGGTTGGATGAGTGTGACTGTGGAGTGTGTTTGGTGGATGAGTGTAACTGGTGGAGTGTGGTTTGGTGGATGAGTGGTGAACTGGTGAGTTGTTTGGGTGGATGTGAGTGACTGGGTGGATTGTTTTTGGTGGATGAGTGTGTTTGTGGATTAGTGATGACTGGTGAGGTGGTGTTTGGTGTATGAGTGTGACTGGTGGATTGTTTGTGTGGATGAGTGTGACTGTGAGTGTTGGTTTGGGTGGATGTGAGTGACTGTGGAGTGTGTTTGGTGGATAAGTGTTACTGGTGGGTGTGTTGGTGGATGAGTGTGAACTGGTGGAGTGTGTTTGGTGTGAGTGTGATTGACTGTTGGGGTGGTGTTTGGTGGATGGAGTGTGACTTGTGGAGTGTGTTTGGGTGGATGTGAGTGACTGGGTGGAGTGTGTTTTTTGGTGGATGATTTGTTTGGTGATGGTGTGACTGGGGGGGGTGGTTTTTTTGGGGAAAAAAGTGTGTTTTGGTGTATAGTGGTGATTGTTGGGTTGTGTTTGGTGCGATGTTGTGTGACTGGTGGGAGTGTGTTGGTGATGAGTGTGACTGGTGAGTGTGTTTTGGGGATGTGGTTTTGGTGACGATGTGACTGGTGGATGTCTGTTTTTGGTGGATGAATGTTACTGGTGGAGTGTGTTTTGGTGATGAGTGGACTGGTTGAGTGTGTTGGTGGATGAGTTACTGTGGCGTGTGGTTTTGGTGACGAGTGTGGACTGGTGAGTGTGTTTGTGGATAATGTGACGGTGAGTGGTGTTGGTGATGAGTGTGAACTGTTGGATGTGTTTGGTGACGAGTGTGCGGTGTATGTGTTTGTGGATGAATGTGAGCTGGTGGAGTTTGTTTGCTGGAGAGAGTGACTGGTGGGTGTGTTGGGTTGAATGTTGTGACTGGTGGAGTGTGTTTGGTGGATGAGTGTGACTGTGTGAGTGGTTTTGTGGATGAGAATTGACTGGTGGGGGGTGTTTGGTGGATGAGTGTGCTGGTGGAGTGTGTTTGGTGGATGTGTGTGAACTGTTGGAGTGTGTTGGATGGATGAGTGTGACTGGTGAAGTGTGTTTGGTGGTGGACCTAGTGTGACTGGTGGAGTGTTTTTGGTGATATGTGACTGTGGGGTTGTGTTTGGTGGATGAGTGGGACTGTGGAGTGTGTTTGTTGGAATGTGTGTGACTTGTGGAGTGTGTTTGGTGTATAGTGTGACTGGTGAGTGTGTTTGGGTTGATGATGTGACGGTGGAGTGTGTTTGGTGGCTAGAGTGACTGGTGGAGTGTGTTTGGTGGATGTGTGACTGGTGGAGGTGTTGATGTGACGTTGACTGGTGGGAGTGTGTTTTGGTTGATGAGTTTGACTGGGTGAGTGTTTTTGGGTGGGGATGATGTGGACTGGTGGAGTGGTGTTTGGTGGATGAATGTGACTGGTGTATTGTGTTTGGTGGATTAGGTGACTGTTGGATTTGTTTGGTGATGTGTGTGACTGGTGAGTGTGTTGGTGGATGAGTGGTGCTGGTGGAGTGTGTTTGGTGGACGAGTGTGACTGTGGAGTTGTTTTTGGTGGATGATGTGACTGTGGGGTGTGGTTTTGGTGGATGAGTGTGACTGTGGAGTGTTGTTTGGTGTATGTGTGGTGACTGGTGAGTGTTGTTTGATGGATGAATGTGGACTGGGTGTAGTTGTTTGGTGGATGTGAGTGACTGGTGGAGTGTTGTTTGGTGGAATGAGTGTGGACTGGTGGAGTGGTGTTTGGTGATGAGTGTGACTGGTGGAGGGTGGTTGGTGATGTTGTGGTGCTGTGGAGTGTGTTTGATGGATGTAATGTTACTGGTGGATTGTGTTTTGGTGGATTGTGAGTGACTGTTTGAGTGTGTTTGGTTTGATGAGGTGTGACTGTGGAGTGGTTTGGGTGGACAGTGTGACTGGTGGAGTGGTGTTGGTGATGAATGTGAACTGTTGGAGTGTGTTTGGTAGGATAGAGTGACTGGTGGGGGTGTTTTGGTGAATGAGTTGTGGACTTGGGTGGAGTGTGTTTGGTGGATTGTTGACTGGTGAAGGGTGTTTGATGGATGAGTGTGACTGGTGGAGTGTTGTTTGGTGGACGAGTGGTACTGGTGGAGTGTGTTGTGGTGATAGAGAGTGACTGGTGGGTTTGTTTGGGTGGCTTAGTGTGACTGTGGAGTGTGTTTGGTGGATGTGTGTGACTGGTGGAGTGTTGACTGGTGTAGTGTGTTTGTGGATGTTTTGTGACGGTGGAGTGTGACTGGTGGAGTGTGTTGGTGATTTGTGGTGACTGGTGTAGTGTGTTTGATGATGTGGTGACTGGTGGCGTGGTGGTTTGTGTGGAATGATTGTGCTGGGGTGTAGTGTGTTAGGTGGTGCGTGTGACTGGTGGAGTGTGTTTGGTGGATGTGAGTGACTGGTGGAGTGTGTTTGGTGGTATTAGTGTTGCTGGTGGAGTGTGTTTGGTGGATGAGTGTGACTGGTGGAGTGTGTTTGGTGGATAGAGTGCTGGTGGGGAGTGTGTTTGGGGGATGTGAGTGACTGTGTAGTGTTTTTGTTGGATAGTGTGACTGTGGAGTGTGTTTGGGTGATGAGTGTGACTGTGGGAGTGGGTTTGGTGGATGTGTGTGACTGGTGGCGTGTGTTTGATGGCTGAATGTTGACTTGTGGAGTGTGTGTGGTGGATGTGAGTGCTGGGGGGAGTGTGTTGGTGGATGAGTGTGACTGTGGTATTGTGTTTGGTTGGATGAGTGTGACGTTGGAAGTGTGTTTGGTGGACCGAGTGTGACTGGTGGAGTGTGTTTGGTGGATGATGTGACTGGTGGAGTGTGTTTGGTGGATGAGAGTGACTGGTGGAGTGTGTTTTGGTGGATGAGTGTTTACTGTGGAGTGTGTTTGGTGATGAGTGTGACTGGTGGGTGTAGTTTTTGGTGGATGAGTGTGCATGGTGGAGGGTGTTTTGTGCTATGTGACTGGTGGAGTGTGTTGGTGATGAGTGTGACTGATGAGTGTTTTGTGGATGTGAGTGACTGGTGGAGTGGGTGTTTTGGTGATTAGTGTGACTGGTAGGAGTGTGTTTGGTGGATGATGTGACGTGAGTGTGTTTGGGGGATGAGTGTGACGTTGGGGTGTGTTTGGTGGATGAGTGGGACTGGTGGAGTGTGTTTGTTGGCTGAGTGTACTGAGTGAGTGTGTTTGGTGATGAGTGTGACTGTGAGTGTGTTTTGGTGGATGTGAGTGACTGGTGGAGTGTGTTTGGTGGATGAAGTGTGACTGTGGAAGTGTGTGTTTGGTGATGAGTGTGACTGGTGGAGTGTGGTTGGTGGATGAGTGTGACTGGTGGAGTGTGTTTGTGATAGTGTGACTGGTGGAGTGTGTTTGGTGGTGATTGTGACTGGTGAGTTGTGTTTGGTGATGAAGTGTGACTGTTGGAAGTGTGGTTTGGTGGATGAGATTGTGCTGGGTGGAGTGTTTTGGGTGGATGTAGTTGGTGACTGGTGGAGTGTGTTTGGTTGGATGAGTGTGACTGGTGGAGTGGGTTTGGTGGATGAGTTGTGACCTGGTGGAGGTGTTTGGTGGATGAGTGTGACTGGTGGAGTGTGTTTGGTGGATAGTGTGACTGTGGATGTGTTTTGGTGGATGAGTGTGGCCTGGTGGAGGTGTTTGGTGGATGAGTGTGCTGGGTTGATTGGTGTTTGGTGGATGAGTGTGACTGGTGGAGTGTGTTGGTGGATGAGGTTTGGTGACTGGTGGAGTGTTTTGTGGACGAGTGTGACTTGGTGAGTGTGTTTGGTGATGAATGTGACTGTCGGAGTGTGTTTGGTGGATGAGAAGTGACTGGTGGGGGTGGTTTGGGTGGATGAGTGTGACTGGTGGATTGTGTTTGGTGGATGTGTGGGGGACTGGGTGGAGTGTGTTTTGCTGGATAGATGTGACGGGTGGATGTGGTTTGTTGGACGAGTGTGACTGGTGGAGTGTGTTTGTGGATGAGAGTGACTGGTGTGGTGTGTTTGGTGGCTGAGTGTGACTGGTGGAGTGTTTGGTGATGTGTGGTGACTGGTGGAGTGTGACTGGTGGCAGTGTGTTTGGTGGATTGTGTGACTGGGGAGTGTGTTTGATGGATGAATGTGACTGTGGAGGTGTTTGTTGGAATGTGATGACTGTGGAGTGTGTTTGGTGATGAGTGTGACTGGAGTGGGAGTGTGTTTGGTGATGAGTGTGACTGGGTGGAGTGTGTTTTGGGGTGGGAATTTGTGTTACCTGGTTGAGTGTGTTTGAATGGATGAATGTTACGGGTGGAGTGTTTTTGGTGATAGTGAGTGACGGGTGGCGTTGTGTTTGGTGTATTAGTGTGACGGTGGAGTGGTGGTTTGGTTGAACAAGTGTGACTGGTGAGTGTGTTTGGTGGATAATGTGACTGGTGGATTGGGTGTTTGGTGGATGACAGTGACTGGTTGGTGTGTTGGTGGATGAGAGTGACTGGTGGTGTGGTGTTTTTGGGTGGATGAGTGTTCCTGGTGGAGTGGTGTTTGTGGATGAGTGTGACTGGTGGGGTGTGTTTGGTGGATTAGTGTGACTGTGAGTGTGTTTGGTGGATGAGAGTGACTGGTGAGTGGTGGTTTGGTGGATGAGTGTACCTGGTGGAGGTGGTGTTTGGATGGATGAGAGTGACTGGTGAGTGTGTTTGGTGGATGAGTGTGACTGTTTGTGTGTGTTTGGTGGATGACAGTGACGGTGGAGTGTGTTGGTGGATGAGAGTGACGTGGAGTGTGTTTGTGATGAGTGTTACTGGTGGAGTGTGTTGGGGTGGCTAGTGTGGCCTGGTGGGGTGTG
Organism: Danionella dracula; assembly: GCA_900490495.1. Lineage (NCBI taxonomy): Eukaryota > Metazoa > Chordata > Actinopteri > Cypriniformes > Danionidae > Danionella > Danionella dracula. The sequence continues at coordinate 26,306 of UELW01000983.1, read as the reverse complement.
TTTGGTGGATGAGTGTGACTGGTTGGAGTGTGTTTGGTGATTAGTTGACTGTGGATTGGTTTTGGTGGATGATAGTGACTGGTGAGTGTGTTTGGGTGGATGAGTGTTTCCTGGTTGAGTGTGTTGGTGGATGAGTGTGGACTGTGGTAGTGTGTTTGTTGGATGAGTGTGACTGGTTTGAGTTGTTGTTGTGATGGATAATGTGACTGGTGTGTGTGTTTGGTTGGATTGAGTGACTGGGGAGTGTGTTTTGTGATGAGTTTTACTGGTTGAGTGTGTTTGAGTGACGAGTGTGACTGTTGGAGTGTTTTTTGGTGGCTTAATGTGACTGGTGAGTGTGTTTGGTGGATGAACAGTGACTGGTGGATGTGTTTGGTGGATAGAGTACTGGTGGATGTGTTGGTTGGGATGAGTGTTTACTGGTGGAGTGTGTTTTGTGGATGATTGGTGACTGGTGGGGTGGTTTGGTGGATGAGTGTGACTGGTGGAAGTGTGTTTTTGGGTGGATGAGAGTGACTTTTGAGGTGTGTGGTGGATGAGTGTGACTGGTGGAAGTGTTTTGTGGATGATAGTGACTTGTGGAGGTGTGTTTGGTGGATGAGTGGACGTGGTGATTGTGTTTTGATGGATGACAGTGACTGGTGTCAGTGGGTTTTGGTGATGAGAGTGACTGGTGTATGTGTGTTTTGGTGGATGATGTGTTACTGGTGGAGTGTGTTGGTGGATTGAGTGTGACTGGTGGAGTGTGTTAGTGGGTGGATGAGTGTTACTGGTGTGAGTGTGTTGTGGTGGATTTGAGTGGGACTGGGTGGAGTGTTGTGGTTGTGTGGGAGTGGATGTGTCCGTGGTGGAGATGTAGTTTTGGTGGGTAGGGATGAGTTGTGTGACTGAGGTGTGGGGACGGGGGTGGTAGTTTGTGTTGCTGGTCGGTACTATGTCACTGCACTATGGACGGTGATGTGGGTTGGAGACGCCTGTCGCTGTGAGTTGTGTGTGTGTCGTGTGGATGGGGCAGAAGAGGGGGAGTGGGAGTGGGTGACTTGTTGGGGCTTTGTGGAGATTGGTGTGTGGAGGGTGCTGGGGATGTTTGTGGGTGGGGTTTTGGGGATCGGGACTTAGGTGTGGTGACGTGGTCGTGGGGCATGGGGGGGCACAAGGTAAGGTATAGTGGGAGTGGATCGGTGCGTGGGAGGGGAGGTTTAGTAGCTGGTAGGAGACCGGTAGAGGTTGACAGTGGGAAGTGTGTTCTGTGGTGTAGTAGGGTCTCCAGCGGGGAGTCGTATGATGGTGTGTGTGTGAGGAGGGACGGGGAGGGTGAGGCATGTGCTGACTGACGGGCGCATAGATTGGGTATGGGGTGCGGCAGTATGTATCGGTGGGAGCGATGGATGGCTAAGTCGAGAATTAACTAAAAGAAGCGTTTGACACAGTCGAGTGCCATGCAGATCCGAGCAAGGCAGAAGTACATGGCAGCACCTGGAAAAGGCCCGACCCAACGAAACCACAACCCTGAGGAAAAAATAGGAGTTCGAATTATTGAATTTAGTGGAATATACTGGCTGAGTAGCCGTCGAAGCAACAACAGCGGCACACATAGTCGCCCATCACTGAGAACGCTCCAAGCATCCACAAAACCCTCAAAATGGACATTCCTTAGAGGTCACTGAGAACTATGACAAACCCGGGATGTGGTGGACGGATCACGGCACGTGCACCACGTCACCGAACTTGCGAACCGCAAAAAAAGTGCGTCTCGAGTAAACTAGTGTGGGGCTCGGTGCAACATATATAACCGTGCCCCTTGCCTGGGAGTCGTGGCTTGTGTAGTAGCCGTCGCCGTCGAAGGCGCCAGCTGGAACGACCGACTACCGGATAGGCATCAGGAAAAGATGTGTATGGACATACGAACATACTGGGAAGGGAACAGGAGGCAGTCTTGCAAGCTGGGAGGAAAGTGGATAATGACATCGCGTGCGCTCGAACAAGTCGAAACAAAAAAAAAGAAGTGCCAACAGAAGGTTCTGTTTATGAACAGTACACCTCAATAACACATCGCTGTGTTCTCTGAGCATCACTTAACATCAGAGAAGGCTTTGGTACTTGACAACTGTAAATGCAAATGACCCTATGGACCTAAAAGCTTTTTGCTAGCATGTATGAAACGAACGCTGTTTCTCATCTTTAAAGTGAAGCGAGGCCTGGCTATCGGCTCTCTGACCTCAGAACTGGAGTTTATGAGCCGTTCCAGGGTCCCTCACTCGAGGACAGCTTGCGTCACCCTGATAAACACAGATCCGAACTAAAAGCCGGTCGCTGACAGACTGAATCTCAGCGCATGTTTTACCGTGGAGTCCTTCAGCTGCTTGAACTGGTTCAGGTAGTGAACGTGGTTCAAAGAAAGGCCACCCGATGCTTATTCGTCCAAATAATATCGACTTATTTAGCCCACAATAGGAAAACTGGAGGTTTTTCTTAACCTTTGTGGGGTATTCCAATTTTAAAAGCAAATAAAAATCTAAATTTTGCACCATAACACATTAACATATATGACTCAAATTTAAACAATACAGAGAACATGAATTAATGCAACCAGTCTCTACTAGAAAAGAAAAAACACTTGTAACATTTCTATTCTTATAAAAATTTGACCCGAAGGCCACACAAGGGTTAAGTCCGTGTTGTTAAACTCTGCAGAGAGAGAGAGTGTGGCTCTCCACCACGAGGGCTCGCCGCGACAGACTGCTGCAGTAAAACACAGTCGGAGGAGTGCGCCGCTCTTTGTGTGCGTCTGGAGATCACACGGTTGCCCTACCGCTGCACCATATGCTCCCTTCAAAGCTGCTCTTCAGAGCCCCGGAGAGAAGCTGCTCCCTCTCAGCTCCAGCTTTAGTGAGGTCCCCTCAAAGAAGTTCACGAGGATCTTCTGGACGCACAAAAAAAGAAGATTCCGCTCAAACTGCGTCGGAAACCCGTGAACAATGACAAACAGGATTTGAGCTCTGACAGCGTCAGTTACGTGCAATGATGAAGCTTTTTTAGTCCACAAAAAAACTCTTGCAAAAGGAGATACTTTTGCTTGAATGAGCTTTTTTGCTGAACAAACAACATGGAATTTAAGTCCCTTTACAAGGTCGAAATTCAGAAAATGGCTTCTAATGAGTTTTTGCATGCTTAAAACGGGCTTTTTTCCTTGCATACTTTTTTTTACATCTTCTAAAAGTAATTTGCATACTCAAAATAAAAATTTAAATGCTCAAAGTAGTTTTTTTACACGCTGTAACTTGTTTGGTCTACATTACTTTTTGCGCCCTCAAAAATAAATTTTTCTTGCATTAATTTATTTTTGTCCCTGTAAATGTCATGCACACTCACGGTCTAAATATACGATTGTTTGCTGTAAATTAGTTTAGCATGAATTAAATGCCATTTCACACACATTATTCAGTTTTTGCAAGCTTAGAATTTTTTTTACGTGGTCTGCATTAGCTTTTCCACGCTCAAAATGCATCGTTTTATTTATAAATGTATTTTTTCAACGCTCCAATTACCATTTGCTCTTTAAACTGTTTGTTTCATGAAATTATGAAGCTGTTGAAGTACTCAACTGCAAAAGAAAACTCTTGCAAAAGTTCAGAGAAGATCAGGAGAGGCTTGTGTTTAAATTAACTTTTTCACCGAACAACTACTTTAATTTTTCTCTCGTTTACGTCTCTTTATAAGGTCAAAAATGGCTTGTAATGAGGTTTTGTGTGCGTAAAACAGCCTTTTCCTCACATACATTTTTTACCTCTTCTAAAAGCAATTTGCACACAAAATAATTTTTATACACAATAAATTGTTTTTACATGCTGTGGTGTGGTTTTGCTGGGTCTTCATTACTCTTTGCGCTCTCAAAGTGCACTTTTTCTTGCACAAATTGAGTTTCAATCAAACAAAAAAATAAATAAAACGCATTTACACTGTCTAAATATACGTTTGCTTGCTGTAAATTAGTTTAGCATGAATTAAACGCCATTTCACACACATTATTACTAGTTTGCAAGCTTAGAATTAGTTTTGCGTGGTCTGCATGAGTTTTTGCACGCTCCAAATGCACTATTCCATTTTTAAATTCATTTTCTTAACCCTCCAAATACCATTTCCTCATTAAACAGTTTTCTGCACAATAGCGGTGTGTTACATGCAATTATGAAGCTGTTGAAGAGTTTGCCTGCTTTAGTAAAAAACTACATTTCCCTTTTTTAAATCCAATAATTAGCTCTACAAAATACAAAACTCTGAAAATTGCTTGAGCTTTCGCGTACTTAAAATGCACATTTTCATATAAAAGGTCCTGAAGCTTCCAGAATCAAAAGTATCTGTTTTGCATACTTTAAAAGAGTTCGGCACGGTCTATATATATTTTTTTTGCAGACTCAAAATGCACTTTTACGTGCTTAAATGTATTTTTTGTTTCCTCTGAATGACATGTGCACACTCCAAATATTTTTCACACATTCGAAACCAACAACTTTTGCGTGCTTTAATCTCATTTTGCAGGGTTTGATTCCCATTCCGTTCACTCTTCAGATCTTTTCCAGGCATAACATCATCAAACTCATCATAACATCAAAAATAACATTATTTTTTACTCACTCTAAATAACGTTTTGCTAGCTTAAAATGACTTTTGTGAGGTCTGCAATTGTTTTTTCACACTCAAAACTATTTTTGCACACCACAAATAGCTGCAAACTAGTTTTGCATGACCTTCATGAGTTTGTGCATGCTCAAAAAGCACACATTTCCAATCTACATTCTAAATGCACTTTTTCCAAGCTTGACGGGGCTTTTACAAATTGAATTTCATTTTTTTACAAGCTCAAATTATCTTTTTGCATGCTTTAAATGAGATATTCTTTTAAATTTCTTGTTCCTGGTGTGAGCCAGGTTATACTTTTATTTTTAATAAAAGTCTTTTTCAACGTTTTTAAATCTGCTGAGTAGAAACACACTCTTAAAGGGATATCTGGAACGCAATTTAGCTTCTAGCGTTCAGGAATAAAATAAAACAAATCTAAAACAAAAATTCAATTCTTATTTGCTTCGTTGAAATTCTACTCAAATAATTACAAGCTTAAGTGATTCATACGAAGCATTTATTTAGACAGACAAAAATCTTATTTTCTGTTTACTATTTCATTTTTAATTTTCACACAACAATTTTACACTAAAATGCTTTTTTGGTATTATTTTTCCCTCACAGAAACGTTGATATTTCGTTCTTATTTTCGGGGCTTTTGCTCTCAGTAGGAACTCAATCGTTGGCGATCGTTTCCCGGGGGACAGGATGAGGAGCGACACGGCTCTGAAAGCGCTGTGGAAAGGAGATCCAGCTCAATCGATGACGTTAAAAAAATACTTTTTTACTGTGATTAATTCGTCTAATTAACGCTGAACTCTCAGCTCTCGCTCTACTTTCACCCGAAGGCGATTCTCACAAAAATGTCAAATAAAAGGTTCTGTCAAACACAAAAAAAGAAACACCTGGAGAGAGCTGGGTCAGGTGAGCTCGGTGAGGACGAGCAGCCAATCAGAGGAAGCGCTCGACGAGGACAAGGCTTCAGTCAGAATCTTTAAAAAACTCAAATACTGCTGTTGGTGCGGGTTGCCAGATCCCTAAAACCTCGAGTACGCGATCTAATCGGAGGAGAACCCTGCGCTCCATCACCGCGCGACCCCAGGAGCTCTCGGAGGAGAGCTGGGCGCTGTCCCGTTCCACACCGAACACCAGTGCGCCTGCGTGCAAAGCCTCACGGAACACAAAGGGGACGTTTACATTTATGCGTTTAGCAGACGCTTTTGTTCACAGAAACTTACAGACGAGAGAAACGATATGAGATCTGTTACACAGTCTCTCTCAGCTTCTCGTAATAACATAGACGTATTTGTCTAAAACGTATTGAATGTATAAATTGCAAGTCACTTATGAGTAATTAAATAATAAAGTTCATTGAATCTAACTTCTATACATCTGAAAGATTTATGAGCTCGCTTCGGTTGCTTGAAGGTAAGAGGAGCTGCAGAGTTGTGGATCATCTGCAGATGTTTGAGTGTGTCTCCTGATCTCTCGTCTCACACACTAAAAACTATCTACACTTTCTTCTGAACGTGAGTACAGCGCTCCCTCGAGATGCGAACGCTTCACGTTACAGAAAATTCAAGATACGAATGGTCATGAGAAGAATAATTTGCTTCATGAAAAGAAATAAATGTCAAGATGTGAAAAACCCGCACGAGAAATACATATTCGACATTTGAACTTCAAGCGGGGGTGTCATGGTGGCGCAGTGGGTAGCACGGTCGTCTCACAGCAAGAAGGTCTCTGGTTCGAGCCTCGGCCGGGTCAGTTGGTATCTCTGTGTGGAGTTCTCATGTTCTCCTCGTGATCGCGTGGGTTTACTCCGGGTGCTCCGGTTTCCTCCACGAGTCCAGAGACATGTGGAATAAGAGAATTGAGTAAGAACAATTGAGTGAAATGAAAAGAGTGAATGTGTGTGTGTGAATGTTTCCCAGCGATGGGTTGCTGCTGGAAGGGCATCTGCTGCGTAAAACATATGCCAGAAGAGTTGAGGGTTCATTTCGCTGTGGAGACCCCGAAAGGGAAAAAGCCGACATGAAGATGAATGAATGAACTTCAAGCGGAAGACAACACCGGGATCACGTGACTGCATTCAAATGTTCTGCTCTCCTATTGGTCAGATCCAGCCCTGATGTTGTGTGTTCAGCAAAATGAACAAATCTTTTTTCGAGTCATTTCGTTCATTTTTAGTAGAATACCAATAAAATGTTGTGTTTCTAACCGAACACATTTATTCTCTACACAAACGAGAATCACACTACAAATAAGACAAAACTAAAATGCTAGAAGACAAAAAACATATATGACTTGAGCCTACCTGAGTCTTTTATTCTGGTTCAGCTCAGCTCTGATCTGTGTTTAGGTTAAAGTCTCATTCGTTCCTCACATTTCTTCTCTCTGATGGTAACGAGTTCAGTCCGGCCCCGGGGCCTTCTGTCACGTGAGGCTCCTAATATTAACCAAACGCAGTTTGAGCCGGAAACAGAAAAGATTTGTTCCTTTCGTTCTCTCGTCGTTAATGATGAGCGCGTTACGCTCAGAAACCAGAAGAATGCTGCGCATGCGCCACTGAACCAATCCCTGACTCGATTCCTTCCTACGGAGTCACTTTAAAGAGTCGCTCACGAAGAAGGAATCGTTCATGAACGACTCATCACTAGTTCAGTGTAAGTGTTCGAATTGGAACGCAGACTAGTTTGCGAGTTCTATCGTTAAAAACATAGCCATAAGCGGCTCCCATGATGCTCCGGGGCATGTACGCCTCACAGGGTCGTCCTAACGCACACAAACAAGCATGTACCTTTTAAATCGTTAAAAACAACTCATAAAACTGAACTGCAGCGACTGAGAAAGAGACAAACGTCCAACAAACGAACACAAAAACAACAAATAAAAGATCGAAATTCATCACAAGAGCATAACTGCCTCACGATCATCGCGACAGACTTTAACGATTCTGAGAGGTTGTAGGTTCGAGCGGTAACTGGACCCCGCCCCATCTGTCTGTTTAACCCTTTAACCTCCACACCACGAGAAAAACGATAGAAAAACTATTCAGTTGTTCTTTTTTTATCACTAAAATCTACACACATTTTTCCCACAATTTTTAAAATATCAATTACTCCCAAACGGTTGATTTCGCTTTCTATGATGAGAGAGCTTACTATTTAAACTACTATAAAGAAATGAAATCATCCTATTTTTAGTGGGGCTTAAGAGCAACCAAAACCAGACTTTAATCCTCAACTGTTCCAAACGCTGGAGTGCGCGAGTGAAGCGATGCTTTTAGAGACGGATCTCCTAACGCTTAAAACTCTTGAGCGCTTTCATGGACGTCTGATCAAAAACACACACAGAGAAGAGGCGACCGCCCATCCATCTCCATCCCACACGAGGAGTCCCGGGGCCGAGCGAGGAGCTGTCAGAGAGAGAGAGACGGAGGTCAGCGCTCTCTGCGGGGGCCCACCTCCCACCGCACCACTCACCTGTCAGGAGACGGGACGAGGAGAGGCTTCAGAGCTCGACAAACATTCCCAGAGGTCAGCGCTGCGAGGCCTTCAGAGCTCACACGAGCTTCTGGAGAGAGTTCCTTCCCTCAGGAACCCTCAGAGATCCGCTCTTCGATTCGACCATTTACAGATATCTGCTTTCTCTTTATCTGTCTGTTCATCTCTCTATCTCTCGCTCCTGATTGGGGGAAAACTCTCGCTCCCGATTGGGGGAAACCCCTCGCTCCCGATTGGGGGAAAACTCTCGCTCCTGATTGGGGGAAACCCCTGCTCCAGTTTGAGAGAAAACCCTTGCTCCCGATTGGGGGAAAACTCTCGCTCCCGATTGGGGGAAAACTCTTGCTCCCGATTGGGGGAAAACTCTCGCTCCAGTTTGAGAGAAAACTCTCGCTCCCGATTGGGGGAAAACCCTCGCTCCTGATTGGGGGAAAACTCTCGCTCCAGTTTGAGAGAAAACCCCCCCTCCCGAATGGGGGAAAACTCTTGCTCCCGATTGGGGGAAAACCCTTGCTCCCGATTGGGGGAAAACCCTTGCTCCCGATTGGGGGAAAACCCTTGCTCCCGATTGGGGGAAAACTCTCGCTCCCGATTGGGGGAAACCCCTCGCTCCCGATTGGGGGAAAACTCTCGCTCCCGAATGGGGGAAAACTCTTGCTCCCGATTGGGGGAAAACCCTTGCTCCCGATTGGGGGAAAACCCTTGCTCCCGATTGGGGGAAAACCCTCGCTCCCGATTGGGGGAAAACTCTCGCTCCCGATTGGGGGAAACCCCTCGCTCCCGATTGGGGGAAAACTCTCGCTCCCGATTGGGGGAAACCCCTCGCTCCCGATTGGGGGAAAACTCTCGTTTCCAATCGGGGTAAAACTCTCGCTCCTGATTGGGGGAAAACCCTTGCTCCCGATTGGGGGAAAACCCTCGCTCCCGATTGGGGGAAAGCTCTCGCTCCCGATTGGGGGAAAACTCTCGTTCCCGATTGGGGGAAAGCTCTCGCTCCCGATTGGGGGAAAACTCTCGCTCCCGATTGGGGGAAAACTCTCGCTCCCGATTGGGGGAAAACTCTCGCTCCTGATTGGGGGAAAACTCTCGCTCCCGATTGGGGGAAAACTCTCGCTCCCGATTGGGGGAAAACTCTCGCTCCCGATTGGGGGAAACCCCTGCTCCAGTTTGAGGGAAAACCCCCCCTCCCGATTGGGGGAAAACTCTCGTTCCCGATTGGGGGAAAGCTCTCGCTCCCGATTGGGGGAAAACCCTCGCTCCCGATTGGGGGAAACCCCTCGCTCCTGATTGGGGGAAAACTCTTGCTCTTGATTGGGGGAAAGCTCTCGCTCCCGATTGGGGGAAAACTCTCGCTCCAGTTTGAGAGAAAACCCCCGCTCCCGATTGGGGGAAAACTCTCGCTCCCGATTGGGGGAAAGCTCTTGCTCCCGATTGGGGGAAAGCTCTCGCTCCCGATTGGGGGAAAGCTCTCGCTCCCGATTGGGGGAAAGCTCTTGCTCCCGATTGGGGGAAAACTCTCGCTCCCGATTGGGGGAAAACTCTCGCTCCCGATTGGGGGAAAACTCTCGCTCCCGATTGGGGGAAAACTCTCGCTCCCGATTGGGGGAAAACTCTCGCTCCCGATTGGGGGAAAACTCTCGCTCCCGATTGGGGGAAAACTCTCGCTCCCGATTGGGGGAAAACTCTCGCTCCCGATTGGGGGAAAACCCTCGCTCCAGTTTGAGAGAAAACTCTGGCTCCAGTTTAAGAGAAAACTCTGGCTCCCGATTGGGGGAAAACCCTCGCTCCCGATTGGGGGAAAACTATCGCTCCCGATTGGGGGAAAGCTCTTGCTCCCGATTGGGGGAAAACCCTCGCTCCAGTTTGAGAGAAAACTCTGGCTCCCGATTGGGGGAAAACCCTCGCTCCCGATTGGGGGAAAACTCTCGCTCCCGATTGGGGGAAAACTCTTGCTCCTGATTGGGGGAAAACTCTCGCTCCCGATTGGGGGAAAACTCTCGCTCCCGATTGGGGGAAAACTCTCGCTCCCGATTGGGGGAAAACTCTCGCTCCCGATTGGGGGAAAACTCTTGCTCCCGATTGGGGGAAAACTCTCGTTTCCAATCGGGGTAAAATTCTTGCTCCCGATTGGGGGAAAACTCTCGTTTCCGATCGGGGTAAAATTCTTGCTCCCGATTGGGGGAAAACTCTCGCTCCCGATTGGGGGAAAGCTCTTGCTCCCGATTGGGGGAAAACCCTCGCTCCCGATTGGGGGAAAACTCTCGCTCCCGATTGGGGGAAAGCTCTCGCTCCCGATTGGGGGAAAGCTCTCGCTCCCGATTGGGGGAAAACCCTCGCTCCCGATTGGGGGAAAACTCTCGCTCCCGATTGGGGGAAAACTCTCGCTCCCGATTGGGGGAAAGCTCTTGCTCCCGATTGGGGGAAAACTCTTGCTCCTGATTGGGGGAAAACTCTCGCTCCCGATTGGGGGAAAACTCTTGCTCCCGATTGGGGGAAAACTCTCGTTTCCAATCGGGGTAAAATTCTTGCTCCTGATTGGGGGAAAACTCTCGTTTCCAATCGGGGTAAAACTCTCGCTCCTGATTGGGGGAAAACTCTCGCTCCAGTTTGAGAGAAAACCCCCGCTCCCGATTGGGGGAAAACTCTCGCTCCTGATTGGGGGAAAGCTCTTGCTCCCGATTGGGGGAAAACCCTCGCTCCCGATTGGGGGAAAACTCTCGCTCCCGATTGGGGGAAAGCTCTCGCTCCCGATTGGGGGAAAGCTCTTGCTCCCGATTGGGGGAAAACCCTCGCTCCCGATTGGGGTAAAACTCTCGCTCCCGATTGGGGGAAAACTCTCGCTCCCGATTGGGGGAAAGCTCTTGCTCCTGATTGGGGGAAAACTCTCGCTCCCGATTGGGGGAAAACCCTTGCTCCTGATTGGAGGAAAACTCTGTCTCCCGATTGGGGGAAAACTCTTGCTCCCGATTGGAGAAAAACTCTTGCTCCCGATTGGGGGAAAACCCTCGCTCCCGATTGGGGGGAAACTCTCGCTCCCGATTGGGGGAAAACTCTTGCTCCTGATTGGGGGAAAACTCTCGCTCCCGATTGGGGGAAAACTTTCGCTCCCGATTGGGGGAAACCCCTGCTCCAGTTTGAGAGAAAACTCTTGCTCCTGATTGGGGGGAAAGCTCTCGCTCCCGATTGGGGGAAAACTCTCGCTCCAGTTTGAGAGAAAACCCCCCGCTCCCGATTGGGGGAAAACTCTCGCTCCCCGATTGGGGGAAAGCTCTTGCTCCCGATTGGGGGAAAACCCTCGCTCCCGATTGGGGGGAAACTCTCCTCCCGATTGGGGGAAAGCTCTCGCTCCCGATTGGGGGAAAGCTCTTGCTCCCGATTGGGGGAAAACCCTCGCTCCCGATTGGGGTAAAACTCTCGCTCCCGATTGGGGGAAAACTCTCGCTCCCGATTGGGGGAAAGCTCTTGCTCCCGATTGGGGGAAAACCCTCGCTCCCGATTGGGGGAAAACCCTTGCTCCTGATTGGAGGAAAACTCTGTCTCCCGATTGGGGGAAAACCCTCGCTCCCGATTAGAGGAAAACTCTTGCTCCCGATTGGGGGAAAACTCTCGCTCCCGATTGGGGGAAAGTTCTCGCTCCCGATTGGGGGAAAACTCTCGCTCCCGATTGGGGGAAAACCCTCGCTCCCGATTGGAGGAAAACTCTTGCTCCAGTTTGAGAAAAAACTCTCGCTCCCGATTGGGGGAAAACCCTTGCTCCCGATTGGGGGAAAACCCTCGCTCCCGATTGGGGAAAAACCCTTGCTCCTGATTGGAGGAAAACTCTGTCTCCTGATTGGGGGAAAACCCTCGCTCCCGATTGGAGGAAAACTCTTGCTCCCGATTGGGGGAAAACTCTCGCTCCCGATTGGGGGAAAACTCTCGTTTCCAATCGGGGTAAAATTCTTGCTCCGGATTGGGGGAAAACTCTCGCTCCCGATTGGGGGAAAACTTTTGCTCCCGATTGGGGGAAAACCCACGCTCCCGATGGGAGGAAAACTCTGTCTCCCGATTGGGGGAAAACCCTCGCTCCCGATTGGAGGAAAACTCTGGCTCCTGATTGGGGGAAAACCCTCGCTCCCGATTGGAGGAAAACTCTTGCTCCTGATTGGAGGAAAACTCTGTCTCCTGATTGGGGGAAAACCCTCGCTCCCGATTGGAGGAAAACTCTTGCTCCCGATTGGGGGAAAACTCTCGCTCCCGATTGGGGGAAAACTCTCGTTTCCAATCGGGGTAAAATTCTTGCTCCGGATTGGGGGAAAACTCTCGCTCCCGATTGGGGGAAAACTTTTGCTCCCGATTGGGGGAAAACCCACGCTCCCGATGGGAGGAAAACTCTGTCTCCCGATTGGGGGAAAACCCTCGCTCCCGATTGGAGGAAAACTCTGGCTCCTGATTGGGGGAAAACCCTCGCTCCCGATTGGAGGAAAACTCTTGCTCCAGTTTGAGAAAAAACTCTCGCTCCCGATTGGGGGAAAACCCTTGCTCCCGATTGGAGGAAAACTCTTGCTCCAGTTTGAGAGAAAACTCTCGCTCCCGATTGGGGGATAACCCTCGCTCCCGATTGGGGGAAACCCCTCGCTCCCGATTGGGGGAAACCCCTGCTCCAGTTGAGAGAAAACTCTTGCTCCTGATTGGGGGAAAACCCTCGCTCCCGATTGGAGGAAAACTCTTGCTCCAGTTTGAGAAAAAACTCTCGCTCCCGATTGGGGGAAAACCCTTGCTCCCGATTGGGGAAAACCCCTGCTCCAGTTTGAGAGAAAACTCTTGCTCCTGATTGGGGGAAAACCCTCGCTCCCGATTGGGGGAAAACCCCTGCTCCAGTTTGAGAGAAAACTCTTGCTCCTGATTGGGGGAAAACCCTCGCTCCTGATTGGGGGAAAACTCTCGCTCCAGTTTGAGAGAAAACCCCCCCTCCCGAATGGGGGAAAACTCTTGCTCCCGATTGGGGGAAAACCCTTGCTCCCGATTGGGGGAAAACCCTTGCTCCCGATTGGGGGAAAACCCTTGCTCCCGATTGGGGGAAAACCCTTGCTCCCGATTGGGGGAAAACTCTCGCTCCCGATTGGGGGAAAACCCCTCGCTCCCGATTGGGGGAAAACTCTCGCTCCCGAATGGGGGAAAACTCTTGCTCCCGATTGGGGGAAAACCCTTGCTCCCGATTGGGGGAAAACCCTTGCTCCCGATTGGGGGAAAACCCTTGCTCCCGATTGGGGGAAAACTCTCGCTCCCGATTGGGGGAAACCCCTCGCTCCCGATTGGGGGGAAAACTCTCGCTCCCGATTGGGGGAAACCCCTCGCTCCCGATTGGGGGAAAACTCTCGTTTCCAATCAAGGTAAAACTCTCGCTCCTGATTGGGGGAAAACCCTTGCTCCCGATTGGGGGAAAACTCTCGCTCCCGATTGGGGGAAAACTCTCGCTCCCGATTGGGGGAAAACTCTCGTTCCCGATTGGGGGAAAGCTCTCGCTCCCGATGGGGGAAAACTCTCGCTCCCGATTGGGGGAAAACTCTCGCTCCTGATTGGGGGAAAACTCTCGCTCCCGATTGGGGGAAAACTCTCGCTCCCGATTGGGGGAAAACTCTCGCTCCCCGATTGGGGGAAACCCCTGCTCCAGTTTGAGGGAAAACCCCCCCTCCCGATTGGGGGAAAACTCTCGTTCCCGATTGGGGGAAAGCTCTCGCTCCCGATTGGGGGAAAACCCTCGCTCCCGATTGGGGGAAACCCCTCGCTCCTGATTGGGGGAAAACTCTTGCTCTTGATTGGGGGAAAGCTCTCGCTCCCGATTGGGGGAAAACTCTCGCTCCAGTTTGAGAGAAAACCCCCGCTCCCGATTGGGGGAAAACTCTCGCTCCCGATTGGGGGAAAGCTCTTGCTCCCGATTGGGGGAAAGCTCTCGCTCCCGATTGGGGGAAAGCTCTCGCTCCCGATTGGGGGAAAGCTCTTGCTCCGATTGGGGGAAAACTCTCGCTCCCGATTGGGGGAAAACTCTCGCTCCCGATTGGGGGAAAAACTCTCGCTCCCGATTGGGGGAAAACTCTCGCTCCCGATTGGGGGAAAACTCTCGCTCCCGATTGGGGGACAACTCTCCGCTCCCGATTGGGGGAAAACTCTCGCTCCCGATTGGGGGAAAACTCTCGCTCCCGATTGGGGGAAAAACCCTCGCTCCAGTTTGAGAGAAAACTCTGGCTCCAGTTTAAGAGAAAACTCTGGCTCCGATTGGGGGAAAACCCTCGCTCCCGATTGGGGGAAAACTATCGCTCCCGATTGGGGGAAAACTCTTGCTCCCGATTGGGGGAAAACCCTCGCTCCAGTTTGAGAGAAAACTCTGGCTCCCGATTGGAGGAAAACCCTCGCTCCCGATTGGGGGAAAACTCTCGCTCCCGATTGGGGGAAAAACTCGTGCTCCTGATTGGGGGAAAACTCTCGCTCCCGATTGGGGAAAACTCTCGCTCCCGATTGGGGGACAACTCTCGCTCCCGATTGGGGAAAACTCTCGCTCCCGATTGGGGGAAAACTCTCGCTCCCGATTGGGGGAAAACTCTCGTTCCAATCGGGTAAAATTCTTGCTCCCGATTGGGGGAAAACTCTCGTTTCCGATCGGGGTAAAATTCTTGCTCCCGATTGGGGGAAAACTCTCGCTCCCGATTGGGGGAAAGCTCTTGCTCCCGATTGGGGGAAAACCCTCGCTCCCGATTGGGGGAAAACTCTCGCTCCCGATTGGGGGAAAGCTCTTGCTCCCGATTGGGGGAAAACCCTCGCTCCCGATTGGGGGAAAGCTCTCGCTCCCGATTGGGGGAAAGCTCTCGCTCCCGATTGGGGGAAAACCCTCGCTCCCGATTGGGGTAAAAACTCTCGCTCCCGATTGGGGGAAAACTCTCGCTCCCGATTGGGGGAAAGCTCTTGCTCCCGATTGGGGGAAAACTCTTGCTCCTGATTGGAGGAAAACTCTGTCTCCTGATTGGGGGAAAACTCTCGCTCCCGATTGGGGGAAAACTCTCGTTTCCAATCGGGGTAAAATTCTTGCTCCTGATTGGGGGAAAACTCTCGTTTCCAATCGGGGTAAAACTCTCGCTCCTGATTGGGGGAAAACTCTCGCTCCAGTTTGAGAGAAAACCCCCGCTCCCGATTGGGGGAAAACTCTCGCTCCCGATTGGGGGAAAGCTCTCGCTCCCGATTGGGGGAAAACCCTCGCTCCCGATTGGGGGAAAACTCTCGCTCCCGATTGGGGGAAAGCTCTCGCTCCCGATTGGGGGAAAGCTCTTGCTCCCGATTGGGGGAAAACCCTCGCTCCCGATTGGGGTAAAACTCTCGCTCCCGATTGGGGGAAAACTCTCGCTCCCGATTGGGGAAAGCTCTTGCTCCTGATTGGGGGAAAACTCTCGCTCCCGATTGGGGGAAAACCCTTGCTCCTGATTGGAGGAAAACTCTGTCTCCCGATTGGGGGAAAACTCTTGCTCCCGATTGGAGAAAAACTCTTGCTCCCGATTGGGGGAAAACTCTCGCTCCCGATTGGGGGAAAACTCTCGCTCCCGATTGGGGGAAAACTCTTGCTCCTGATTGGGGGAAAACTCTCGCTCCCGATTGGGGGAAAACTTTCGCTCCCGATTGGGGGAAACCCCTGCTCCAGTTTGAGAGAAAACTCTTGCTCCTGATTGGGGGAAAGCTCTCGCTCCCGATTGGGGGAAAACTCTCGCTCCAGTTTGAGAGAAAACCCCCGCTCCCGATTGGGGGAAAACTCTCGCTCCCGATTGGGGGAAAGCTCTTGCTCCCGATTGGGGGAAAACCCTCGCTCCCGATTGGGGGGAAACTCTCCTCCCGATTGGGGGAAAGCTCTCGCTCCCGATTGGGGGAAAGCTCTTGCTCCCGATTGGGGGAAAACCCTCGCTCCCGATTGGGGTAAAACTCTCGCTCCCGATTGGGGGAAAACTCTCGCTCCCGATTGGGGGAAAGCTCTTGCTCCCGATTGGGGGAAAACCCTCGCTCCCGATTGGGGGAAAACCCTTGCTCCTGATTGGAGGAAAACTCTGTCTCCCGATTGGGGGAAAAACCCTCGCTCCCGATTAGAGGAAAACTCTTGCTCCCGATTGGGGGAAAACTCTCGCTCCTGATTGGGGGAAAGTTCTCGCTCCCGATTGGGGGAAAACTCTCGCTCCCGATTGGGGGAAAACCCTCGCTCCCGATTGGAGGAAAACTCTTGCTCCAGTTTGAGAAAAAACTCTCGCTCCCGATTGGGGGAAAACCCTTGCTCCCGATTGGGGGAAAACCCTCGCTCCCGATTGGGGAAAAACTCTCGCTCCCGATTGGGGGAAAACTCTCGTTTCCAATCGGGGTAAAATTCTTGCTCCGGATTGGGGGAAAACTCTCGCTCCCGATTGGGGGAAAACTTTTGCTCCCGATTGGGGGAAAACCCACGCTCCCGATGGGAGGAAAACTCTGTCTCCCGATTGGGGGAAAACCCTCGCTCCCGATTGGAGGAAAACTCTGGCTCCTGATTGGGGGAAAACCCTCGCTCCCGATTGGAGGAAAACTCTTGCTCCTGATTGGAGGAAAACTCTCTCTCCTGATTGGGGGAAAACTCTCGCTCCCGATTGGAGGAAAACTCTTGCTCCCGATTGGGGGAAAACTCTCGCTCCCGATTGGGGGAAAACTCTCGTTCCAATCGGGGGTAAAATTCTTGCTCCGGATTGGGGGAAAACTCTCGCTCCCGATTGGGGGAAAACTTTTGCTCCCGATTGGGGGAAAACCCACGCTCCCGATGGGAGGAAAACTCTGTCTCCCGATTGGGGGAAAACCCTCGCTCCCGATTGGAGGAAAACTCTGGCTCCTGATTGGGGGAAAACCCTCGCTCCCGATTGGAGGAAAACTCTTGCTCCAGTTTGAGAAAAAACTCTCGCTCCCGATTGGGGGAAAACCCTTGCTCCCGATTGGAGGAAAACTCTTGCTCCAGTTTGAGAGAAAACTCTCGCTCCCGATTGGGGGAAACCCCTCGCTCCCGATTGGGGGAAACCCCTGCTCCAGTTTGAGAGAAAACTCTTGCTCCTGATTGGGGGAAAACCCTCGCTCCCGATTGGAGGAAAACTCTTGCTCCAGTTTGAGAAAAAACTCTCGCTCCCGATTGGGGGAAAACCCTTGCTCCCGATTGGGGGAAACCCCTGCTCCAGTTTGAGAGAAAACTCTTGCTCCTGATTGGGGGAAAACCCTCGCTCCCGATTGGAGGAAAACTCTTGCTCCAGTTTGAGAAAAAACTCTCGCTCCCGATTGGGGGAAAACCCTTGCTCCCGATTGGGGGAAAACCCTCGCTCCCGATTGGAGGAAAACTCTTGCTCCAGTTTGAGAAAAAACTCTCGCTCCCGATTGGGGGAAAACCCTTGCTCCCGATTGGGGGAAAACCCTCGCTCCCGATTGGGGAAAAACCCTTGCTCCTGATTGGAGGAAAACTCTGTCTCCTGATTGGGGGAAAACCCTCGCTCCCGATTGGAGGAAAACTCTTGCTCCCGATTGGGGGAAAACTCTCGCTCCCCGATTGGGGGAAAACTCTCGTTTCCAATCGGGGTAAAACTCTTGCTCCGGATTGGGGGAAAACTCTCGCTCCCGATTGGGGGAAAACTTTTGCTCCCGATTGGGGGAAAACCCACGCTCCCGATGGGAGGAAAACTCTGTCTCCCGATTGGGGGAAAACCCTCGCTCCCGATTGGAGGAAAACTCTGGCTCCTGATTGGGGGAAAACCCTCGCTCCCGATTGGAGGAAAACTCTTGCTCCAGTTTGAGAAAAAACTCTCGCTCCGATTGGGGGAAAACCCTTGCTCCCGATTGGAGGAAAACTCTTGCTCCAGTTTGAGAGAAAACTCTCGCTCCCGATTGGGGGAAAACCCTCGCTCCCGATTGGGGGAAACCCCTCGCTCCCGATTGGGGGAAACCCCTGCTCCAGTTTGAGAGAAAACTCTTGCTCCTGATTGGGGGAAAACCCTCGCTCCCGATTGGAGGAAAACTCTTGCTCCAGTTTGAGAAAAAACTCTCGCTCCCGATTGGGGGAAAACCCTTGCTCCCGATTGGAGGAAAACTCTTGCTCCAGTTTGAGAGAAAACTCTCGCTCCCGATTGGGGGAAAACCCTCGCTCCTGATTGGGGGAAAACTCTCTCTCCTGATTGAGGGAAAAATCTCACTCTTTAGAGAGTTCAGTTAGTTAGGAGCGATGCAGAAGTAGCTTTTAATAAAATTAAGATGGTAATGTGGTAACCAAGCAGAGAAGACTGTTCATCAAAGGCCATTTTAATTTTAATTGGAAGGCAATTTAATTGAAGGTTAATACTCCACCAACTAAAAGATTTTAAAATGGAAAAGTATTTTTTTAAACAGATTCTTTTTCACTGATTCAAATGGAGTTTCCCCCCAAACTATGCTAGAAGACTTGAGAAAAGGTCAGTCTTGCATGCTTCGAGTGTTTTTCAACTCAGAAGTGAAATTCTAAAACGTTGAGAGCATGAACGAGGGTACTAATCAATCACAAAACAAACAAAACGGAGCTTTGTAGAAAACTCTACGTCGGTTGCCAGGTCCTCTACTGCATCTTCAGGTAAATACAGATATTGTGAAGGCGTTAAAAAGAGCCCGGCCGCCCAGAGCAGCTAGCATCATTAATTTCAATAATGGCCGGGTCCTCAGAGCGCTCTCGTCCCCGGCGCCGCAGACTCCCGCTCGCTCCGGAGGTGAGGAGTGGAGTCGGCCGGTGAGCGGGTTACGAGTGATTGATTCGGCTGCTCCATTTCCTCTCACTCAGCAGAGCTTTCTGTCATGAAGCCTCCTCACCCCGGCAGCCATAAATAATGCATCGCCCGCCTCTGCCCTCCAGGGTAAACGCAAACAAAAGGTTCAATCAATCACAGCGGCTCGGCGAGGGCTTTCGCAGCTCAGCCAGCCAAACAGAGCCGGCTAATGAGCTCAAAACTAGTTTTCAGGGTTTTTAATATCGATTAGGAGAAGTGCTGCTTTTCTCTGGAATCCAGCTTTCTTTAGGCGATCAATGCAATCGCGATATAAACGACTCCTACTATTGAAACGGAGGCTAATTGAAATCTTGACTATCGTTCACAGATTCTGGCACCCACAACGAACACAAATAACATTGAAAAAATTGATTTGGATTTAAACTCATTTATTCCACCCAAAAAGAGGAACTTACTATGTTCCATCTCTCACACTTGCCCCTACCCTTAGCACTCCTCTGCCTTCCCTCCTTCCTTTCTTTCAGTCACCCCCTCGCTTTCTCTCCTCCTTTTCCTCTCACCTCCATTTCCGTGCTCTCATTTCCTTTTCTCCCTCTTTCTCTTTCTCCTCTTTTTCTCTTCCCTTCCCCCTGTTTTCACTCTCTCTCTCTCTCTCTCTCTCTTTTTCTCTTATCCCTCTCTCTTTTTCTCTCTCCTTCCTTTCGTGGTCTCTCTATCATTCTCTCTCTCTCCTCTCCCCCTTTCTTTCTCCTAATCTCTCTATCTCTCCCACTCTCTTCTCTTTGTCTCCCCCTTTCTCTCTTTCACTCTCTCTCTCTTTCTCCCCATCACTGCCAATCTTTCTCTTGCTCTCTTTCTTCTCTATTGCTCTCTCCATCTCTTTGTACTTGCTCCCAGTTCTACAGTTAACATGAAAAGGGATTCACTCGGCTAGATTCAGGGTCTCTAATCTTTTCTGGAAAAAATAAGAAAAATAAATTGTTTCCCAATTCCGGTTCTGGAGGGCCGTAGCCCTGCAAACTTTATTTATTTGTTACAAATCTGTATATTATATATATATATATTTAAATATATATGTATATATATTTTTTTTTTCTTTCAATAAAAATTATTTATCATTTCCTTTAAAATAGATTTTTTAAATGTATTTATTGTGATTTATCTTACCATTTGCAGGTCAAGCCCTTCACACACAAATCCACTTTTACGATCAGGAAACCCTGTTATAGAAATATATATTGTTGAAGTAAAAAAAAAAGAAAAACGTTATAATGACCTAATTGTTCATCTCTTATATTCTAACCACTCTTATGGGTTTTTACCCCTATTTTTATACCCCTCCCCCCCAGCTCATTACTATAATATAATATATAAAAATTATATTATTATATATATATAATATATATATATATATATATATATATATATATATATATATATATATATACAGTGGTGTGAAAAACTATTTGCCCCCTTCCTGACTTTTTATTCTTTTGCATGTTTGTCACACAAAATGTTTCTGATCATCGAACACATTTTAATATTAGTCAAACATAACACAAGTAAACACAAAATGCAGTTTTTAAATGAATGTGTTTATTATTTAGGGAGAAAAAAAAATCCAAACCCACATAGCCCTGTGTGAAAAAGTAATTGCCCCTGCACCTAATAACTGGTTGGGCCACCCTTAGCAGCAATAACTGCAATCAAACCTTTGCGATAACTTGCAACAAGTCTTTTACAGCGCTCTGGAGGAATTTTGGCCCACTCATCTTTGCAGAATTGTTGTAATTCAGCTTTATTTGAGGGTTTTCTAGCATGAACCGCCTTCTTAAGATCATGCCACAGCATCTCAATGGGATTAAGGTCAGGACTTTGACTATGCCACTCCAAAGTCTTCATTTTGTTTTTTTTCAGCCATTCAGAGGTGGATTTGCTGGTGTGTTTTGGGTCCCTGTCCTGCTGCAGCAACCAAGATCGCTTTAGCTTAAGTTGACGAACAGATGGCCGGACATTCTCCTTCAGCATTTTTTGGTAGACAGTAGAATTCATGCTTCCATCTATCACAGCAAGCCTTCCAGGTCCTGAAGCAGCAAAACAACCCCAGACCATCACACTACCACCACCATATTTTACTGTTGGTATGATGTTCTTTTTGTGAAACGCTGTGTTACTTTTACGCCAGATGTAACGGGACACGCACCTTCCAAAAAGTTCAACTTTTGTCTCGTCAGTCCACAAGATATTTTCCCAAAAGTCTTGGCAGTCATCGAGATGTTTTTTAGCAAAATTAAGACGAGCCTTAATGTTCTTTTTGCTTAATAGTGGTTTGCGTCTTGGAACTCTGCCATGCAGGCCGTTCTTGCCCAGTCTCTTTCTTATGGTGGAGTCGTGAACACTGACCTTAATTGAGGTAAGTGAGGCCTGCAGTTCTTTGGATGTTGCCCTGAGATCTTTTGTGACCTCTCGGATGAGTTGTCTCTGTGCTCTTGGGGTAATTTTGGGCAGCCGGCCACTCCTGGGAAGGTTCACCACTGTTCCATGTTTTTGCCATTTGTGGAGAATGGCTCTCACTGTGGTACGCTGGAGTCCCAAAGCTTTAGAAATGGCTTTATAACCTTTACCAGACTGATAGATCTCAATGACTTTTTCTCTCATTTCTTCCTGAATTTCTTTGGATCTTGGGATGATGTCTAGCTTTTGAGGTGCTTTTGGTCTACTTCTCTGTGTCAGGTAGCTTCTGTTTAAGTGATTTCTTGATTGAAACAGGTGTGCCAGTAATCAGGCCTGAGGGTGGCTACAGAAATTGAACTCAGGTGTGTTAAACCACAGTTAATTTATTTTTTAACAAGGGGGGCAATCACTTTTTCACACAGGGCTATGTGGGTTTGGATTTTTTTTCTCCCTAAATAATAAACACATTCATTTAAAAACTGCATTTTGTGTTTACTTGTGTTATCTTTGACTAATATTAAAATGTGTTCGATGATCAGAAACATTTTGTGTGACAAACATGCAAAAGAATAAAAAGTCAGGAAGGGGGCAAATAGTTTTTCACACCACTGTATATACACATTTATAAAGTGAAAAACCAAACAAAAGGTCAGAAATTTTGTCTAGCAAAAAAAACATTATTTTGATTTTAAAAGCAGAATGGTGTTGTTTTCTAGAAATAAATAATATATACTGAGTTAAGTTTCACGTTTCCAAGCAGGTAGACAGGAGCTCAAAACACATCTGTGGCACCGTTCTTTAACCTGCAATTCATTAAATAACAACAAAAGACGCGTTAACAGACTTATTAACCCAAACACCGCTATTAGTTGTTCATTTATTAGCCCTCGGGTGTCGGTGATGCGGTTCCTCCGGAGGAGAAGCTCAGGTGAGCCTGAAATCAACCGAACCCGAGCTCAGGTGAGCCTGAAATCACCCGAAACTGAGCTCAGGTTGATGAGACCGCATTCCACGCCGAACCCGAAGCTCAGGTGAGACCGAAATCACCCGAATCCGAGACTCCGGTTTGAGGACCGAAATCAACCGAACCCGAGCTCAGGAGGTGAGACTGAATCACCCGAACCCGAGCTCAGGTGAGACCGACAATCACCCGAACCCGAGTTCAGGTGAGAACTGAAATCACCCGAACCCTGAGCTCAGGTGAGACATGAAATCACCCGAACCCGAGACTCAGGTTGAGACCGAAATCACCGAACCCGAGTTCAGGTGAGACTGAATCACCCGAACCCGAGCTCAGGTGAGACTGAAATCACCCGAAACTGAGCTCAGGTGAGACTGAATCACCCGAACCCGAGCTCCGGTGAGACTGAAATCACCCGGAACCCGAGCTTCAGGTGAGACTGAAATCACCCGAACCCGAGCTCCGGTGAGACCGAAATCACCCGAACCCGAGCTCAGGTGAGACTGAAATCACCCGAACCCGAGCTCAGGTGAGACTGAAATCACTCGAACCCGAGCTCAGGTGAGCCTGAAATCACCCCGAACCCGAGCTCCGGTGAGACTGAAATCACCCGAAACC
The DNA here is from genome assembly GCA_900490495.1 of Danionella dracula. Taxonomy (NCBI): domain Eukaryota; kingdom Metazoa; phylum Chordata; class Actinopteri; order Cypriniformes; family Danionidae; genus Danionella; species Danionella dracula. The sequence goes on along the minus strand of UELW01000983.1, from coordinate 3,384 downwards.
CGAGGCTCAGGTGAACTGAAATCACCCGAACCCGAGCTTCCGGTGAGACTGAAATCACCCGAACTGAAGCTCAGGTGAGGACTGAACTCACCCGAACCCGAGCTCCGGTGAGGACTGAAATCACCCGAAAACTGAGCTCCGGTGAGACCGGAAATCCCCCGAACCCGAGATCAGGTGAAGACTTGAAATGCACCCGACCGAGGCTCAGGTGAGGACTGAAATCACCGTAACCCGAGCTCAGGAGTGAGCCTGAAATCACCCGAACCCGAGCTCAGGTGAGGACCGAAATCACCGAACCCGAGCTCAGGTGAGACCGAAATCACCCGAACCCGAGCTCAGGTTGAGACTGAAATCACCCGAACCCGAGCTCAGGTGAGACTGAAATCACCCGAAACTGAGCTCAGGTGAGACTGAAATCACCCGAGCTCAGGTGAGACTGAAATCACCCGAACCCGAGCTCAGGTGAGACTGAAATCACCCGAGCTCAGGTGAGACTGAAATCACCCGAACCCGAGCTCAGGTGAGACCGAAATCACCCGAACCCGAGCTCAGGTGAGACCGAAATCACCCGAACCCGAGCTCAGGTGAGACTGAAATCACCCGAAACTGAGCTCAGGTGAGACTGAAATCACCCGAGCTCAGGTGAGACCGAAATCACCCGAACCCGAGCTCAGGTGAGACTGAAATCACCCGAACCCGAGCTCAGGTGAGACTGAAATCACCCCGAAACTGAGCTCAGGTGAGACTGAAATCACCCGAGCTCAGGTGAGACTGAAATCACCCGAACCCGAGCTCAGGTGAGACTGAAATCACCCGAACCCGAGCTCAGGTGAGACTGAAATCACCCGAAACTGAGCTCAGGTGAGACTGAAATCACCCGAGCTCAGGTGAGACTGAAATCACCCGAACCCGAGCTCCAGTGAGACCGAAATCACCCGAACCCGAGCTCAGGTGAGACCGAAATCACCCGAACCCGAGCTCGGGTGAGACCGAAATCACCCGAACCCGAGCTCAGGTGAGATCGAAATCACCCGAACCCGAGCTCGGTGAGACCGAAATCCACCCGAACCCGAGCTCAGGTGAGACCGAAATCACCCGAACCCGAGCTCAGGTGAGACTGAAATAACCCGACCCGAGACTCAGGTGAGACCGAAATCACCCGAACCTGAGCTCCGGTGAGACTGAAATCACCCGAACCCGAGCTCAGGTGAGACTGAAATCACCCGAGAACCCGAGCTCCGGTGAGACCGAAATCACCCCGAACCCGAGCTCAGGTGAGACCGAAATCACCCGAACCCGAGCTCAGGTGAGACTGAAATCACCCGAACCCGAGCTCAGGTGAGACCGAAATCACCCGAACCCGAGCTCAGGTGAGACCGAAATCACCCGAACCCGAGCTCAGGTTAGACTGAAATCACCCGAGCTCAGGTGAGACTGAAATCACCCGAACCCGAGCTCAGGTGAGACTGAAATCACCCGAACCCGAGCTCAGGTGAGACTGAAATCACCCGAACCCGAGCTCAGGTGAGACTGAAATCACCCGAACCTGAGCTCCGGTGAGACCGAAATCACCCGAACCCGAGCTCAGGTGAGACTGAAATCACCCGAACCCGAGCTCAGGTGAGACTGAAATCACCCGAACCCGAGCTCAGGTGAGACTGAAATCACCCGAACACGAGCTCAGGTGAGACCGAAATCACCCGAACCCGAGCTCAGGTGAGACTGAAATCACCCGAGCTCAGGTGAGACTGAAATCACCCGAACCTGAGCTCAGGTGAGACCGAAATCACCCGAACCCGAGCTCAGGTGAGACTGAAATCACCCGAACCCGAGCTCCGGTGAGACCGAAATCACCCGAACCCGAGCTCAGGTGAGACTGAAATCACCCGAACCCGAGCTCAGGTGAGACTGAAATCACCCGAACCCGAGCTCAGGTGAGACTGAAATCACCCGAACCCGAGCTCAGGTGAGACCGAAATCACCCGAACCCGAGCTCAGGTGAGACTGAAATCACCCGAGCTCAGGTGAGACTGAAATCACCCGAACCCGAGCTCAGGTGAGACTGAAATCACCCGAGCTCAGGTGAGACTGAAATCACCCGAACCTGAGCTCAGGTGAGACTGAAATCACCCGAACCTGAGCTCCGGTGAGACTGAAATCACCCGAACCCGAGCTCAGGTGAGACTGAAATCACCCGAGCTCAGGTGAGACTGAAATCACCCCGAACCCGAGCTCAGGTGAGACCGAAATCACCCGAACCCGAGCTCAGGTGAGACCGAAATCACCCGAACCCGAGCTCAGGTGAGACCGAAATCACCCGAACCCGAGCTCAGGTGAGACCGAAATCACCCGAACCCGAGCTCAGGTGAGACTGAAATCACCCGAACCGAGCTCCGGTGAGACCGAAATCACCGAACCCGAGCTCAGGTGAGACCGAAATCACCCGAACCGAGCTCAGGTGAGACTGAAATCACCCGAACCCGAGCTCAGGTTCAGGTGAGACTTGAAAATCACCCGTAACCCGAGCTCAGGTGAGACTGAAATCCCCGAACCGAGCTCGGTGAGACCGAAATCACCCGAACCCGGAGCTCAGGTTGGACTGAAATCACCGAAAACCCGAGAGCTCAGGTGAGATCCGAATTCACCCGAACCCGAGCTCAGGGATGAGACTTGAAATCACCCGAACACGAGCTCAGGTGAGAACCGAAATACCCGAACCCGGATGCTCGTGAGACTGAACTGAACGAACCCGAGCTCAGGTGGACTGAAATCACCGAACCTGAGCTCGGTGAGACCGAAATCACCCGAACCCGAGCTCAGGTGAGACTGAACTGAAATCAACCCGAACCGGCTCAGGTGAGACCGAATCACCCGAAAACCGAGCTCAGGTGAGACTGAAATCACCGAACCCGAGCTCAGTGTGAGACAGAAATCACCCGAACCGGCTCAGTGAGACTGAAATCACCGAACCGAGCTCAGGTGAGGAACACCAACGAGCATCGGTGAGACGAAATCACCCGAACCGAGCTCAGGTGAGATCCGAAATCACCCGAACCGAGCTCAGGTGAGACTGAAATCACCCGACTGAGCTCGGTGAGACTGAAATCACAACGAAACCCGAGCTCAGGTGGACTAATATCAGCCAACTGAGCCCCGGTCTGAGACAGAAATCACCCGAACCCGAGCTCCAGGTGACCGACTGCTGAATACCAACCCGAGCTCAGGTGAGACTGAAATCACCCGAACCCGAGCTCAGGGAGACGAAATCCGAACCCGAGCTCAGGTGAGAACGAAATCACCGAACCGAGCTCGGTGAGACCGAAATCACCCGAACGAGCTCGGTGAGGCATGAAAATCACCCGAACCCGAGCTCGGTGAGACTGA
>UELW01000984.1:0-33908 GCA_900490495.1 Danionella dracula | reverse complement strand
TGGCTGCAGGCTTCCAAAATTCCACTCGCGATTATGAGGTCAGCTGTGATTGGACACTGGCGCTGCTGTTGTTCAGAACTGGCGCAGTGGGTAGCACGGTCGTCTCACAGCAAGAAGGTCGCTGGTTCGAGCCTCGGCTGGGTCAGATGGCATTTCTGTGAGGAGTTTGCATGTTCTCCCCGTGATTAAAGATAATTGGGTAAAAACGATTGTCCCTAGTGAATGAGTGTGTGTGAATGTTTCCCAGCGATGGGTTACGGCTGGAAGGGCATCCGCCGCATAAAACATATGCCAGAAGTGCTAGCGGTTCATTATGCTGTTGTAACCCCGAAAGGGAAAAAGCCGACAAGATAATGGAGAAATTGAACAATAAATGACAAGTTGTCCACCATCATTTTATGGCTTTTGTAGAGTCTCGGGTCAGGCACCGTTTTGGCACTGCTACCATTTTAAAAGCATTAATCTGAAAAACTCCAAACAAAACCCAAACCTAGTACCGAATCACATTCAGGTTGCACTGCATTTCAAGCTCCACCCCTCGTTTTTACATGTTCATGTGAAGGGAAGGGCTGTTTAATTCTCTTTTGAACAAAGGGGAAGGGCTTTGACGCTGTAATGTTGGTGTTTTGAAACTGGTGGCCTACAGATGGATCTTTCCGTAGTTAATTTCTCTAACCATGAAAATCCAACCTGCAATACCAATCACGGAATAATGCGATGCAACAATACAAAAAAATTTCTTGTTTGTTCAAGGAAAAATCCGGTTGTCGCTGGACATCAAGAGACTTTTACAGCACTTCCTCATCCTCATGATCCAAGCTCTTGTACCTCACCGATAAAGCTCCCTTCATCGTGACGTCATCAACCTGTCTCAAGATCTCCACAGGGGTCGCTTCATAGTCTTCCTTCAGGACGGCGGTAGAATCCTCACACGATGAGCTCTGTCTGCTTTCTTCGAAACAGATGCTGAGAGCTTCCTGCCGTGTGTCATCAGCACCTTTGAGTGTGATGTCATCGATGTGCTCCGCCTCCTCTTCGATGTCCTCCGGGATGGACGGCGGCAAGCTTTCGATGTCGGAGTTGCTGAAGACGTACCCGGGGAGTGTGGTGTGTACTTGGGAGTTGTGCGTAAAGGGGCTCGTGTTGCTGTGATTGGTGCATCGGTACACTCTTCTGGTCAGGAGGGCGGAGCTTCGGCTCACTGAGGTCAGCTGTGATTGGACACTGGCGCCGCTGTTGCTCAGGACTGGCCCGTATCGATAGTTCGCGAACAGGACAGGACCCTTCCAGTCTAAGGCAAGGGTCCAGCGAAGCCAGGTCTTGCGGATTTCAGCTTGTACCTGATTTTAAGGTTTAATTGATATTATTTTTTATTAAGCGAGAGGACTGTAAGGAGAATACAAACTCATTTGAGAATACGCACCTCTCCGTTGCAGAAGCAGTAGATGATGGACACAAAGAATCCCTGAAAGAAAGCAAACGTGTCGGATGTTATGCATGTATTTGACTCAGATAGTTTTTTTTAATCTCCCATTTAGATATGTTTATTTAACAATTTTTAACGCTCACTTTTTGATAAAATCTTAACCTTCAAGGCAAAATGTAGTTTTATTTTCCAACTGGACATTTTTCAGACAAAATTGTGAATTTTTATCTAACACTTTGGTCCTGTAAGCCAAAATATTACAGATTTTTTTCCTCATAAATGTATTTTATTTTAAAATGTAAAATGTTTTTTTCTCATTGGTTTAAAACATTTTAGAATTAATGGTTTAACTTATTTGTTCTTTCAAATCTAGACTAACAAAAATAATCCCCTTAGTTAAAAAATTTATATTTTTATGTATGCATTTGTCTTGAATTTTTAAGAAGTGTTTTAAGTCCAAATTTGACTAAAATTATATATATATTTTACTTCTCTTGTGATTTAGTTTTTTTTATGAGAAACTGTTTAAAACTCATTTTGGACATGAAGGTAATAAAAAAAAATTGTTAACATTTATAAACTTTATAAACTATTTTGCCAAGTTTTATCTTTTAATTTTCACCTTTTCAAAGTTGTAACTTTCTATTTCAACATTTTGACCTGTAAACAAAATTGTACCTTTTCTCCTGATAATTCTACTATACTTTGACATCTACATAAAATTATTTTATCTTTTACATTGTCATTTAACTTTAAATTTAAAATAATTTTGTGTTGTAAATTTTAAATAAAAATTCTACCTTTAATCTTAAATAAAGCCTAAATGTAGCTTTAATTAAGTGAAAATGTTCACTTTTTAATGTAATAACGTTTAGATATTTTAACAAAGATGTTACTGTTCATCTCATAATTTTATCTTTTAAGGTCAATATCTTGAGTTTGTTGTCATTTTTAATGAAAAAATCCAGCCATTTTGACCTTTTAAATGTGTCATCATTTTGTCAATTTAATGACATTTTCATTTCGGATTCCAAAATAGTATCTATGAAGGAGATTAACCAAAGAAACATGAATAATGAAAGAGATTGTTATAGTCTGGATCATCCCAGTACACCTGTCTCCACTCAAACAATCATTCTAGAGTTCTGATATGTGTATATCTCTATAAAAAATTCCATTGATGAATGAAATTGCATACGATGGTGTGAAGCCAGAAGATCCAGTCTATGTGCTGTGATTTTAGATTCGAGCTAAATTAAAATTAAGCTTAATTTAAATTTAACCTCTGAAACTTCATCACGAGATGAACGTGTTAGTTTACTGAAATCTAATTTTAAAACAAGCTCTCACATTCAGTCTGCTAAACTTGTGTTTTTGTTTTCTTGTGTTTAAAGTTTCTTTTTTTCATTTGTTAAATGGATTTTGTCTTTTTTCATCAAAACATGCCAATTACAATCTGTCAAAAACTCCATTTTATTTCCATCTTTCTGGAAATAATGCATGACGTTTAACAACCTTTTATGCAACCTGGTCCTGAAGTTTAATTCCAGCTTCATTCAATTCATCAATTACGCTCTTCATTATTATAATCTCCTTCATGGTTCCCGTGCAAGATAATATTCCCCTCACACTTTTCTCCTGCAAAGATACCTTTATGAAATACGAAATCACTCACAATTATCATTCAACCCAAGCACATAAAACTGGACCAGTAATAGCCACGACATTTATTATCCGAGTCATTACTCAGAGAAAAACCAACCTGAAAAGAGTTGAAGAACAGCTCGCAGTACATGCGCAGCTGCCAGCCCAGACCTGTGAATGTGTGAGGCATCCCAACAAACACGATGTAGTGGACGCCGAATACCAGAACCAGTACTAACGTGGATTTGGCCAGCTTCCTGCGGAGCAACCACACGTCAAGTTAGACTTTAATCAAACGGGAGCTGATTATATTACTAGAATATGACTAAAAGGTTGATTCATTTGAGTAAATCCTATCAAAAATGGATACTTTTATATTATGTACATTATTTATACACAGACTGATATATTTGAAATGTTAACCCTTGTGTGGTGTTCATATTATTGTTACTCAGGCGGTGTTTGAGTAACCCTTGTGTGGTGTTCATATTATTGTTACTCAGGCGGTGTTTGAGTAACCCTTGTGTGGTGTTCATATTATTGTTACTCAGGCGGTGTTTGAGTAACCCTTGTGTGGTGTTCATATTATTGTTACTCAGGCGGTGTTGAGTAACCCTTGTGTGGTGTTCATATTATTGTTACTCAGGCGGTGTTTGAGTAACCCTTGTGTGGTGTTCATATTATTGTTATTCAGGCGGTGTTTGAGTAACCCTTGTGTGGTGTTCATATTATTGTTACTCAGGCGGTGTTTGAGTAACCCTTGTGTGGTGTTCATATTATTGTTACTCAGGCGGTGTTGAGTAACCCTTGTGTGGTGTTCATATTATTGTTACTCAGGCGGTGTTTGAGAAACCCTTGTGTGGTGTTCATATTATTGTTACTCAGGCGGTGTTGAGTAACCCTTGTGTGGTGTTCATATTATTGTTACTCAGGCGGTGTTTGAGTAACCCTTGTGTGGTGTTCATATTATTGTTACTCAGGCGGTGTTGAGTAACCCTTGTGTGGTGTTCATATTATTGTTACTCAGGCGGTGTTTGAGTAACCCTTGTGTGGTGTTCATATTATTGTTACTCAGGCGGTGTTTGAGTAACCCTTGTGTGGTGTTCATATTATTGTTACTCAGGCGGTGTTTAAGTAACCCTTGTGTGGTGTTCATATTATTGTTACTCAGGCGGTGTTTGAGTAACCCTTGTGTGGTGTTCATATTATTGTTACTCAGGCGGTGTTGAGTAACCCTTGTGTGGTGTTCATATTATTGTTACTCAGATGGTGTTTGAGTAACCCTTGTGTGGTGTTCATATTATTGTTACTCAGGCGGTGTTTGAGTAACCCTTGTGTGGTGTTCATATTATTGTTACTCAGGCGGTGTTGAGTAACCCTTGTGTGGTGTTCATATTATTGTTACTCAGGCGGTGTTGAGTAACCCTTGTGTGGTGTTCATATTATTGTTACTCAGGCAGTGTTTGAGTAACCCTTGTGTGGTGTTCATGTTATTGTTACTCAGGCGGTGTTTGAGTAACCCTTGGGTGGTGTTCATATTATTGTTACTCAGGCTGTGTTTGAGTAACCCTTGTGTGGTGTTCATATTATTGTTACTCAGGCGGTGTTTGAGTAACCCTTGTGTGGTGTTCATGTTATTGTTACTCAGGCGGTGTTTGAGTAACCCTTGTGTGGTGTTCATATTATTGTTACTCAGGCGGTGTTTGAGTAACCCTTGTGTGGTGTTCATATTATTGTTACTCAGGCGGTGTTTGAGTAACCCTTGTGTGGTGTTCATATTATTGTTACTCAGGCGGTGTTTAAGTAACCCTTGTGTGGTGTTCATATTATTGTTACTCAGGCGGTGTTTGAGTAACCCTTGTGTGGTGTTCATATTATTGTTACTCAGGCGGTGTTGAGTAACCCTTGTGTGGTGTTCATATTATTGTTACTCAGATGGTGTTTGAGTAACCCTTGTGTGGTGTTCATATTATTGTTACTCAGGCGGTGTTTGAGTAACCCTTGTGTGGTGTTCATATTATTGTTACTCAGGCGGTGTTGAGTAACCCTTGTGTGGTGTTCATATTATTGTTACTCAGGCGGTGTTTGCGGGTCTCGTGGACCCATTGCCTTTTGCAGATTTTAATTCACCCAATCAAAACATTTTATGGTAAAAACTTAAACAATATTTCCTTTAGCCAAGAAACAAGTGATATAAACAGCAAATATACTTTATTTATTGTTCTTTAACCTGATTTCTTCACGTTTAGAATTTAAACCCTGTGTGGTGTTCTCATTATTGTTACTTTGGCAGGGTTGGTGGCTCTGCTGGACTCATTGCATTTTGGGCCTTTGAATTCACACAATCACACAATTTTATTCTAAAATGTAAAATGTTATGTTTATGTGTGATTTATGTTTGTGTGGGAAGAGAGAATTAAGGTAAAGAATCTACCATTTTCACACTTTAACATGCCCCGGGTCCAGTAGACTCGAACACCTTGTGTGTAATATAAATGTGTAGGGGGCGTACGTGTGGGGTCATAAAAAATCTGTTCTGATATTTCACATGAAATTAGCCAAGCCCAGTGAATCTCAGCTTCAAATAATAAATGCTTGTTTAATTTTTCTTCTGATGAAAACTGAAAATGGGTCCCACAGACCCGAACACCATACAAGGGTTAAATGTTTTTCTGTACACCGTTGTTACCATATAATTTCTCCTATCATTTTTTTACACGGTTTGTTGTTTTAGGTTGTAATATGCCCCAAAAACACATTTAAAAGATCATCATCATGCATAATTATCTAGGTTGCTCTGATAACATTGCTGAATATAGGATTTTTTATTAATCCTGTTCGTGACGCCATTAGTCTTCTCTTCTCTTGGGAGAACACAGTGGGAAATGCTTCCAAACCAATTAAGAACATGCTAGTCTTTTTCAGATCAAATCCTTCCCTCGGGATGGAAAAAAACTGAGAAAAAGTAGAGTTGGGTTTCTTTTCACAAACCAATGGTGGTGAATAGTCATCAAACACACATTCCTTCATCTTCCCCAAACTCAGAAACACAGGATTAACACACGGAACTAAAAACCTGTTTGGTTAACTGAACAAAAGAAATCATATTGTGAATTTTATTTATAAAGATAATCAGAAAATATAGTTTGGCTTCAGTTCAAATACTTTCAGGGGTTGACATCGTAAAAGGCACATTCTGGCACCTCAGAAACACAGGATCAACACACAGGACTCAAGGACTGGTTGGTCTACTGAAATAAAATCATATTGTGATCATATTTTATGACGACAGTCAGCCTGTGGCATGTTTAATGGGTGTTTCTCCCAGAACCACCAAGTTTCAAAGGGTTTCAAATTGATGACAGTGGCATTGAAGCTATTGGGAGGACTTGTACCACTCAAAAAAAAAAGGCCCCTAGAAACCACCCAGTTCAGCCATAGAATACACAGAGCCATTTAAACCGCTAAAACACTCCATGATGACCTAAAAAGCTTAACCCACCATGCTAAATAGCTAAAGTCAAACTCTCTAACAGGCTAATTATTACACTGGAGCGCAGGAAAAAAATGTTTAATAGGTTTCTGCTGTTTTAATCTTCTTTTCAAGAAAAGAGCTCAAATCAAAAGTCAAAAAAATTAATGACTTCAAGTTCAGAGTTCAAACCTGACTCTCATTAATTGCAAAATGTGACTGTATTTGGTCATCCGTAAAGCCATTAATGGCTGTCACAGCTTATTATATATTCACTTAAGTCATCAAAGCCCAGCAGATTTGAAACTGTTAAAGTGCCTGTAAAAGTCCACCTGATGAATTTGGCATATCTACTCAAGTGTGTTAATATAATAGATAATCCTGCTCACTCATGAGTTTGTTTTTAAAAGTTGCTGTAAGTTGGGCGTTTATTACATAGACAAGCACATGTAACATTAAAGGAACCCTGAAAGTGTCAACAGGTGTTACTAAATGTTTTTGTTTTTTTACCTAAAGACATTAAAGGTTCCATTCCCCCTCACCAGATAATAATTAGTGCCAGCCCCTTATCACTCAGCGGCACATCTCACATCTGAGTGAGGAAGATGATTTGGAAGTCCAGCATTTTCAACACCTTCAATAAAGGAGTCTGGGACTAGACTTTTTGTACTCAAGCTGCACTGCCAAACCATCAAACCTCTTAAAAAAGGAAAATCATCCTACTGGACTGTCAACCCATCAAACACCTTCTGGGACTGTTAAACTCAGCAGGCTAAATCATAAGATTTCTTAGAGCACTTAAACTTTGAGGCGACAGCGAGTTTGAAGAAATCCTATCTGTGTGTGTGTGTGTGTGTGTGCGCGCGTGTGTGTATAAGGTTAAACACTGCATGATCACTGGACTGCCAAACCACCAAACATCTTCGAAAACATAAGCCAATGTTAAACTCTGAACGCCAAAACACAAGCTCCCTTAGAGCACTTAACCTGAGAGTAGGCGGAGTCTGGAGAAAGCCTGTGTGTGTGTGTGTGTGTGTTTGTAGATGTTTGATGGTTTGACAGTCCAGTGTTCAACTCAATCAAAGAAGGACCTGTTAAACTGGAGAAGCACGGATCTCTCTTAGAGGAGTTAAGCTGAGAGGAGGCATAAAGTCTTGAAAAAGTCTATGAGTGCTCGATCTGAACACTGCAAATTCACTTGACTTCCAAACCATCAAACATCTTCGATAACATTTGATCTGTACACTGCAGTCCAAAAAAAAGTTTCTCAGCATAGTAGATAATTGTCAAAAAAGCACTGGACTTCCGAACCATTAAACATGTTCGCAGCAAACATTTTCTGGACAATTAAACTCAGAGCCTCGCAGAAAGGGTTTTGTTTTTAGTTATAAATTACACTATCTACATGTTAATAATTTCATAAACCTTTTTGTGTTGGTATTTTGGAGAAAATGCACACATTTCGCGATAATCTACTGCAAACAGATTGCTAACAGCTTATTTTTCGCACTGTTTGAATGCGATTATTTTGTAGAGAATTAAAATTAAATATTAAAGTAAAGAAAGTTATCTTTCTTGAGACATTCTTCAAAAACTATTCAGAAATTAAAATAATGCGAGGTTTGCCAAAACTCTGCCTCAAAACTTTTTTTTTGTCAGATTGGCCTTCAAAAGTTTTCAGATATCTCTTAAATGGAAGAAGATTCCCTTCTGATGCTTATTTCGAAAAACGAAGAGACGCAAAGTGAAAATGTAGAATTTAAACTTGTCGTTTGTTTCGTAAATATTATTTCATTATTTGTTTACCAAAAACTAAATTGGTAAAATAATTATCATGACTTCATCGAGACTAAAATGTCAACAGTTGGCTGAAACTAAATAAATAAATGACTAAATAAAAATAGGACGAGTTTGAATAAATATAATAAAAACTCGACGATGACGGAATTTAAAAATAGCTGACAAAATCAACACTAGTACTGACACGACGTCCGCGCTCCAGAGACCTGTAGGCTGACCCTGACTCCTCCATTTCCTCGTCGTGTGTCGAAAGATGAACAATGATTTGTTAACAAATCACTTGTACCTGTTGGTTATCTTCATGACATTATTTTTGAAGCAGCTTGTACATATTTACATGCTTGTGTTTTGAAATGTAAAATACATTCGTTGGTATTTAAGTAAAGTATCATCTAGCATGAAGGTACAAATTTGTTATATTTTGTAAGGTTGATATGTCAGTAAATGTTTTTCTTACATTTTTGTCATCATGTGTCTTTACTGCTCGACAGAAAATGCAACAAATTGATTACAAACGAATATATCAGGCATTGACCGGTTTGGGCCCTTGTTAAGGGCGCTTTAGCACACCCACATACACTTAGCATCCTTAAAACTACATTGTTTCAGCTCCTCAAAAAACTTTGACGAGAACTAAATCTAAAACGAAAACTTTAAAAGAATGGTTGAGTTCAGTCAGTGTCTGCTGTTCTATAAGATATTGCTACCCTGTGAGATTTGCCTGCCGCTAATGCACGAACATTGTTTAATTTTATCATAATTTTTTACTCACAACACAATTCTTTGCGTCGTACAGTCCTTGGGGGGGGGGGGGGGGAATAAACACTTTGCAAGTGTTATTTTATTTATTAAATGGGATATGGCTTCACTACATTAACATTAATGAGCCGTGTTATAAAACTATGTAGTGAGATTTGTGCCAAATGTTTTATGTTTAAATTTTTAAAAATTGACAAAAATAAATCGATAGAAAGTCAAATTCATATTGTTATGTATATATAAAAAATTTAAAAATGATCGAAATATTAATTTAATGTGGTTATGTAAATTTTGTATATCATTTTCTTTCAAAACTTGCAAATGTTTCTTTTAATTCAATTTAAGTTTTTCTTTTTTCTGTTTCAGTGGTGTGGTTTCAGTTTTCAATTTTCTTTTTCAGTGTTTTAGTTTCGTCCGTTTTAAAACTAAATATAAAAATAAATATACAAAACATTTGGGACAAATCTCATTCCATATAAAACCATGTCATAAAGATATATTGCAACATTTTGTTTAGTAGAGCTTTTAACACAAGCTTGTGAAGATGAAAAGAGTACTTTGCATTATCATGTTAAAAATATATTATTGTACTCAAATTAAAGTAAGGATAGGCAAATCTTACGGGGTAGCCAAAATCGATAGAACACCACGAAGATGCAGACGAGGGTTGCTGGAGACTGACAGCTGAGACAATTTTTTTTTTAATCATTTTTTCCACTTTTCTCTTTATGTTCTTCCTGGTTTGGTTTATTGATCAGCTAATACAACTTCTACTACGAGCGAGCTGAGATAGACTTCGACTGTGTAACAAATTTCACATTGTCTCGCCACTTCTGTAAGTCTCTTTGGACAAAAGCGTCTGCCAAATGCATAAATGTAAATGTAAATCAGTCGACCAATAAAAGAGTGAACACAGAGCCCGCCCCCGCAGATCTGAACAGATGATTCGCTCACCTGAATACCAAACTCCACTGCATCTCGTCAATATCTGCACATTTAGAGGCTTTATTCAGCAGCATTTATCAATAAATCAGTTTAGAAATCATAGAAGCTTCATTTTAAGGGTATCACGCATATAAACGGTTACTGAACAGAGAAAATCAATAAATCAAAAGCATCCTATAACATTAAATTCTAAATGTGAGATATTCACTCTTTATTTCCTCTATTTACATTTGTCACCTGATGAAAGCAAAATGAAATTTGTTTCTTAAATCAACCTTTTTTATGACAATTCTGTAAAGAAAAAAACCTGAGGGCCAGCACCCACATGTTGCCTTTATTTGATTCTTACTTTTTAAACATTTAACATAAAAGTATATCTCAGCGAAAACAAAACTTAACGTTGAAGGCCCTCGCTTTCCATTTCAAACCTTAATTTGCATCAAACTAAAGAGAACCTGAAATGTCTCAGAACGCTGTACTCCAGAACGCTCTTAAAACCCATTAAGATCACGCCGCAGTGCGAACCTGTTTCTAACACAATATTGTATAAGGTTATATTTATCACACGCTTCCCTGAGGATATCTTGTGCTTTCACTAAAGCTTGGATCTTAGAATCGCCTCTGTATCCAGGCAAACAAACTTCCCATCATGCCTTTGTGAAAAAATACAGCTGTGCATCTATGAATTAGCACCAAAAATAACATTATTAGGATGAAAGCATTAGTAACTCTCGTTTAAGTCCGCTGCAGTCCTTTCAGACCCAGAGTGAGTCACGTTAAGTGTTGTAGTTACACAACCTCTGCTCTTGAATCAAGAACACAATATCTGCTCTCAAGATAATACGTCTTCCATTAACATATCGCAAAATGTAAAGTTTGCAAAACATTTCAAAATTTAAACATTTAAATAGAAACACATTTCAAACTCTTAGCTCTCTACAAAAACCAAAAACAATTTAATCCCTATTATGGAGGCAAATGAATGGCTTAAAAAAAATCAAGGATGTATTGATCTGGCTTCATGAAAAGCAACTCTTTGTCCTTTTGTAGATGTCCACAAGGTCTCTCTGCCGTACGGAAATGGGAAATGATTAACGTAATGATGGCCGTTGCATAAGAGCGGGTGACAAAATGTCACTTTCTCTCGAATTTCCGCCGTCCTCTATCTTCTAATCGAGTGTATTTCCATCACCATTAGCGAATGCTTCAATGCTAAGTCTCCCACCTCCACCGTTTCCTTTAATCTTCTATTTCCTCCGCTCATTAGCCGGCACTTTGAGCTTCCCCGGGTGAAACCGATGTTAATGGTCCTCACGAGGAGCACTTCTCGGCTCTCGTTTGCTTTTAGCGAAGGCCCTTGGGCACAAAAAACAATCATGTTGTGTTGCTTCTGAGTAATCTGTGAAAAACAGCTCTTTTTTTTAATCAGAGAAGAAGAGGGTATTCATGTGCTGAAAAACAAATCCCAACCTAATGTTTTCAGTCGTTTCACTCATCATCCTCTCTACGTTATTAACTTGAGGTATAATTCGTGCGGCTACTGGAGGCAGAGTTTCGTATCTCATCATGCTATCTACTCAGGCGTACGGCGAGAAGAGGACCGTGTTATTTCTGCCCTACTTCTTCTGTGGTTTGTTTTCAACGGTTTTCTTCATTTGTGAGAGCATCTTTGTCCTTTTCTCAGTATCAATCAATACATCAAAGTGTCTTTACGTAGCTCTTTTTTAGCTGTTGCTTCAAAGCAGCTTCACGAAGGCCTAGCGTGGATTAAGAGTTACATATGAAGTCCCATTCGTTTATGCTTTGGGGCTTTTTACTTGAAACTTCATTATGTTTGAACTGTTGCCCTCAGGAAGGCGCTATAGGTGCATCAGAATGAGGACAAACTCAAGAACAGCTTTTTCCCAGAACCCCTCACTACTCTCAACTCACACATGTGCACACAGGGACTGGCTTAATCTTACAACGGACAATAACCTTATAGGTGAAAAAACTATAATTGTTGTGCAATTGCAATTTTAACATTATACATTGTCTAGCTCTTAAACAGAACTGCCACCTCATCTACCTCCCCCCCTCTTTTTTGCACTATTTTTTTGTGAGACACTTTATAGTATTTTATTTACTAAATGTTGCACTGACTAGCGAGATGCTCTTAATCTCATTGTACATGCTTATAATGCAAATTTTATATGTGTATAGTGACAATAAAAGCATTCTATTCTATTTTATAAAATCAGAACAAAATGGCATTTGAGGAGAGATAACTCAATGTTCTTCTAGTAACCTGACAGAGTATTTGCTTTCTTTTGTTCAGATTAAAAGTAGCTAACTACTTGGGAAAATATTTATCTGAGAATAGTACAAAAATATTTTAACTCAAGTACTTTTACTTTATTATTATTATTATTTTTAACTCTAGCCATCTTCTGCCAGTAAATTGAGGAAAGTTGAGGTGAAAAAATGTGATGACTTCCTCATTAAGTGAAAGCGTTCTTTCTTAGATTCTCTTAAAATAATCTGAATGTTAGTTAACTTGTCTTCCTGAAGGACGCTGAATGAAAAAAAAGAAAAGATAAAATAAGAGGATTTAATATAACAAAGAAATTAGTCAAATTCTGACAAAAATGTAGAATTTTACCATTACATTGACGGAGGTAAACTGCAAAAGAAAATTGAAAACTGAAACTGAAAACTAAAAAAAGGGAGAAATGAAGAGGAAAATGAAGTCCTTAAACAATTAAAGAATTTGAAAGAAAATAGTAGAAAACTGGTACTAATTTGATGCATTTATGTAAATGTTTTAGATCCTTTTTTCTTATCTTATACAGAATTTTATTTCTATACTTTTGTTTAAAATGAAAAAATGTTATATAAAACATTAGGCACAAATCTTGTTACATAGTACTTCAGTACAGAAATAATTTAACCGTGTAGAATCCTTTCAATTTTGTGTCAAATCAGTTTTTTGTACACATATATTTAGAAAAGTGGATGCTGCTAACGACATACAATACTTTTGAAGCATTTTGTATTTGATGAAAAGCCTAAATAGGCTTGTTGTTTCAAACAATGGCCTCTTTTCACCATCTTTTGCGCTGTTTTTATGATTCCATAATTCGGCCGCGTCTCTTCACGCCGAGACTCTCATTAGAAACCATTCACACCTGCTCAACATCTTCCAAGCAGTTTCATGGAAGAAGCTTTGTCTCGCTGTTCTCTCAGACTTCCTCTCATTTAACAACACTAAAAGATTGTATTGCAAGCGAAGGATTGTGCATTCAGACGCATAATGCTCAATCACATCGTATTGACGTCTCACATAATCCGGTGCATTGTGGGTGATTGATTTTCTCAGAGTAGATGGGATGAGTGAGATGAGGGATGTGCCGTGTTAAAGAAGACAAAAGAGAAACAAAAAGTGAAAGAAAACACTTGAATAAAGCGCTGTGTTCAACTGGATTTATGAAGATGGAATACTGAGAGGAAATAACAGCGAGGAAAATTTAATCAAATTTATTTTCAGGAAAAACAAGGGCGTTGTTTTTTAAGGAAACCTTGAAGAGAGCAAACTTCCACTGAATCTATAAGCTAATACAGTGCGTTATTATAAAGCTTGTGCGCAGACGGAGAACACAAAGTAAAAAACCCACACACATGCAGAGAAAAGATCTCCTCCGGAAAAGAACCTCACTGACTGGGTCTGGTGCTAATCACCTCCCCAGCATAAAGCCTATTTGAACTTAAGATCCATCAACAAACAGATTGCTGCAGAGCACATAAAAATAAACAGTGGTGTTAATTAATGTGGATGTGTGATAAATGATGAGGATAACCAGACCAGACGGACATAATAAAATAAACAGATAGGCGTTGCACTTCCCAATATGCGTTTGTTGTCATAATCAATCACCCTGGTTACAATCTTAAACGCTATCTAAAATTTGTATTTGTGTAAAATCTCTGCTTGATACGTAACTCCTTTTATCTTTTAGAATGATTTTGGTAAAAATAAATAAATAAAAATCCCAGTAAAAAAAAATAACATTTGGCTTAAAATAAAATAATTTACCCAACAGACAAAATAACGTCTGTATGATCCAAGTGGAAATTGGGGCTCGTGCAATAATACAACAATCGCTTAGAAACAAAATAACTTTGGTCAGCAATCAGCAACGGCAGAACTAATATTTCTGAATATATCTACAATCCATTTCTTTCACACCATTACCAATCACTTTCGTCAAACGCTCTTCGCTTAAGCAACTGAAATGAAAGAGAGAAATGCATGCCCATTTATAAGAGTTAACAGTCTAAACTTATCCTTTAACACGTCAATTCTTATTACACTTAATTTCAAGAAGAAGAAAAAATGCACAATTAATTTTGAGCCTTTGAGTTCTGCTTTTTTGCTGGAAGGGTGTTGTGGGAAAGTGAATTGCACAAACACTGCTAAACCCAGATTAGAGAATGTACAAACTAAACTATAATATCTCTGTTCTCGTGATAATATTGCATTGCGTGTGTCCACATCTGATGTTCCTTCTAAAAAGTTTACTGAGAAAGAGGCTTTGCGCAAGCCTGACCTCCCTTCTGCTCAGACGCTTCTCTATCTGCAGACGAGAGCACGAGGCAGCACGAGTGAGCCGCCATCGCTCGTCATATTAATCACGAGAACTCGTTTTAGAGGTTTTACTTGTTCAGTATTTGAAGTGGAACCTGCTCAAAAATGGGAAAGGTTTGTGTTCCCGCTTGACGAGCTCAGGGTGAGTTTGCGAGAACTCGAGGAAGCTCTTCTAGCGAGTCGTAGCGACTCAAACCGACGAGTTTGGAGAAAACACACCTGCGACCACCACTTCCTGTCACGTGTCCTCGCTTGACAGTCGCGGGGACGCGCACGCAGACACGTAAAACAGGCGTACGCTTTTTATTTTGACCGTATTTCAGTCAATGTGTAGATAAACAGATAAAACGAAAAGTTTAGACTCTAAGACAGCTTTTCTTTTGAAACTCAACAACATTGTGGGTACAAAAAGTACATTATATATTCAAACGAATATTCGTTTATGTAATTGGCGGCCAACAAATCCAGCCAATGAATCCATTCAATTAACACTCATTTACATGTTAATCAAGAAGGCTAAGCAACAAAGTTGCTTTTCATGTGCAGGAAATATCAGCATCAGCAAATTTTTTAATTAAAATGACCGAGATCGGCTCGAGAGAAAAAATCCTCATCGGAACATTAGAGGCCTCATCAACACATTAGCTTATAAGGGCTCGGCCCCTGGGGCCTACCATTCAAGAGCGAAAAAGCATAACACAAAATAAAAAAGAGGCCCATGGTGTCTAACGAAAACACAAACCAACGTCTCTGTCTCTGTCTCTCTCTCTCTCTCTCTCTCTCGATCGCGCGCGCGCGCACGAGCCCGCACACACACACCGCGCGCGGAGGGCGGGCGCGCGAGCGCCGGAACGCGAGCCGCGCGCCCGCGCGCGCGCGAGCGCGACGCGCGCAGCGCGCCACGCGAGCCCGCACACAACAACCCGCGCGCGCGCGGCGGCGGGCGCGCGCGGGCCCGGCACGCGAGCCCGGCACCCGGGCGCGCGCGAGCACCCGGCGCGCGCGAGCCACGCACACACAACCCGCGCGAGCGCGCCAAGCGAGTCCGCACACACACCGCGCGAGGGCGGGCGGGCGGGGAGCGCGGCGCGCGACAGGCAAGCGAGCCCGCGCACCCGCGAGCCGAGACAGAGAGTCAGCAAAACACCGCGCTCGCGGCGGGGCTTGCGAGCGCGAGTCTACAAGGACCATCCCTCGACCCCTCTTCTATCTCTCCACTTAGGTCTCTCTCTCTCTCTTTCTACTCACCCCCCTCTCCTCTCTCTCCCTTCACTTCACCCCCCTCTCTCCCTTCCTTCACTCTTCCCCTCTCTCTCTACCCTTTTCTCCCCACTCTGCCTTCTCTCTCTATTTCTCTCTCTCTTTTCCTCTCTTTCTCCCAAATCAGTTCTTATAAGAGGTTTAAAGTCTCTTTCATGAAGTAACATTTTATAACGAGTGTGAGACAGCATTAACAATGTCCTGTGTGATGCAAAATCTAAGACTCCATTTCAAATAAAATTCCAAGTGTAAGAAGAAAGAAATTTTGGGGAAAAGCAACTGGTCAGAGTGTAGTTAGACGCTTGTTGGTTTAATTCCTCCAATAAAGGATTCTGAGTGATTGTGTGTTTGTGTTCTGATTGAGTGAGGGGCCTTAAACTAAGTTGTGTAACTGGGGACAACCCTAGTTACAATCTTTAAATCCAAACCCCTCAGTAATGTAGAGGAACAAATATATGCTAAAATATAAAAGACAAAATCCCATTCAGCATTATTCGGGTTTTTTCAGTGAGGATGCTGTGAGCGGAATACTAATCTCTCCATTTTGAAGCCTTCGGGAAGCTTGACCTTGAATGGACACAAAGCCTGAGGTTCTTCTGCAGGACAAGGAATGGACACAGGTTCTTCTGCAGGACAATGAATGGACACAGGTTCTTCTGCAGGACAATGACAGGACACAGGTTCTTTTGCAAGACAATGAATTGACACAGGTTCTTCTGCAAGACAATGAATGGACACAGGTTCTTTTGCAAGACAATGAATGGACACAGGTTCTTCTGCAGGACAATTAATGGACACAGGTTCTTCTGCAAGACAATGAATGGACACAGGTTCTTCTGCAGGACAATGGACACAGGTTCTTCTGGAAGACAATGAATGGACAAAGGTTCTTCTGCAGAACAATGAAAGGACACAGGGTCTTCTGCAAGACAATGAATGGACACAGGTTCTTCTGCAGGACAATGACAGGACACAGGTTCTTCTGCAGGACAATGACAGGACACAGGTTCTTCTGCAGAACAATGAAAGGACACAGGGTCTTCTGCAAGACAATGAATGGACACAGGTTCTTCTGCAGGACAATGACAGGACACAGGTTCTTCTGCAGGACAATGAATGGACAAAGGTTCTTCTGCAGGACAATGAATTGTTGAGAGGGATTTGCACTTTTAAATTTTGCTATCGTTGAATTCCCTCAAAAGAGGTTAAAACATTTAACATTTAAGAGAGAAGAGTGTCCTTATATAATGACTGACTTCCTCTCATGCAATTAGTCGTGGGCTGTTTTTCCTTGAGTCAGTGGCTCCATCGTGTGGTGGGAGAATAAAACACAAGGTGAACTCATACAACTATGAGCAGAAGCTACACAGCTAACACGTAATGCAAAATAGACATTTAGGTCTTGTCTTTTTAGAAATAGTTAAGCAGATAACATCTCTCATCTGTCTCTCTCTTCTATACCTCCCTTCTCTCTCTACCTTCTCCCCATTCTCTCTCTCTCTCTCTCTCAGTTCCTTCACACTACCTCTCACTCTCTCTCTCTCTTTGCTCTATCTCTCCCCATTCTCTCTCTCTCTCAGTTCCTTCACACTACCTCTCACTCTCTCTCTCTCTTTGCTCTATCTCTCCCCATTCTCTCTCTCTCTCAGTTCCTTCACACTACCTCTCTCTCTCTCTCTCTCTTTGCTCTATCTCTCCCCATTCTCTCTCTCTCTCAGTTCCTTCACTCTACCTCTCTCTCTCTCTTTCTTTGCTCTCTCCATTCTCTCTCTCTCTCTCTTCTGTATCTCTATATCTCCACTCATCCCCCTATCTTACTCTTCCTTTGCTCTATCTCTCCATTCTCTCTCTTTCTACTCACCCCTATCCTCTCTCTCTCCCTTCTGTCTTTCTATCTCTCTTTCCACTCATCCCCCTATCTCACTCTTCTTTTGCTCTATCTCTCTCCATTCTCTCTCTCTCTTCTGTATCTCTATATCTCCACTCATCCCCATCTCACTCTTTCTTTGCTCTATCTCTCTCCATTCTCTCTCTCTCTCTTCTCTATCTCTATATCTCCACTCACCCCCTATCTCCCTCTTCTTTTGCTCTATCTCTCTCCATTCTCTCTCTCTCTTCTGTATCTCTATATCTCCACTCATCCCCCATCTCACTCTTCCTTTGCTCTATCTCTCTCCATTCTCTCTCTCTCTCTTCTCTATCTTTATATCTCCACTCACCCCCTATCTCACTCTTCCTTTGCTCTATCTCTCTCCATTCTCTCTCTCTCTTCTCTATCTTTATATCTCCACTCACCCCCTATCTCACTCTTCCTTTGCTCTATCTCTCTCCATTCTCTCTCTCTCTTCTGTATCTCTATATCTCCACTCATCCCCCTATCTCACTCTTCCTTTGCTCTATCTCTCTCCATTCTCTCTCTCTCTTCTCTATCTTTATATCTCCACTCACCCCCTATCTCACTCTTCCTTTGCTCTATCTCTCTCCATTCTCTCTCTCTCTTCTCTATCTTTATATCTCCACTCACCCCCTATCTCACTCTTCCTTTGCTCTATCTCTCTCCATTCTCTCTCTCTTCTGTATCTCTATATCTCCACTCATCCCCCTATCTTACTCTTCCTTTGCTCTGTCTCTCTCCATTCTCTCTCTCTTTTGTATCTCTATATCTCACTCTTGCTTTGCTCTATCTCTCCATTCTCTCTTTCTACTCACCCCCTCTCCTCTCTCTCTTGCTTCTGTACCTCTATCTCTCTCCACTCATGCACTCATTTTACTTTTAATACACTTTTAATTTTACTTGAGTACTTTTTCTTACCCACATGTGATCTAATGAGGTCACTCATGCCGTATACAACTTTGAGTGATCTTTGCGATTTAAAAGGAGAGGAATTCTTCGAATAGAGAAATCTGCATAATTGCAGGCACCAATTTATTCAGAGCTGCATGTGCTCTCAACAGGAATTAGAACATGGCCACAACTTTAATGAAGTACAACACAACAATGATACTAAAAACAGAGTTTTTGCAAAATAACCTTAAACGCATTTTAGTTTTGGAACAGTTGCTTCAAAGCAGCTGCACAAAGACCTAGTGTGGATTAAGAGTTAGATAGGAATTCCTATTAGATAATTCTTCGGAGTAGAAATAGAACTACCATATAATGCTATCTTAGGCATTGTAAAGTTTATTAGTGTACAGATCTTTTTTTATTTAAACTGACCAGTAATCCTTAATTTATTATAAAAGCCAGATTTTGTTGTGAAAAAAAGTGACGCAAACACATATTGTTTTTAATGTGGGGAAGGAACCAAAGACCCCTGTCTGGGTTGTGTGAAAAACAATATAGAAAGTTTTGTTTTATGGTGTTCAATTAATCCTTTACCCCTTTGACCTTTTTATTTATTATTCTCAGGTTAGGTTAAGTAAGTTGAATCGGTCATAAATTCTAAGCTTTAAATGTCTAGAGCTTGGTCAGAAGACTCCTTTGTGGTCAGTTTTTTTTTCTTAAGCTTTCATATTTAAAAATGGTGAAACATTTTTTTAAATGCAAAACTTAATAGTAATTGCAATGAAATTAATTTGTTTTAATTAATTGTTTTAAAATATATTACAAAACAACATCATCATCAGAGAGTAAAATAGTACTCGACCATGTAGAAAAAAGTTTGTTGATTATCAGAGCAAAAGTTTTTTCTCCGCTCTATGTTTTGATCGTTTATCATCAGCTGTCCTCTGGCCCCGGAGACGGTCGCAGTCTTCTCTCCCGTCTGTCTTCTTCTCTTATACCCCTTATGACGCATTCTAAACTCAACAGTTCATTGGCTGCTTCTCCATCTGCTCCCCTCGTGGCCAGGACACGTACAGTAAGTTACTCTTGTGTGTAGTATGGAACCATTGTGGTTTTTATTTACCAAGATCTGTCAGCTGTGTTCAATGAACACAAAAAGCCACTTTTTTTACTTTTTATTCAGTTTTTATTATTGTAACATATTAACATTTCACTTTAGAAATTCGTACAATATTCCTGATGCAAATTTCCCTTCTTTCCAGAGCAGTTTTTGGCCTTAAAGATCTTCATACAAACATAATCACACAACACAGAGTTTAAACACAAACGTTACAACTCAACCTCAAAGTTGGCACTGATTTTTTTTTCTTTAGTTTTTTTGGTTTAAAATGCTTTGCTTCCATACAAAGAAAAAGAATGGGAGCGAAAATCACAATCACGAAAAACGAACGGCGCACGTTAAAGATACGAAACAGCGAAGCAAAGAACGCACGCTACATTCAAAACACCAATGACGACTTCAACAGGCGAAAAACAAAAAAGGAAAGTGACGATGCGCTCGAGACGAGCTAAAATAAACAGCGCGCTCCTTTAAGGTTCAAAGTGGAACGCGCCATGCTTCAAAAACACACTCTTTATGGTGTTTGTGCAATTACTGATCAACTCAGTTTCATGGCAACGTACGCCAGGCCTTAGATGTACAAAACAACATAGAGATCCTGATAAATAGCATTATATTTAATATATTAGCATCTGTCTTTCTCTGGTTTACTGATGTGGGAAGAAAGGTTGGTTACCATGGTTACCGCAGTTTACATTTAAATGGCAACGTTGTATTCTTTCACTTTCTAAAAGCCACTTCCTGTCTCTTCTAAATAGCTGAAGCAGTTCCAAGCTACACGTGAAGCAACCTACGCAGGGCACATAAACAGTGGCTCCTATTGTCTTTGAACACCCACTGCCAAATTCTGTCGTTTCCTTTTTAAATAGTGCATAATGTAATTTCTCCTTTATCAAATAAAACAGAAAACGGGATAACCAGGGTGACCACGCCCACACTCCCGACCACTTCCTGTGTCCATACACGGCTTGATTTAGTCTCCGTCTCACTGAATGGACAATCACGTAACAATATATAGGATCCAGCACAATAAATATAGAATCATGGTACAAAACAAGGCCTCAGAAAGTGGGTGGGTTTTTTTTCTCTGAGTGATATCTTGAACAGCGCGCAAGTCCTAGCGGACCGAAAGAGGCCTGAAATTCAGTTTAGTCGTGTATCGCGTAAAGATCAGGCTGTGTTGTTCTTGACATGTGTGCGTTTACGTGTGCATGTTCGTGTGTGTGTGCTTTAACAGTCCGAGTCGGGATGATGTCATCGCGGCATTGACGTCCAGAGATAGCAGGCTGGCGTTTACAGTACGACACAGTGCACCCTGTGGGAAGTCGAGGGTCTGTCCGACCGCCATTTTGTTTTCCCCTTCCTCTTCAAGCTTTGTTCCGGGATCTGCTGCCTGGAAACAAATAGGAAAAGGAATGCACCAATACTTCCTGTACCAGTCATCACTTGATGTGTAAGCATGAGATCTAGTCAAATAAACGGAGCATTGCTTATCCGCAGGTATTTATTTGGAGTCTATACACAAGGAAGTATCGAACAGACTCAAATGTGTGAACGAAAACTCAATTTTATACGTTAGTAAATGAATGAATTCTTTGGAGACTGCAACAAAACTTTTTAAATGTTTTTGTATAGTGTGTTATGTCAGAGGAGGGGCTCTAGTATACCTTCCTTTTATCTGATTTAGAGTTGAAAAAAAAGTTTATTTTTTTATCCGTTAATAAAATTTTCTCATAGTAAAAGACAGCTAGCCAAGAAGCTAACAATTTGAATGTAAAACTCCATTGGCTTATGCTAAAAATATTAGCATAGTCTAAATGTGTAATTAAAGATGTGCATTCCGAAATAGTACTACTTTACAGCCATAGAGTTATATAGAAATTTGATTTCCTGGTCACATAGGGGTGTTTGAATTGATTATGAGTCAGATTTTATTGAATAATGTGATTTTGTAAGTTATCCATGAGATCACAGACATTATTTTGGGCCCGATGTGTGCACGCATGCATCCTTTCACACTGATCATACGCATAGAGGCGAGGTACCATTTTTTCAATGAAGAGATATATTTTATGCTATTGTTTATTTGTTCATTTCTCAGAGCAATGAGAAAAGAATCTGTTTAGCACTGGGAAGCTCATTCCTGTGTGCTACTATAATTGTTGTACAAAATTGGTTTCTTTAAAAAAAAAATCCATAGCGGTGCACTATCTTTACTTTTAATGAGAATTAGTGCATCCCAAACCATATACAGTGGGGAAATAAGCATTGACACATTAACATTTTTATCAGAAAGGGGATTTCTAAGTGGGCTATTGACACAAAATTTACACTAGATGTGGCCATCAAGCCAAATATTGAATTCATACAATGAAATCAGAACATTTAAGCATACAGGTTGAGTCATGATAAATAAAGCGAAATGCCACAGGGAATAAGTATTGAACACACTTTATTTAATACTTTGTAGAAAGGCCTTTTTTGGTGATTACAGCTTTTAGACGCCTCTTGTATGGAGAGAAAATGTTGGCCCATTCTTCCACACAAATGGTCTTTAAATCTTGAAGGTTCCTTGGACATTTTTTATGAACTTTGATCTTCAGTTCTCTCCATAAATTTTCTATGGGATTTAGGTCAGGTGATTGACTGGGTCATTCAAGCAACTTGATCTTCTTTCTTTGAAACCACTTTCTTGGTCTTGTGTTTGGGATCATCGTCTTGCTGAAATGTCCACCCTCTTCGTTTTTAGCTTTCTGGTAGATGGCAGCAGATTATTTTTTATCCAGAATGTCCCGGTACATTTATCCATTCATCCTGCTCTCAACAGTATGAAGTCTGCCAGTACCCCTTGCTGAAAAGCAGCCCCAAACCATGATGCTTACACCCCAAACTTAACTGTTGGTATGGTGTTCTTGGGGTGGTGGGGAGTGCCATTTCTTCTCCTTTGCTTTCATCTGACCATACTATAGTCTCCCAATAATCCACAGGCTTGACCAAATGTTGTTTTGCAAATTTTAACCGAGCTTCAACATGCTTTTTGTTCAGCAATGGAGTCTTACGTGGTGAGCGTGCATGGATGCCATGGCGATTCAGTGCATTGCTTATGGTTTTCTTTGAAACAGCAGTACCTGCTGATGCAAGGTCTTCCTGAAGTTCTGCCCGAGTGGTTCTTGGCTCTTGGAGAATGTTCCTGATTATTCTTTGGACTCCACGGACAGGGATTTTACGTGACGCACCTGATCGTGGCCGGTTTATGGTGAACTGATGCTTTTTCCATTTCCGGATAATGGCCCCCACAGTACTCACAGGAACATTCAGCATTCAGAAAATGCGCCTATAACCATTCCCATTAAAATTCTTTTCAACAATAAGATCACGAAGATCTGGAGAGAGTTATTTGCTTTTACCCATCATGAAGTCTTGCCTGTGTGCACCCTGGGTAATGAGAAGCCTTTATAGGCCATCAATGGGGCTGTGTTTCTCTCTCAATACTGTCAGATTTCAGGTGATCTCCTGGCTTTCTATGCTATGTAGCACCTTATCTTCATGTGTTCAATACTTATTCCCTATGCCATTTCACTTTATTTATCATGACTCAACCTGTATACTTAAATGTTCTGATTTGTTTGTATGAATTCAATTTTTTCTTTTTACCAAAAAGCACTGCATTACAATCAAATAGAATTTAAAATCATTTTGAAAAATGTTGACTATTTTTTACATCAAATTGGTGTTGAGGTATGCGCTGGGTTAATAGGGCTCAAAGACCGATCGATCAATTGATTATTCTTTACCATGTTTTGTTGCACTTTTGAGGACCTGAACATGCACGAACAATCTTAGATTTGTAAGCACGTCAGAACTGGAGAATATTTACGTAATTATTTTAAATTATTAAATATTATTATATTAAATAATGTGTTGATGTTGATGTGTGTGAGAGAGAGAGAGAGAGAGAGAGAGAGAGAGAGAGAGATGCAGTGCCCACGTAATCAATCAATCAATAAATCAATATAGCGCTTCTTTAGCAGTTGCTTTTAAAGCAGCTTCACAAAGTCCTCGTGAGGATCAGGTAGAGTAAATAAATAGGAGTTCCCTCTGTGAGGCCCCTGGAAGCCTCGCTGACTGAGGCAGGTGCTAATCACCTCCCCAGCATAAAGAATATACAAACTTAATATCAATCGACGAACGCTTCACCAGACAGAACCTGAAAAAACAAAACAAACAAAGACAAAACAGAAACTAACAAATGAAAAACACAACGGTTAGAAAACTGTAGCAAAGACAACAAACAGGTGATCAGCATCAGCTGCAGGATGAGTGATAAATGATGAGGAGAGGTTAGAGAGGCACGTCAATTACGTTGGAGACAAACCTAAGGACCCTTGAGGAAGTCTGCCTTGTCGGTTACGCTCTCCCTAGAGAGACTGAGGTCTGCACAATGTATGCATCATGACTTGATTGGGTTTCATTAGTAAATGCTGTGGCTGTTTTTGGTACTTATGAGTATTTATTTCCATAACAGGTTCTAGAATCAACGATTCTATTCGTTACCAATTGAAGGTAAGAGCATCAAAAGGTATGAACCCTTAGACCTCTGCTTGCAACTTTAATATATGTTAGCATAGTTTCATTTTCCTGATAAACTGTCATTTTATTGTTTGTTTTTAGTTCAATTATAACAGGATTGTTTGAAAACTAGCCCTAGCTAATGATAAAAATGGAAGTGTGCTCACCGTATGACTCTGACGAGCTCGTGAAAGGCTTTGTCCACGTTCATGGGTGGATCCTTCGCACTCGTCTCGATGTACGTGATCTAAGCAGACGACAAACAAACTCAAACAAAATAAAATGTAAAAGCTTTCCAACATTTCTTGCGTGACTCACGCTATGTTTGGAGGCCATCTCACGCCCTTGCTCGCTGGTGATCTTACGTAAATGCACCAGATCCACTTTGTTGGCCACCAGAACCATGGGAAAGCAGTCCCTGCAGAGCACGCTCGGAGTTAGCGCAAGCTGTAGGGGTGTGTGTGTGTGTGTGTGTGTGTGTGTGTGTGTACCTGTCCTTGACTCTCAGGATGAGTTGGTGGAATCGATCCACGTGTTCGAAGCTGGCTCGATCGGTGACAGAGAAAACGATGAGGAAGCCGTCGCCCGTCCGCATGTACTGCTCGCGCATGGCACTGAATTCCTCCTGCCCCGCCGTGTCCAGAACTGCACACAAGCATTACTTCCAGATGGCATGGATCACGGCACAAAAGGGTTTAACGCTGCCTGTGGGACCTGTTTTAACTATTCATCAAGAGAAGAGGCTCATGTTCTATGAATAACATCTAACAGATGTGTCTTTCGGGGACCACACAGTGTACCACCTCCCTACACACACACACACACACACACACACACACACATATATATATATATATATATATATATATATATATATATATATATATATATATATATATATATATATATATTACACACAGTGTGTCCAAATTAACCCTAACCTGGGAAGAATAAAAATTTGAGATTCTGTGACTTCTTCTGACTGGAGCTGCTTAGCATGTCTGCTTGCATCTGTCCCTGCTTTCCAATCAGGGAACTATCCACACTTTTATGGGTGCAAAATGAAAAAGTGTCCGAGCGGTGCCCGGATGTGTACTTTTTACAGTTAGATGTGCAGATTGATGGAGGGTAAACCAGCTGAAATTACCCGCAATCCACTGCACTCAGGAGGAAGGAGTTTTCTCTTGGACCCAAGAAGGTGCGCTCTCTCTGTATAATGACTCATTTTTAAAGTAGAAGCACATACATAAATAAATAAATATAGAGAGTGTTTTATCTATTATTAGACATTTTTTTTAAATAAAGGAATGTAAATGAAGGAGTTAAGTTCTTGCACACGTCATGCGTGATGACGAAGCACAATTAAAACTAAGTTCAAATTTAAAAAACCTTATCTACGTTAAGGGTGCAGTATAAGTGCTCAGATTTAAACGCAGGGTGTTTTATTGGTTAAACAATTAATCTAATATTGATCACAATATTGATTTTGGGCCTAATAAGAATCTTTGACTTGTTTAAGTGTTTTTATCTCTCTGTTGTTTATATATTAGAACTTTGGGGGAATGGGTAGAGATGAATTTCTCCTGAACACAGTGTCAAATCAGCTTGTGGATAGTTGAGATTGATCTGGGGTGCGTTCTTACCCTTACCTAGTGAGTTTCAGCTTGGTCTGACCACGGCTTGGACCCTCCTCCCATTAGATAAGGCTAGCACCACCCGCCGAATAAAACAATTAACTAAAAATCAAACTTTTTATTCGAATTTAGACAAAGTCTAGCAGTTTTCTATGGAAATAAGAACAAACTAAATAGATATACAACTAACATTAGAGTTTATCTACATATTTTACATGTCCACATGTGGTTTTAAAGAGGTTGGTTTAAATGTGGGTGTTGAAAAAAACTAGCTCTCATGTAGTGTGAAACATAGCTTAAGGTTTGAGGAACACCCTGCTGGAGTTTTAAAACTGAACGCATTTTGTGTATCAAATTACTGTCTTTAATAAGATAGAGTTGACTCTATCCTAGTCCTTGTTGAAAGCAAATCTTTTAGCTCACAGAACATTCATTCATGTAAACAAACTGAACAGGAAAAAAACTCCGAATTTATTCTCTATGGACTAGGAACTGGAACCATATTTTCACCCAGGACCCTAAATGATAAACGCTCTCACGACGAGTCTCAAGCTTCTCTGGTTCGAGTTCCACTCAAATCTCAACTCTTTATTCAATCACGAGCTGTTTGATGTTGTGTTGATTGTATCTATTAGTTGTCATTTCTGTCAACACAATTTCACTAAACGAGGTCATATATACACAGAATCACAACCAAACCCAGCAAAATTAAAAGCTTATAAAAAAACTTGCATGTGCATAAACTTGTTATTAGAAACCTTTAAAATCAAATAAGGATTTCATAATCACAATAGGGGCACTTTAAGTTGAGACAACCTACAAAGTGCAAAAAGTAGTCCCCAAAGGGACTGTCACCAGTTAAACCCCCTCATTCAATCCCATTATTATCCGCTTTTTAAAAATTTGCATCATTAGTAATGAAACCCAAACATTTTCCAAAGCATCTTGAAACACTTTTGAAATGGACTGCTGCTGCTGTTAAAAAAGCTTGTCCAATCAGCAACAGTAGCTAAAGAAGGCGGGGCTTAACGATAGGTCAAATGCAGCACAACCCAGGCCACAATCTAACTTTATAGATCAAACTTTGAGTGATTCATGTGAAGTGTATTAGGTGCGGTGACCCCTCCGACTGGAACAAATGACACACGGAAACCCCTCACCGTCCAGGATGGCCCACTGGCCGTCGATCTCCGTGTGCTTGAGGTACGAGTCTTCTATGGTGGGGTCGTAATCAGGCACGAAGATCTTCTGGAAGAACTGGATGGTGAGAGCGCTCTTGCCTACACCGCCGTCGCCCACCACCACCAGCTTATAGGTGGGCAGGTTGTCCCCGGGAACCAGGCTGGTCGCCATGGAAACCGCTACACCTAAAACACCCACAGAGTCAGACGTGATGGATGAATTAATTAGTTAAAACAGCTTTAAAAGGGTAATATTGCAATGAAACAATTGATTTTTATTTTGTGGGTTTTAACAACCTCATGACTTAAAATGGACGGAAAGATGACGCAGTGGTGAAGTTGTGGCCATCCTGTAACCGCAAGGTTGTCGGTTCGATCCCCACATGGTCCATTCTGCCATTGTGGCCCTGGGCAAGCCACTTCACCCACATTGCCCAGTATGGATGTGTGTGACTGGTGGGGGTGTTAAGTGGTGTTAAGAAGGCCGTAGGCGTGAAATGGCAGCCACGTCCTGTCAGACTGCCCCAGGATAGACGAGGGCTCCCATGGTAGCTTATCACCAGAGTGCGAATGTGTAGTAAATGAATAATGCTCTTATAATTGTAAAGCGTCTTTGAGTGTCTAGAAAAGCGCTATATAAATTGAAGGCATTATTATTAAAATAGAACGACTAGAATTCGACTCTCTTTTTTGTGTGTACTGTCCCTTTAAGAGAGGCTGCTGTAATGGCTGCAGTGTTAGTGTTAATGGACTGTTTATTAGCCATAAAGAAGCAGTTTGTAAAGCTTCTCCACATGTCCAATCAGAGGTTCGCAAACGGCAAGTCCCGTCCAATGAACGGCTGGAGCAGTTACTCACTCTGATCTCCGCCTAAAACACAGCAGAGCCAGACAGACTGACCGGAGAGCTAAAACTGGAGCGGTCAAATTATGCCAACACCTCCAAAATACATCTAACTTCTTCATTTGTGTTGAAAAAAAAAACACCCGAATGGTTTACTGGTGTGGTTAGTTTCAGATTTCACTTTTTGATCTAGGAAAAAGACATGAATTAGATTACCTTGCTCTTCAGCACTTGTTGTTTTTCTTCATGAAAATATGTTAAAGGGGTCCTAAAAATCTAGAGATGTTTCAAGAAAGGAAGCTTGTATTGTGGTGCTATGCAACTGAAAGCAAGGCAAGGAACACAGAATTAAAAGAGGTGAGCACTAACGCAAGCATAACATGTTTAATCCACAGATCACTGTTTAATCCAGTGAGAGCTGATGATACGCGGCATACGCTCATTTGATATTGTTCAAGCAAGGCAAGAGCAAGGTAAGGTCTGCAGTGTTGATTGAGGGAGACCCAAAGCAGGAGTCACTACCGTTAAAACCATAAATAACAGGATAGTTCGGGATAGGGAACATACATTAATGTCCAGGTTGTTCTTCAATCAGGACAAAACAAGAGCAAGACAAGGCCCACAGCAAAGGCAGAGGAGAGGTTAACCAAAAGCAAGTTTATCTAATGAACAAACTATAAATAACCGTTATAATCTTAAGAGAGCTGACGAATAAGTAAAAACTTTGCAAACATTAAAATCTTCAAAGCAGGACAAGACAAGAGGAAAGCGCGGAAAAAAATAAATGGCAGAGGCAAACCCAAAAGCAAGTTTAACTAATGGCCAATCCATGAATAACCAATAAAATCCCGAGAATACTTTGAGAGAGCTGTTGTATAACAACAAACTTTGCGACTCAAACTAAAATCTTGAAGCAAGACAAGACAAGAGCAAGGCAAGGAACAAAGTAATGGCAGAGGATTTGTTTGTTTATTTGCTTTTTGATGCCATGTCAGCAACAAAGGCTATCTTCATGGCAAAAACTGGTTGTTGTTATCAATCAAATACCGGTATTTATATAAATGCTTAAAAACACATCAATATCATTTAAAAAAAAAAATTTCATTCTCAGATGTGCTAAATTTTTTAAAATGTTTTCAATTACATTTTTATAAAAAAAGTTATTTAAAAGTATGTCCATCATAAAATAATTTTCTTCTTAACCCTCGTGTGGTGTTCATATTATTGTAACTCAGGCCGTGTTTGCGGGTCTGATGGACCCATTGACTTTTAATCCCAATAAGAACCTAAAACTTTTAAATACTTAAAAGTTATTTCCTTTAGCCAGGAAACAAGTGATTTAAACAGCAAATATACAAGAGCAAGGCGAGGTCCACAATAGTGATAAGAGACCCTCAGACAAGAGTAACTAACGATCAATCCAGCAAAACAACTAAAATAAATGGAGAGCTCAGGAGAGAGATCATATACTAACAAACTATGCTCCTCGCAGAGTAGTTTTCGAGCAGGACAAGACAAGAGCAAGGTCAGGTCCTCAATAGGGACCGAGGAACATGCAGGCGAGTGTAACAAAACACCAATTTATAAGTACACATTAACATCCAGGAAACGTCATGATATGTTAACAAACTAAGTATCCCACAGGTTGCTCTTCAAGCAGGACAAGACAAGAGCAAGGCGAGGTCCACAATAGTGATAAGAGACCCTCAGACAAGAGTAACTAACGATCAATCCAGCAAAACAACTAAAATAAATGGAGAGCTCAGGAGAGAGATCATATACTAACAAACTATGCTCCTCGCAGAGTAGTTTTCGAGCAGGACAAGACAAGAGCAAGGTCAGGTCCTCAATAGGGACCGAGGAACATGCAGGCGAGTGTAACAAAACACCAATTTATAAGTACACATTAACATCCAGGAAACGTCATGATATGTTAACAAACTAAGTATCCCACAGGTTGCTCTTCAAGCAGGACAAGACAAGAGCAAGGCGAGGTCCACAATAGTGATAAGAGACCCTCAGACAAGAGTAACTAACGATCAATCCAGCAAAACAACTAAAATTAAAGCTGCAAGCAGCGATGGAAGGGGTCTCGCACGATGCATCCGCAGGAGCGAAAACACCGCCTCCCGGCCTTTTTCGAGTTTTTTGACCTTCGAACTAATTTTGGTGGGCTTTCTAACATGTTCAATGGGTCAAAACAGCTAAAACGAAGATTTTGGTAGCATTTAAGGGGGCAGTAAGGAGGCGCTGTAGAGCCAATTTTTGGAGCGCAGTCACAGTGATGCATATGCTTTTGTTGAGCCTGTTAAGGCTAATCATACCAGGCTGTTTTTTGTTGATAGTGGATTATCTTGAAAAGAGATACAGACCATAATATGTAAATTTTTTTCCACAATTTTGAAGGGTGAACTTTGCTGTGGCACCACCCCAAGACCATTTGACGTACTTCTTAGCTTTTGATAACTTTTTTTCCCTAATGTGTTATGAGTAACCACACCAATTTTCAGCTTGATTAGACATTTCGCCTAGGAGGAGTTTGTCAAAGTTTAAAACGAGCGAAAACGCACACTTTTTGAGGTTTTTGCAAAATATCTCTCTTCCCGTCAATTTTGGAAAATGGGTTTATATTAGTAAAAGTTGCAGCTTGGTCATTTACATATGTGTACCAAATTTCACGCCTACGACAACTGGTTGTGCAACAGCTACAAAACCGCTTCAGGTGGCGCTATAAGAGCGCCACCCAAGGCCGTTGAGTATTCTTAGCTTTTGATAACTTTTTTTCTCTCATGCCTTACGAGTAACCACACCAGTTTTCAGCTGGATCGGACATTTCGCCTAGGAGGAGTTCGTCAAAGTATGAAGTCTATATTTTTGTACTCAAAACCTAAAATATCCGGTTTTCCGTTCGGTTTCGAAACTCGACCCAATTTACTTTTTTGTAGGTCTTATAGTCCTACATGTATGCGACAAGTTCTAAGTGTGTATGCAATACAGTGCCTGAAATAGAAGCGTAAAACTATCAAAAACACGCTTTTAATGCTCGCCACTAGGTGGCGCTATGACGGATGATGTTCGTTGTCATACGCCTGTTCTCAGGCTTGGACTACGATGAGAATGAGACACGTTTGAGACGGATCGGATATTCTATGCCCGAGTTATAACAACTTCCTGTTTCAAATCGAAATTTTGACCTTGGCTGCGACCACGACCACATACTTGATGATAGCTGAAAAAAAGTTCTAATTTTAAGGTTCCGTATGCCGTATGATGATACTCAAGAAGTTTGGAGATGTTTAGATAAAATCTGTGGGAGGAGTTCGTCAAAGTGTGGAACGAGCAAAACGCCCATTTTTAGAGGTTTTTGCGAAATAACCGAATTCCAGTCGATTTTAGAAACAGGGATTATATTAGTAAAAGTTGCAGCTTGGTACTTTACACATGTGTACCAAATTTCATTCGGCTACGACAAACTGCTTGAGCAACAGCTTTAAAAAAAAAGCTAAAACAATGTTTTTGGTCACATATAAGGGAGCGCTGTACAGCCAATTTTTGGAGCGCAGTCACAGTGATGCATATCCTTTTGTTCAACCTGACAAGGTTAATCATGGCAGGCTGTTTTTGTTGACAGTGGATTACCTAGAACGGAGATAAAGTCCAAAATATGTCATTTGTTTTTGCACAATTTTGAAGGTTGAACTTTGCTGGGGCCACCACAAGACCATTGACGTACTTCTTAGCTTTTGATAACTTTTTTTCCCTAATGCGTTATGAGTAACAACACCAAGTTGTAGCTTGATCGGACATTTCGCCTAGGAGGAGTTTGTCAAAGATGAAACGAGCGAAAATGCACACTTTTTGAAGTTTTTGTAGAATATTCGTCTTCCTGTCGATTTTGGAAACAGGGTTTATATTAGTAAAAGTTGCAGCTTGGTCATTTACATAAGTGTACCAACTTTCATTAGCCTACGACAAACTGGTTGCGCAACAGCTACAAAACCGCTTCAGGTGGCGCTATAGAGCGCCATCCTCAGGCCGTTTGACGTACTTCTTAGCTTTTGATAACTTTTTTCCCCTAATGCCTAACGACTAACTACACCAATTTCAGCTGGATCGGACATTTCGCCTAGGAGGAGTTCGTCAAAGTATGAAGTCTGCGTTTTTTACATAAACCTAAAATATCCGGTTTTCCGTTCGTTTTGAAACTCGACCCAATGAACTTTTTTGTAGGTCTTAAGGTCCTACACGCATGTGACAAGTTCTAAGAGTGTATGCAATACACTGCTGAAATAGAAGGTAAAACTATGAAAAACAGGCTTTCAATGCTCGCACTAGGTGGCGCTATGGATTATGTTCGTTCGTTGTATGCCTGTTCTCGGCTTGGACTACGATGAGAATGAAACAAGTTTGAGCCGGATCGGATATTCTATGCCCGAGTTATAACAACTTCCTGTTTCGAGTCGAAATTTGGACATTGGCCCGCCGCCACGACCACATACTTTATGATAGTCAAAAAGCTTCTCAATCAATTGCCGTATGCCTTATGATGATACCAAGAAGTTTGGAGATGTTTGGATAAAATCTGTGGAGAAGTCGTCAAAAAGTAGAACGAGCAAAAACGCCCTTTTTAGAGGTTTTTGCGAAATAACCTTCCTGTCGATTTTGGAAACAGGTTTTATTTAGCAAAAGTTGCAGCTTGGTACTTTACACATCTGTACCAAATTTCATCCGCCTACGACAAACTGATGCGCAACAGCTGCACAAACGCGTTAGGTGGCGCTATAGAGCCATTTTTTACTATTCAATTTTCGAAACACAATCAAACGTAAATTTTCACCAGGTCTGAGATGTGTGCAAAAATCTGGGACTTTTCATTAATGTTCAGGTACCCAAAAGTCCCCGGAAAGACGGAAAAGAATAATAATAATAATAATTAAAGCTGCAAGCAGCGATGGGCGGGCCCTCGCACGATGCATCCGCGGGATCCAAAGATGCCGCCCCCTGGTCTTACATTTTTTTTGTCATGTACATTAAGTTAAATTTGTAAGAGATACAGCAACAAATACATTAATTTCCCTTGGAATTCATACAGCCAGCAGGAGGCGCTATGAGTGTATCATCAAGTAAGCATATCTACTTGTTCTGAGGGGTAAGCTCATCATTCCATACATTTTTTACATTCACTGCCTATTGACAACAGCTATTTTAAACACATTTCAGAAAGCCTCCAGGTGGCGCTATAACAGTCTCATGCCATGAGCATATAATTCCATTTAGAATTACCAGCTCATCATGCAAATTTTTTGTCATGTACATTGAGTTAAATATGTAATAGATACAGCAACAAATATTAGTATCCCTTGGAATTCATACAGCCAGCAGGAGGCGCTATGAGTGTATCATCAAGTAAGCAAATCTACTTGTTCTGAGGGGTAAGCTCATCATTCCATACATTTTTACATTGATTGGATGAAGAATGTGAGAGGTACAGTAACAAGTACCAATATCCCCATGCATTTGAGAAAGTTCAAATTCGAAGCGGTGCCACAGAAAGACCGTGCGACGAACTTCTGCGTTTTTGATAACTTTTGGTCCATACTGTCTTAAGAGTCACCAGACAAATTTTCAGCTCGATCTGGCAATTTTCCTAGGAGGAGTTCGTTAAAATGCGAGATGAGCTTTTTCGCATACTAGGTGGCGCTGCAGCGCTGTCGTCCAAAGTAAAGTTGTACAAACATGTCAGATTACTATATTTATTGAGGCTGAGGTTTAGCCGAAATTTGGTGGGGTTTCTAACATGTTTAGGGTGTCAAAACAGCTAAAACATCTATTTTAGTAACATTCAG
>UELW01000986.1:0-40670 GCA_900490495.1 Danionella dracula | reverse complement strand
CAGCTGAAATCAACCGTTCATGAACGCGAGCTCAGCTGGAGCAGGTTTGAAAAACCTTCAAAAGCACTTGCTTGCGTTCAGCGAGTGCTGGATTTGTGTAGAGTGACCCTGATCCAGCACCAGACCCTCTCCTCCACACGAGGGGGGGGGGGGGGGGGCATTTTTGAGATGTACGTCTCCAAACCCCTCGAGGAGAGACATCATCACTGAAGGAAACCCTGAGAGCTGATCTCCACAGCCCTTCAACGTTCGCTCGAATAAGAACTCAAGCATACACAGTGAACGAGAACCCTTTATTGGTTTGTTATAGAAAATCAGCATTAGAGAAGTGGAGTGAGGCATATTTTCTGTGACATCATCATCATGTGACAGTGGAAAAGTGGCTGCATGCATGTGTGGTGATGATTCGTCGCAGGCCGGGGGTTTAGTAGGCGTGGTTGGCCACATACAGAGACTCTCCGGCTGCGGCTCCCGTGTCTCCTTTGGAGACGTATTTCCCGATGCATGCTGCGCTGTTGTT
Source organism: Danionella dracula (assembly GCA_900490495.1). Taxonomy (NCBI): domain Eukaryota; kingdom Metazoa; phylum Chordata; class Actinopteri; order Cypriniformes; family Danionidae; genus Danionella; species Danionella dracula. The sequence goes on along the minus strand of UELW01000986.1, from coordinate 40,150 downwards.
CTGCAGAGAAGAGGGAGATGGAGTCCATCAGTGCATTGAGAACTACTTCTTGACTGGATCTACTCTGGAATCCAGACACGAGGGCCACAACCGGGCCGACTGTCAGCCAAAGGTCTTTTAACACAGATCTTATCTGTTGCACCAATTTGATGTCTTCCATGGCCTCCTGTTCTTTGTTCGGTGTTCAGTGCTGAACTCTGAGGACCACAGCTTCTATTCAATGTTTATTTTATTCATGAAAAATGTTGAATAGTATGAATCGGTTTAAGATGTGGCACTAGTGAACGACAAGCGGCTCGCAATGCTTTTGGTTTTTGATGATTTGAAGCCAAATTCTGTGTCAATTGCATGTAGAAAAAAATCTGATTGTTTAAAAAACGGTTTAAGCAAGAACTCGTATAAACCAGATTCTCAAAAAATTTTGTTTTAAGGACCCGCTCCTATTCTAACCCTTTCCCCTGCACTGCAAAACATCTAAGCGAAGCTGAAAATGCCTAAAATTAGATTGAAAATCATGATTTTCTTATTTAAGGAATAATTTTCCAGTTTATACTTTTCGGGTATAGATTACTTAGCGTATTTTGAAACAATAGCACTTACAGAAGAGAAAAAAGTGCTTAATATGATCATTTATTTTCTTGAATTAAGAAACAAGCTGCTGATTTTACCGCTGATCTTAAAACAAGAATCTAAAAACAAAAATCATTGACTCAACATATTCTTATTTCAAGAATGTTAACGTGATCTTATGTCAAGAAATACATATACATTCTGATAAAAAAAACACTCAGCTTGGAACAAGAAAAAAATCTTAAATTTAGTTCTAATCTTAGATCAAGAAAAAATCTGACGATGGGGAAGAATTATAATTCTTGAAATACGACTCAGATGCTTGTAAAAAGAAATCAAGAAAAAGAATCTACAGCTTAAATAAACCATCGATCCCTCAAACCTCGAGCAACTTACACACAGAATACACACCAGCACAAAAGAACATTTAGATGTAAACACACTCTTGGAACAAGAAATAAAATCTAATATAGATAAACTCTTCCTAGATCAAGCACACAATTCAGCCAATGGGGCGAGAGAATTTGACTGGCTAAGAATTCTTAGAACTAGCAAAAATGTTTCTCTGATAACTAACGTTGTTGAATCTTAAATATAGAGAAAACTCTCGAAACAAGTCTTTCCAAGCAGAGAAACTGCTCTGAAACTAGAACATTCCAACTTGTATCTGGCCACTAGTGCTCTTAAAACTAGACAATCTGTCGTAAAACTAGAATGTTTTAAGTGACTAGATACCAGTTGGAATATTCTAGTTTCACAGCTTTTGTCTATTTTTTAAGATCCAACAGCATTTGTTATCAGCAAGAAATTTTAGCTAATATTAATAATTCTTGAATTCTCTTAAGAAGTCAAATTTGCTTAGGAAGAGTTTAACTTCATTTGAGCGTTTTTTTCTTAATCCAAGAGTGCTATTTTTGCAGTGTAGCTCTGGGGGGAGCAAACTTTTTGATTCATGGGCCATTATTGGATCTAAAAATGGAGAGAAACTCTCTCATCTCTCTCTCTCTCTAGAGAGAGCGCTCTTTCTCTCCTCTCTCTCTCCCTCTCTCTCTTTCTCTTCCTCCCTCTCTCTCCCTCACTCATCATTTCAAGAAATGTGTTATTTTTAATTAATTTGATACTTTTTTAATGCATTTGATCAAGAGCTCCCACTATTTCCTCTCTCTCTCTCTCTCTCCCTCTCTTCTCTTCTCTCTCTCTCTTCTCCCTCTCTCTCTCTCTCTCTCTCTCTCTCTGATGGCAGAAAAACGGAGGATATGCCGGCTGTTACTAACTACAGCCTTATTTTTTTACCTGGAGAGCGTCTATTAATCTCCACCCGGTGAGTAAATCTTTTAACTTGTCAGCCATATTTGTTTGTTTTCCTCCAGAAAAAAAACTGAAGAAGCTCCTGATTGGCTTGCAACAATCCCGATCTGACTATCCGTGGCGAAGGGGCGTCAAAAGTTTTGCTGTACCAAACAACCCCCCACAAACATGTGAACTTCATTCGCATGTATGCCGGTGCTGCATTCTCTGTGATGCCACACCAAACAAAACGCAGCACTCATTAGCCACGCTAATTCCGTTATCAGTGTGAACGCCGGTTACACTTCCAGACTCTTCTCAAATATTGAGATATTTATCATTAAATATGATCCGTACCAGAGCTCTCTTGATGAACTCCTCCTGGCAGGCCTTGCCGTTCTCCTTCTTTCCTCCCCAGGCCTTGAGCGCTGAGGCCTGCAGGGCCCGGCCGTAGGAGAAGGTGAGGGCCCAGGGTTTACCCAGGGGACACTGGTTGATGGCGCTCAGGTTAATGGAGGCCTCCTCCTCACTCTGGCCTCCAGACAGGAAGGTGATGCCTGGAGGAAGAGAGACGGGATATTATGTTATAGTTTCTATTTTTATATTTTTGGTGTAACTCTAGGGATGCACCGATACCAGTAACGGGTATCGGGCTCGATGCTACATTTTCTAAAGTACTCGTACTCGTTAAAAGACCTCCAATACTGGGGACCAATACCACGGTCTGAGAAACGTCTGTTTGAGCGGCGTGTACGGGGTTAATCACAGGCGCAGAAGCCCCGCCCCCAGCTGCAGCTCAGAGCGGGGAGAAGACGAGTCAAGACATGTCAGCGTGTGGAACTACTTCAAAGTGAATGAAGATGACAAAACAAAGGCGTAAATTGTCCAGAGGAGGCTCAAAAAGTAGTGCATTTAACACAAGTAATTTAATCAAGCACCTAAAACCCCAAATAGACTATAAGTACAAAGAGTTTGGCCATGCTTCTTAACCAACACAACCCACGCTGCAGAAAACTCTTGCAAGATGAGAGAAAATGTCCAGAGACGATCCAGACGCTGTGAAGATAACACAGCAATCATCGAGTACATCACACTGAGTGAGCAGCCGCTGTCGGAGGTAGAACATTTGGGTTCCTGCGTCTCCTCCTCCGCCCAGATATGAAGTCCCGAGTCGCAGCTACAGGACTGACTCGGAGCTGCCTAAACTACATGACTCCGTGAAAAAACATGATTATCCACAGCCTGCTGAAAACCTTCTCTGCGATTAGTTTCTCCACGGATATCTGGAGAAGCAGTGTTAGCCCCGTGCCGCTAATGAGAGTCGTCTAACTTCGAGAGTTTCACGCCACAACGAGCCAAAAACACGCAAAACAATTCCGCTTTTGTCATGCTTTTATTAAGTATCGGTATCGTTTTCCAAAAACGTGGTACCGGTGCATCCCTAGTAACTACACTATTGTGCTCTATCAAAAACCTCTTCCACGCTGGGACTCACCGGGCACAGCTGGGGGAACGGTGCGGCGCAGGGCGGTGACGGTCGCCATGGCGATCTCCTGGGCGGCGTACTTGTGCGAGCAGGAGTGTCCGGCGGTCACCATGTTGGGCTTGAGCAGGGTTCCCTCAAGGTACACGTGGTGGTCAGACAGAGCCTTGTAGACCGCCGCCAGAACCTTCTCTGTGACGTACTGGCACCTCTTCAGGTCGTGGTCGCCGTCGGGCAGGATCTCAGGCTCCACGATGGGCACGATGCCATGCTGATGGATGTATGAGCCGTTAAAGAATTCAGAAAGAGAGGAATACTCTAGAAAAGTTTACTTTTTGGAATTGATTGTGTATAGGAAGGTGTGTGTGGTTTTAGGGAAGCCTGAAACTGGTTATTTCACATTTTCTTTAAAGCTTAAGGTAGTTCTGGAGATCTGTAAACAATCCTGCGTTCCGAGAACATATTGTTGAGTCGTTCTGGTTTCAGAAACAGAGACAGAGATAAACAAAGGGTGTATTTTGATCGGTTCTCACCATCTGGCAGATGCTGGCGTAGCGGGCGAGCACGTTGGCGTTCTCGATGATGGCGAGACGAGAGGGAGTGGTGGGGGTGATTTTCAACACACAGCGCCATTTAGCAAAGTCAGCGCCATCTTTTTTGTACTGCGCACATCTCTCGTAGAGTCCATCTAGTCCTGGAGAAGAGTGGAAACGGAGAGGAGTAAATGACCTTTAATCTTTTTTTATTTTTATAAAGACATAGAGACATAGTAGCACACATATTTTCAAATGGCATGGTTCTTTGGGACACCAACTCTATATCTCTTTACATTATTGGGGTATAAAAATACAGACAGTCGCATGCAAAAACAAACATTGAATAAAGCAGTGTAAAATAAAATTATACAAAATTTACAAAAACGATGATGCAGCAGAAAAATGTTTGGCTCATTGGGTGTTGTATATCGTAACCAATCAGGCTCAGACACAGAATTCGCCAAACATCTTCTTTTGGTTGTTCACACAAAAAGTAAATTTTTCCATGGTGAATATATTTCTTGACCACTTCATCCCAGTCTTATATTCGTGGTAGAATCTATTCAAGCCAAGATCTGGTGATGACTTTCTTGCTGGAGGCAAAGACTTTATTCCCTCATAAGACATTCTTTATATTTCCAAAGTAGAGCACTCTCCAGGAGAATTCTACTGGAATCATCCACATATCTACTAATGCGAAATCTAGTCCCAAAACTTTTGATCTGGGGACAACGGCAACGGCAGAATATGTGGAAGTTCTTGAGTTATCATGGTAAGGCACTCAAATGTGTGGCATTTACAGATCGATAAGCTAAAAAAAGCTTTGTTTGAAAATGCACCAATTATCAAAACTAAAATGCTATATAACACAACGAAGAAACAAGTCCCGCTCCTGGACCATCCGTACCCTGTGTGGTGGTCTCTCCGTTGGTTCCAGCCAGAGGAACCACCCCCTTGTCCACCTTGATCCCCACCACCATCCCTCTCTCCTTGATGAGCTGGGAGAAGAGCTTCCCGTCGTCGGCCTTCTGATAGAGCGTCTCGTGGAAGAGGATCACTCCACCGATGCAGGGCTTGACGCGGTCGTCAGCGGTGAAGAGGAGCTGGCGGTACAGCCTTCGGTTCTCCTCCGTGTTCTCAGCATTGATGCTCTGGAAGCGCTTGGCCACGCTGCCTAGAGAGAAGAAGTGTAAAACTAATCGACTCTGCAGAACCTTCCGATATTCGGATCTAGAACATGACATAGAGCAAACGGATGTTCAGATGAGATATTGAGCTTCAACGTTTTTGCATTTCATAAAGCAAGAAGTAAATATAGAGCAAGTTGTTTTCATACATAAAGATAACGTGAGAGAGGACAGAAAGAGAGGGATCGAGAGAGAGAGAGAGAGAGAGAGAGAGAGAGAGAAAGAGAGGGAAGAGATTAGGAGAACGAGAGAAAAGAAAGAGAGCAGACAGAGAGTAGAAAATGAGAGAGAGAGAGCATATTAGAGCAAGAGAGGAGAGAGAGAGAGAGAGAGAGAGGAGGGAGAGATTAGGAGAACGAGGGAAAAGAAAAAGAGCAGAGAGAGAAAGAAAGGAGAGAGAGAGAGAGAGAACAAGAGAGGAGAGAATAGAGAATGAGAGAGAGAGAGAAAATGAGAGCAAGAGAGGAGAGAGACAGAGAAAAAGAGAGAGAGGGAGGGAAGAGATTATGAGAATGAAAGAAAAGAAAAAGAGTAGAGAGAGAGAGAGAGCAAACGAGAAAGAGGGAGAGAGAGAGGGAGAGAGAGAGAGAGGCCAGAGACCAGAGGGGGGAGAGAGAGAGAGAGAGAGATAGAGAGGCCTAGCATTGAATAAATGTGGATATGGGAGAAGATCCAAACAGCAGCTGAAATCAACCGTTCATGAACGCGAGCTCAGCTGGAGCAGGTTTGCAAAACCTTCAAAAGCACTTGCTTGCGTTCAGCGAGTGCTGGATTTGTGTAGAGTGACCCTGATCCAGCACCAGACCCTCTCCTCCACACGAGGGGGGGGGGGCATTTTTGAGATGTACGTCTCCAAACCCCTCGAGGAGAGACATCATCACTGAAGGAAACCCTGAGCGCTGATTTCTAAAACAGACACTCTAAACATGTTCTAAGTCTACGGTCGTCATTATGAGCTGTTTTAGAGGCGCTGGAGGATCTCCGGAAGATTCATGTGGAAAAATATGTTGACAAAATCAGTGGTTCTTTTTCATCTGGCTCATCCCTAACCCCTAACCCTAACCTGGGCCCACAGGTCTCTTAGGAGTCCAGGTGAGGCAGAACCAGGAACTTTTAAATTATCACTTTATGCACTTATTATTTGATTTGGGTTTGATTTCTATTCGGTTTTGCCGTAATAGATTTTGTTGGCACCCCTACCCCACACGCCTGGTCCGTCCTCCCCGCAGACTCCAGAGACACTGTGGGAGGTTCTTTCCTCGGGTCCTGCAGGGCCTCTCCTCACACCATGACATCGGACTCTCGGCCGACCAGACGGTCCTCACCCACCACTCCCATTTTATCACACGCAAAATGTAGGGCTTCAAAGCTGGAGATCTCTACCGGCAAGTGTCCCAAAAAGTTCCCTGAACAGTCCACAAGCTAATTCCTACCCTGACCCCAACCCTGACCTATCCCTAACCCAACCCCCTACCCCAACTGCCTTCCCGAGTCCTCCCTCTACCTACTCCCATCCCTACCTCCATCCCTACCCCAACCCCGAACCCTTCCCCCAAATCCCTTCCCCTAGCCCCTGTACCCCACTCCCTTTCCATTAGCCCCTCCCCCAACCGAAACCCTAACCCCAACCCTGAACCCTAACCCTTCCCCTAACTCTAACCCTAACCCCTAAACCTAACTGTATTACAAAACTGGCTTTTGCAATGTTGAATGACCGGCTAAAGCCTGGCTCAACTCTTCACCAAGTTAAGAATAAGAATTGAGCCAGAAGGAATAGCAAACTACAATCTAATGTAAACTAATTAAACAAAGTTTCCTGGAATATTGATTGCTGGCAGTCAGAGGATTCGCGGACGCCGGCTGCGGAGGTTTTCACACCTGTGGACTCGTCGGCGGCGAGGATGCCTTTTCCAGGAGCCACGATCCTCTGAGCGATCTCGTTCAGCTCTTTCTTCTGGTCGGGGCTCAGGAATGGATACGCATGAGGCATCTTGACTGAAAAGATAGAAAATATCTTTTTCATAGAACACGTTAGCAAACAAAGCTTTGGGGAAAGGATGCGTTCAGAAGGCTGCTGGGTGAGCAGTGCTGGGCTTCTACCAAAAAAATTGTTAATTTAGGCTCCTAACAGAATATATAACATAACCGTTAGATTCGATTCACAAACAAAAAATATGCATTCATGAACAATTATGACAAAATCCACAAGTGTCGGGTAACAGGTCCGCAAACATATTTGTGGATAATTTTTAAATTGGTGAATATATGTTAGTTTGTTTGGGAATCACTCTGTTGTGTATATGTGAAAATAAACGGACAGAACTGTTTTTATTGTTGTTACATCAGGTTTTTTTTAAATACCTCCCAAAGGTGTTAAGACATTTGTTAAATTTGTATGCTCTTTGTGAATAGTTTAAAGTTGGTGTCATAAAATGTAAACAAATAAATCAATTAAGAACGCTCAATAATTAAATGTAAACAACTGTATTTTAAAGATTTGCTATACTTAAATATTTATGTATATAATATATTAATAAAGTTATGATATATCATTAAGTGACGAAGACTAAAACTCTTTACCAGGTGTTGATGTGTTCAACATCAAATATATGTACATTTCTTTATTTTCAAAATACAGAAACTAAAACTAAAAAAAATACATGAAATAAAAAAGACATTTTGAAAGAAAATTGTTGATAACTACAACTAGTTTAAAGTGGTTATGTAATTTATGTAGATAATTTTTCTCTTTTTTTTATAAAAAATAAAAAACAAAATGTCACTTTCTATTGATTTATTTTGTAAATAAAAAATCTAATTTTTTTTTTTTTCATTTGAAACTAATTGTAATATAAAACATTTGGCACAAATCTCACTCCATACCGGAAGATCTATTCTAGATTACAGTATGAACAGAACTCTGAGAAAAGCTCTGCAGAGCGAGGCTGCGGCGGGGAAGCGCTTTGAGGAACTTTGTCTCAAAATAAACCTGCGTAGGCGTGTTATTGTCTCACTTATTCCCTTATCTGATCATCATTACACGAAATCTAAAATAAAACCCAATCTGGGAGGCGACCTCTTCACATGAAATATAAAGTCATTGGTAGCCCTTTACAACAACTACACTCTACTATCTTAATCTATGGTTTAATCTATGTTTTAAATGTTCGCTTTTTAATCCCTATGATTTTATATGACTTTTTTATGCTTGATTTGATCAAATGTACTTTCTTCACTCTGAAACGAATCACTCTGTTTTATTAATTTAACGTTTAAATGCTTTATCCCTGGTTTTTAAATGTATTTATGATATAATTAATAACACTAAATTCATCCTTTTTGAGAATCAGTTAATCATTTATAAATTAAACTTTTCAATATTTAAAAAAAAACAGTTAGTTAGCTGTAATCAATTCATGAGATCATTTAAAACATGTTAGTAAATTATTGTTAACTTTAATAGCCCTTTAAAAGCACATTTATTCATCCTATTATTCAGGTATAGATAATAAATGCTTAATTAACACATAATCCTGCTGTCACTCACGCTCAGTTCAGCTCGTTATAAGCATTTACTAGCTGATAGTTAACTGTATGTCAATTTAATTTTAATTAGTTTGCTAACTGTTGATTTTAAATAGTTTATTAACCATTTTTTAACATGTCATAAATGATCTCATGAATCACTCACAAACAATAACGAACTGGTTTTTAAATAGCGAAAAGTTTAATTCCTAAATGATTAACTCACCCTATTAAAGCATAAAATTAGAGTTATTAAACAAACAACATAGGTGCTTATGAACCAGTAATAAAGCTATTAAAGTTATATTAATAAACTGATTATAAATGTGTAACAACATAGATTAGATGACATTAGATTTATAAATTACTTGTTAACTATTTATTAATGCTTAATAAAGGATTAGTAGTGTGTAGCTATTATAAAGTTCTGCCAAGTTATTTGGTGAGTTGCTCTTTTGGAATGTTAAGCGGTTCGAAGCGTGTTCTGGGGGCTCTGAGGGAAGGAGCATCTGAAGAGCTCATCGTTGACCTTTAGCAGCAGTATTTAGGACAAGACCTTCTCCTGCACCCCCGCACCACTGTGCTGCTCTCACCTCTGCCCTTTCTGACACCGGCACTCTGAAGCGGACTCTAAACATAGTACGCGGACAACTGCACTGCTGCAGACGTGCTGCTTCTGATAAGCGCCGACTACAAATAGAGCGTCTACAGTCTCGGGTTAAAGTGAAGCGTGAACTTAAAGAAGCGTTTGTTCGGGTTTTGAAGGTAAAGGTCCTTGATTCGAGTCACAGAGGTGTCAGATAACAGTTCTGGTGGAGTTCTGCAGACCGGCTTCTTCTAGATCAGGGCTCTTCGTGGTGTGGACTCAACCGTTTTTGTGTTGAGATTAGTGCATTCTTGTCTTGGTCTCGACTCTCTTTGGCCTAAGCCTCGTCTTGGTCTGCTTGTCTGGGTTTTTTTGGTCTCAACTGTCTTTTTTTTAGTCTCTCTTTTGATTCAGCCCAGACTCTCTTTTGTTTTGTCTTACTTTGTTCTTGAGCTTGTCTTGCTCTCTATATTGGAGGATCTTGGCTTGCTTTTCCTCGTCCTTGTCTTGCCGTTACCTTGTTAATCATCTTTTTTTTTATTATTATTTATTTATTTATTTTATTTTATTTTTTTTTTTTTATCCTCAACTTGCTTTTGTTTCAGCCCTGGCTATTTTAGTTTTTGTACTGAACTAACTTTGTTCTTGAGCGTGTCTTGCTCTCTATATTGCAGGGTCTTGCCTTGCTTTTCTCAGCCTTGTCTTGGCTTGACCTTGTCTATCATCTTATTTTATCCTCAACATGGTTTTTGTTTCAGCTCTGACTCTTTCGGTTTTTGTAATGAGCTAACTTTGTTCTCGAGCGTGTCTTGGTCTCTACTCTCTTTGGCCTTGATCTTGCCTTGCTTTTCTCAGCTTTGTCTCGGCTTGACCTTGTTAATCATCTTATTTTATTTTCAACTTTGTTTTGTTTCAGTCTTGACTATCTCTGTCTTGTCTTGGTTTGTTCTTGAGCTTGTCTTGGTCTCTACTCTGCTTGGTGTCACTCTTGCTTTGTTTTGCTCAGCTTTGTCTTGGCTTGACCTTGTTAATCATCTTATTTTTATTCTCAATATGGTTTTGTTTCAGTCTTGACTATCTCTGTCTTGTCTTGGACTCAATTTGTTCTTGAGCTTGTCTTGGTCTCTACTCTGCTTGGTGTCAATGTTGCTTTGCTTATCTCAGCCTTGTCTTGGGTTAACCTTGTTTGTTTTCTAAATTTATCTTCAACATTTTTTTGTTTCGTTCTCGACTGTTCTGTCTCGGATTATCTTTGTTCTTGAGTGTGTCCTGGCATCTATATATATATATATATATATAACTCGATCATGCCTTACTTTTCTCAGCCTTATCTTGGTTTGACCTTGTTGGTTATCATATTATTCTATCATGAACATGTCTGTCTTGTCTTGGACTAAATTTGTTCTTGAGCTTGTCTTAGTATCTACTGTCTTTTTTTGCGGTCTTGCTTCGTTTTATCAGCCTTGTCAGGACTTGACCTTGTTTTTTTTAATCTAATTTTATCCTCAACATGTTGGTTTTGTCTTGGATCAACTTTGTTCTTGGTCTTGGTGTGTCTTGGTCTCTATATTCTTTGACCTCGATCTTGCCTTGCTTTTCTCAGCCTTGTCTTGACCTTGTTTGTTGTCTGTGTTATCTTCTTCTCAACATGGTTTTATTTCAGTCCTGGCTCTTGTTTGATTCTGTTTTGTCCTTGTCTCTTGACCTGACCTTAGTCTCCCTTCTCTTTGGTCTCTATTTGGTCTCTTTTCCCCCCCAGTCCTTGTCTTGAACTTGATCTTGTTTGGTATTTACCTAGTTTTCTATTTTTCTTGGTTTTGTATTAATCTCAGTATAAATTATTTAAATCTTTCCTAGATTTGAACTCTCTTGACTGATCACTTTGATCTTGTCTTGGTATCTACTCTACTTTGGTTTCTGTCTGATCTCTTTTTCTCAACCTTGCCTTGATCGTGACCTTTGGTTTGTCTTAGCTCACTTTGTTCTTGAACTTGTCGTGGTCTGAAGTATCTTTTGTCCTGGTAGCGATTCTCTTTCGTTTTTGTTTGAGTTACAACATGGTTATGTTTTTGTCTCGCCATTGTTTCAATCTTATCTTGGTCTTAACTCACTTCATACTTGATATTAACTGTGTTTGGTCTCCTTTTTTTCTGCCTTGCTTTGGTCTTGCCCTCTTTGGTATCTGTCTTTCCTTGCAATCTAGTTTTTTGTGTTTGTCTCATTATAATTTGCCTCAGTTTTGTCTTGGTCTTAACTCACCTTGTTCTTGATCTTGTCTTGGTATCTAAACGTTTTGGTCTCAGTATATTTTGTCTCAGCTTGTCTTGATCTCGACTGATTTGGTCTTTTCATTGTCTGAACTCACTTTGCTCTTGACTTTTTTGTGTCTCCTTTTTTCTCTGCCTTAACTTGATCTTGGCCCTTTTTGGTATCTGTCTTTCCTTGTTCTCTAATTTTGGTCTAAGTATAATATCTTGTCTTGGTCTCAACTCACTTTGTCCTTGCGATTGTCTTTGTAGTGTCTCTCTTGTCTCTCTCAGTCTTGACCATCTTGTCTCGACCATTTCTTGGTCTTGACCTTTTTAAGTTTCTGTCTTGTCTTGATCTCTACCTAGTCTTACACTCATTTCATTATCTTGTCCATCTTAAATAATTTCGATCCGGAGATCGTTATGGTCACCTAGGTATTGGACTTGGTGTTGACACAGCTCTTGACTCATTCTCTTCCTCTCTCCTTGATTTTTTTCTTCTTGATTTGTTTCGCCCATCTTAAACCCATATCTTGCCTTGCTCTCCACTCTTTTGTCATTTTTGGATTTGCATCTCAAGCTGTCATCCACTATCTTTTATCTCAGTAAAAACGGTTAGTCTCCATTCACTTTCATCTCCTTGTCTTGGTGGCAGAACTAGATTTGATCTTGTCTTTTCAGTCTGGTGTTTGGATATAGTTTCAGTTTTGCTTTGGCTCTCAAATAATCGCTGCAACATTTTAAGAGGTCCAGACCAACTCCTACGAATCCTTGTAACGCTGTTAACGCAATCTCATTCTTTAAAGAGTGTGTAGTCCATGAGCGCATGTTTCAGGAGAGAGGAAAACAATAACACTCTAAAATCTCAACATTTTTTTTTATGCACCATGAACCCGTCAAAAAAACTGGCATTTTATATCTCATTATTAAAACGAGTCAAAACGAGGGCAAACAGGTTTAGATTTCAGAAGAAATCCCTTCAGCCTTCCCTAAATGAGTTCAAGGAGAGGTCTACGATCAGGAGAAAGACCTTCTCTTTAGAAATAAATATGAACATCTTCTTACCTCTGTGGCTGAGCTGAGATAGCGGACGCTTGCAGGCTCAGGAGGGGACGAGGAAAGACTCGGCTGGAACCGCGAGGTCCCGGCTGCCCTCTGTATATAACCAGCGCTGTGACCCCTCACATTCAGCTGTCCGGCTAAGAATAGAACCCTGCTGATACTGGAGAAGAGCGGCTGCATTCCCACACTGCACAGCGGGCTCTGGAAGCCACCGCTCCACATTATTCATCGGTTACAGCTAACCGAAGGAAAAAAACAATCCTTTTTTTTTCTCTTTACTTTACTCTCTCAAATGTATACGTTAAAACTTTTATGTCTTTTAAAATGTATGTTTAATCCAGTCAAAAGATAAAAAAAATCTGATGAGTTTTTTTTAACACAGATACTAGAATTGCTTCTTTTGCCATGCGAGGTTTTAAACTTTAATCTGTTTGTTGCTGCGTAAATATATTTAAATCTGTGTCAAAGGGTTAAAAACTCTGATTTAACTCAATTCTGTCCCGTTCACAGCCTTCTGTTGTCTGCAGGAGATGAACGTTTGTCTAAATGTTAAAGGTTGAATTTGGAACATAAATAGCAGAGCTTTCCCTGACGGTCGCTGCCTGTGTTACTTAAGTATAAGAAATAAATAGATAATTGTAAGTAAACCAAGAGAAAAATGATTACATGTTTAATACACGCATAAACAATTGATTAATAAACATTTTTATAGTAACTAATTAAATAATAACATAAATAAATGTAAACATGTTTCTACAGTCCCACGTGTCTGTATTTATTTATTACCTCATTTATGTACTTATGTATTTTTTTTATTTATTTTACTTTTAAATAATAATAAATAATCAATAATCAGTTCAGGATTAAATTTACATTTTTTACAAAATTTACAAGTATTAAAATAAACAGATAAAAAGACTAAACACCTGAAAGGAAGAAAACTGATGTGTAGAAACATTAATTACATTAAATTATTAATTAATTCTTTATAAATCATTTATTCTTAACTTCCCTGAGACTTGTCATCTTAAACAATCATGTTCAACGCATCCCAAACCAATCAAAAAATCAACAAATTCACTACTTTTGAACCAGAACTACACGATGTAAACGTGTGTTTAATGTCACTTGTTTGCTGGGGATCCTTACGATGACGATAATGAAAACTCTGATAAAGAGAAGTTAGATTAAGTAATTAGAGAATGCGCAGCGCGCACCTTTGTTGGAAACTACATCCAACAATAGCAGCAGCGTGACCTTTGAATGAGCTGTGATATGTTTCAGTAGGGGCGTGCTTTCCACGGTCGTCTCACAGCAAGAAGGTCGCTGGTTCGAGTCTTGGCTGGATCAGTTGGTATCTCTGTGTGGAGTTCTCATGTTCTCCTCGTGATCGCGTGGGTTTACCCCGGGTGCTCCGGTTTCCCCCACGAGTCCAAACACATGCGGAATAAGAGAATTGGGTAAAAACGAGTGTCCACAGTGTATTAATGGGAATGAATGAGTGTGTGTGAATGTTTCCCAGCGATGGGTTGCTGCTGGAAGGGCATCCGCCGCATAAAACATATGATAGAAGAGTTGGTGGTTCATTCCGCTGTGGAGACCCCGAAAGGGAAGAACGCCGACATGAAGATGGATGGAGGGATGTTTCCAGTAACAGAACTAACTCCAGCAGAAGCAAAAGCATTAAATGCTAAGCATCGGTGGCTGAGTGGTAGGCTACGCTCAGACTGCAGCTCAGTCACACAAATCAGATTAGTTTTGTTCTTATATTTCCTGTATCAGATATTTTCCTTTGATAGTCTCAACAGCTCAATTCTGATTTTGAATTCCCACCAAGATGATTTTCACATAAGTTCCTGATTTCTGAACCCATGCAGGAGACCCATAAGATAGATTTTACATCCTATAGGACTTCTTTTAAGTAATTGAACAACTGTTTTATTAAAAGTAACTCAGAGGCAATTTGAAGAAGCTGCCAGTTTGAGGTTTTTACCACCATGAAGCCAATGAAGCAGCTTCCTATTGGCCAAGATTCTAGTGTCCATCATCATAATTGAAAAAAAGATTTAAAATATTTCCGAATAGCATGATTATTTTAGATGTTAAAATCTTTGCCCTCCATGGCACTATATATTTTATTCTTTTACACTTTTAAGCAAATTCAGTAACTAATAGGTCCGAAAAGTCTAGAATTTTCAATATTACATATTACTTTAAAGTTTAACTCCTTTTAAGTTCAACTTAAAAAAAAAATGCATTATAAAAACATTAAATGTTTACACCAAAACTTTTCAAGTCGTTGCTCACACGTTATCAAGTCATTTGGTTTTGCCAGATCATTCATTTACTGGGAAGTCCCTTAATAAGTGACTTTCAGCACTCATCTGTCAAAGATTTGCTCACTTCCTCGTTTAGGTGGAGGTTCCTCTTGGGCTCGGCTGTTCAGCCCTTCCGTGCAAGAGAAGACCACATACACGCACGCGTCCTCCATCGCATTACTGCTCTCTCTCTCTCCATCCTCATCATGGGCCAGAGCATTCTCCTCATGCTCAGCTTCCTTTGTGGTGAGATCTTTATATTTGGTTGAAGCTTGTTCATACAAGACTGCAGGCTTTAATTGTGTACGAGTGTAAAAAAAATTTGGAGGAAGTTTTAATTTCAAAACTTCTGTCTTTTTAAATACAGATCCTTCAAAATGCATTTGACGCCTTTCTTTAAATTAGTTTTTCGTGTCTGTTAAGCACTAATGATGTTTTTTTAGCCTTCAGGTATTACTTTATATTACTTTTGAGTGGTCTCTCGGACTTTCTTATTAGCTTCACATTTCTGCAATTTATGGAGATACCCTTAATACCATAAAAACAGAACATAAATTGAAATATTTTGAAGATTTCCTATCAGTTCTGAAATAAAGTGAAACACATGTTAAAATGACATAAAATAACTTAATTATTGCATGTTCAAAAAAAACAATATTTTAGCAAGGCCAGTTTCTCTGAGGCACACTTCAATTTCATTTTTAAGTACCAAAAAGTTTACTTAAATATAACATACTTTTGTGTGCTTGAAGCTAAACTGATCATCTTTACATTTCAAGAGTATTCCTGAATAGCTCCCTTTAAGTATGTTATTTTGGAACAGCTAGTTCTGTACTAAACATAATTTAATTGTAAATAAATGGTAGAAAAGCTCAATTTGAAGTGTATTCAGTATAATAGGTTTATATGCTTAAGTGGAACAAACAACTTAAAGTAGTTAAAACTGTGTGAACATTTGCATACAAGACTGTCATTTTAGGCATGATCCGTTGTAGCTTTGTAAGTCAAAACAAATAAATGAAAATAAAAGATCAGAGTTTTTTGGGGCGCTTATAATGAAACCCTCATTGATGAAACTGTAGTCTTTGGTTAACCACTTGTTAGCGTTGGAATCACTTGCTCAGGGACCTTCAGCAGGTGTGAGAAACATCTCTTCCTGGCGGTTGCATCTCAGAGTCTCTCTTTCTATGGTTTGCTTCAGGATCTCTGTCAGCGGTGGTGGCTTTTAACATCGATCCTGCCAGCTGGAAAACCTTCACTGCACCCTCCACAAGCCAATCAGATTCCTTCGGCTACAAGGTGATTCAGGACGGCGGGACGAGGTGAGATGAGATGCGGAGATGCTCTTCTCGTGTTGTTTGTGTTCGTGTGCTTTGGTTAAAATCTAAAACAGGGAACAAAGTTGTCTGCGACTTGATGCACTTCAATCAATCTTTTGAATCAACCGTCTTTCACAGCAGCGCCACCTGTTGGGGCTCGATCGGTTCAGTATTTAAGTGGGTTTGGTTTGAGCTTGTTTAATTTTAGTTTCAGCCATGTCTTTTTCATCCTGTGATATTGGTTTCAAGATAGGAAATATATTTAAAGTTTAGAAGCACTTGCAAAATGAACAAATGATAAAACTATTTATGTTTACCTTACAGTACCTTGTGCTGTGTGGAAACCATTGTTAGAAGTTATCAATCAACCAACCACTCAACACACCAACCATCCATCAATCAATCAATCAATACATCAATCAATCCATCCATGAGTCAATAAATAAATCCATCAACCAACCATCCATCCATCAATAAATAAATTAATCAATCAAATCAATCATTCATCCATCCATGAATCCATCCATCAATCAATCAATCAACCAATCAATAAGTTGATCCATCAATCAATCCATCCATGAGTCAATAAATCAATCCATCAACCATCCATCCATCAATGAATCAATCAAATCAATCATCCATCCATCCATCCATCCCTGAATCAATCAATCAATCAATCCGTTAATCAATTAATCAAATCAAATAAATCAATCCATCCATCAATCAATGAATCAATCCATCCATCAATCAATCAATCAATCAATCCGTTAATCAATTAATCAAATCAAATAAATCAATCCATCCATCAATCAATGAATCAATCCATCAATCCATCCATCAATCAATCAATCAATCAATTAATCAATGAAATCAATCATAACAATTCTGACATTTAAAACTTTTTCAGAATGACATTTCTGATCTAAAGTTATATTTTTTATTCATGACTATTGTGATCAAATAATGAGAGTAAAGTGTGACGTGCACTCTTTCTTTTCGTTGTTCTCGATGCGGCTCTGCTACGGTGCACTTCCACGTCTGCATTATATGCAAATGAGCTGCATCAGCGGTTCATATGATTGATTAGTGGGCGGAGCTTCTTACAGTGGGCGTGGCTACAGCCCTCAAGCCACTTTGAGCTCCCAGAAGAAAAACTGGATTACACATCCTAAATCGATCTGAAGACGACTTGAGGAGTGCCGTACAGGTTTGTGTTCACACTGTAACTGTTGAACGGGTTCCAGGCACTCTTCCAGATTAATATTGTCAGGCTACGAGACAGACGAGGACCCAAGAGCGTCACCTTTAAACAGAGACTCTTTATTGTGTGATAGGGGACAAGGGGAAATGGAGCAGACTTCAATGCCCAGCAGGCTGCGGCTCGTGGTGCGGCCGGGAGACGAAGCCCTCGGGGTCTTCACCGGGTAGCAGATCGATGAACTGGGGCAGGAGTCAGGAGCTGGTGGCAGGTCGGGTAGCCGGGGTTGAAGATCAGAGCACAGTCGGGAACAGGCAGGCGTTGGTTCTATCAGGGTAGGAGAGTTGAGCGTGGTCGAGGTGGTCCGAGTCGTCAACGGGCATTCAGGTTCGGCAGACAAACAGGCAGTGGGGACAGAGAAACAGAAAGGCAGGAAGAAGGTAACAAAACAGAGCCAGGAGTCACAAAAAGCTGACCTCAGTGTGCTGTAGGTTCGCAGACGATCTGACACAGACTGTCTGAAAACAGGCGCTTATATAGGGAGAAGAGTGATTAGGATAGGCTTCAGGTGTGGTGGTACTCAGCGTGAGAGCCAGGGGGCGTGGCTACCAATCAAACTCAGGTGTAGTGGAAAACTACCGGGTGAGAGAGAGACCTCGAGTAGGCTCGTGACAAATATAACACAAGCAAATCCACGTTCCTGCCATGAAACATTCCCCAAAGCAATTCTGCAATGTTCTCAGCCATCGTGATCAGGGCCTACAGACAGAAAGATTGCTCTCACACTTGCAAAATCAGCCACTGTTGGAACCGTGAGTACTCGGAAACGGATCTGAGTGTGAAAGACTTTACCTTTGTACACACCAATACACACCAAACAGAGAGCTGAGATCCCTCGGGGACAATAACTGAGATCTCCTCCGGGTTAATTCCACTCAGGGTGAATCCTCCTTTAGTTCTCCTGCGGCCCACAGAGGAACCAGCTCCAGAGGAGACCAGGGGTGCCAACACTTTAGTTCTCCTGCGGCCCACAGAGGAACCAGCTCCAGAGGAGACCAGGGGTGCCAACACTTTAGTTCTCCTGCGGCCCACAGAGGAACCAGCTCCAGGAGACCAGGGGTGCCAACACTTTAGTTCTCCTGCGGCCCACAGAGGAACCAGCTCCAGAGGAGACCAGGGGTGCCAACACTTTAGTTCTCCTGCGGCCCACAGAGGAACCAGCTCCAGAGGAGACCAGGGGTGCCAACACTTTAGTTCTCCTGCGGCCCACAGAGGAACCAGCTCCAGAGAAACCAGGGGTGCCAACACTTTAGTTCTCTTGCGGCCCACAGAGGAACCAGCTCCAGAGAAGACCAGGGGTGCCAACACTTTAATCAAGTTTCAATCCAGGATAAAGCTCACCTGTTTAGTTGAGCTTTTGTGGACTGAGCACCAACGTCCAACAACTATTTTATCTCTGCACTTCACATCTTAATCTATGTCTTAATTTTCAGTTTTTAATTACTATGATTTTATATTACTTGTTTTTATGCTTGATTTTATTTAATGTACTTTATTTTTATTCTTTATTCTAAATAAACTTGCGTTACCTTTGTGTCTCTAACAGAGTGTTTGTGAGCGATCCTTTAGCCCGAACCGGACCGGATCGAACCGGACTCATCTATTCATGCGACGTCTCACAAGGATCGTGCAAGTCTCAGAATATTCCTGGTATTTGGGGTTTTAATTATAATTTACAAATATTTTTAAAATGATAATAATTATGTTTCATTCTTTTTTTTTATTATATCTGTATAATTTGCCTTTTAACTTTGAGTTTTAACGGCAGATGATGGATATATATATATATATATATATATATATATTTATTTATTTTTTTTATTAGCCCTCGTGTGTTGTTCACGTTATTGTTTCTCAGGCAGAGTCTGGTGGACTCATTGATTTTTAATCACAATCAAGACATTTTATGGTAAAATATTTGGAAAATTTAGCCAGGAAAGAAGTGATTTAAACAGCAAATATACTCTATTTATTGCTCTTCAACCTTATTTCTTCACATTTTGAATGTAACCCTCGTGTGGTGTTCTCATTATTGTTACTCAGACAGAGTTGGGGCTCTGCTGGACCCATTGCATTCTGGGCCTTTTAATTCACACAATCATAGAATTTTATACTAAAATCTAGACAGAATAAAGGTAAAGAATCTACCATTTACACTCGTTTACATGCCAAACACCTCGAGTGATGTAAAGGTGTAGAGATATATGGTGTGGGGTCGTTAAAGTCTCTTCTGATATTCGCTTTTCACAGAAAAAGAGCCGAAGCCAGCGAGTCTCACTTTCAAATAATAAATGCTTTTATAATTATACTTCAACACCACACAAGAAGTAAAGATGATTACAAAACGCTGTAATATTGTTTGTAGCCTCTGCGTCCGCTCACTTTGAGTTTGCGGTGTTTAGCATTTCATTTCACAGACATTTAACCCCACATTTTTTTTTAGCAGAAAGTAAACATGTATTACATATGGCTTTGATAAAAAATAAATAAATAAATAAACAGAATATAAAGACATTTTCTTTGGAAACAATGTTTAGCTGTTTCTCACATTTTAATAATTTATGGAAAATCTTTTAATCCACGCTGTTCATTTTGACTATTTAAATGAGTTTTTGTCTCTTGTTTGAGCACTGAACTTTATTGCATATCCATGAAATGCTGTTTTGCATGTAACCATTATTGATTAGAGCTGTCTGTTTATTACTGAAGTGCCTTCAGAAGCTGTGAACATGTCTCTGGGGCTCTCCATGACTCAGCATTCGCTATCGTCAAAGCTTGCTGTAAGTATTTTATATAATCAATTAGAGTCAATTAAGTATATATTGTGAATTTTATTGGGCTCATACCTGGTGAGCATTTTTGTAGCTTTTATAGTGAATCAAAAATCGAGCCATGGGAGTTCCTAAACAAAAAACTAATTTGTTTTCTTGTAAAAAAAAAAGGTTTTATTCGCGCCACTGATGACGTCACACGAGTCTCATTGTGACGTCACGTTCGGATATCAAAGGGCCCTCCCCCGGAAGTGATGCGCTCTCCACTAAGCCACGCCTTCTCTCGTGAAATCAGGATCAGGAAACAAACGCTCGTGAATCAGAGAGAGAGAACGATGAGAGAGCAGCACACAACGTGGACTCGAGTTATTAAAAGCAGGTTATTAAAGGAGTTGTAAGGATTAGAAGAAGAAGCTCAGCTCCAGAGTGAACAGAACCAAACCTCTCTCTGACTCCGGCTCACAGAGGAACTGTTTATCTCAGTGTTCCTCCAATCCTCTAATATCTCTCCAATCTACGACCACGTCAGACAGAAACTCTGCATACACCTCATGAATATGCAAATCACTAACCAATCGGTGATTAACGGAGGAGGGGTTACGAAGTTTGCCAAATATCTCAGCTCTTTTCGAGAAGAAGCTGGAGCTAGAACATGAGGAGATTGAATTTGATTTTAATTAAAAACGGAGACTTTATAAGTAAAGAATCACATCTTCCATACAACTAGAGAAATGAGAAAAGATTATTGTAAATAGCATAATGTCACTGACCCTTTAAACTTTGTAATGAATGAAATTTTGACAGTGAATGTTTAGTACAAGGCATTTCAAACTGGTGTTTTTTGTTATAAACCTGTTCCAAGAGACGCATGAGTTGCTTTAAACAAGTCAAGAGGAGTTTAATTAGTGGAATCAGGTGTGTTCAGGTTAGTGGTGGGGGGGGGGGGGGGTTACTATTTAATACAAAAAATTAAACAAAGATACTCGCAGACGTTGCTGGAATAGTTGAGGGAAAATGACTGGAAATAACCAGGAACAAAAAAATACACTGGCCATTAGACACAGAGGCAGGTGGAATGATCAGAACCTCATGATCTCAGGCAGCACAGAGCAGAGACGTCAGGCAAGCCATGGACTACACCGAAAGCCTGAGAAGGTAGGGAGAGAGTCCTGGAGTCACACAGAAAAAGATTAGCTACAAACATACAGTTCACCTATGTCCGATGTTACCGGGTCAGAAGCAAACAACAATCTGGCACAGAACAAAAGCGAATAAATAATGGAGCTAATGAGGAGAACCTGAGCAAAGGCAGGTGAAATAAACAACTAACTGAAGGAGAACGAGGAGGTGGAGAGAAACCATCAGGAGCTCAAACTAAGGGAATAAATAGAGGAGCAAATAAAGAGAAAATGAGCAAAGACAGGTGAAATAAACAACTAACTGAAGGAGAACGAGGAGGTGGAGAGAAACCATCAGGAGCACAAACTAAGGAACATGTGACTAATACAAACAAACAAACCAAAGAGAAGCCGCTGATCAGCCAGGAGTCTTGACTCCGGTTCTTTAGCTGATTTGTGCCCTTCAAACCTGTGTTCTTTGATTTTTTTACTGGATTTTATTAACGTTTTTATAGCTTTGTTGGAACGAGTCCTATGTTTGTTTCTCTCTCGTTCAGTTCTGTGGTCCAACAGTTCCAAAGACATGCGCAGGCTTCACCAGCTACAGCGGCCTGTGCGTGACCTCGGACCGCAGCGGGGCTACACAAACCTTCCCACGCTCTCTCCGAGGTGGCTGTCCTGAGCTACAAAGAATGAATTTCTCAATTAAATGTACTGTAGCTTCAGTAATCAGTTAGCTTCTTCTCTCTCTCTCCAGACTGCAGCGATACGCAGATCGACATGGCGTTCCTGTTAGACGGCTCTGGGAGTGTGCAGCTTTCTAATTTCAACCTTATGAAGACTTTTGTGAAAAATGTGATCAGGCGTTTCCTTGATCGGGATGCAAAGGTAGGAAAAGATTTCATTTTATACCTATGAAAAAAAAAAAAAAAACGTTTGAATCCAGAGATGGCTTTGTTTTCTGATTTTTATTTGTCCTGGAAATACAACATTGCAGAACATTTTTGGATAAACGTGCACATTTTCTTTATTTACTAAATTTAACCTCACCCACTCGTCCTGTTAATATTCAATTAACAGATTAAGAAAATTGTTAGTTTAACTTAATCATTAGTAATTAAATGAACTATTTAAATAATTAAAAACCTATATTTTTCGGCCTTCAAAGGTTTTAAAGTCGCTGTTCTCGTTCTTAAATAATTTTCCGCACGTCTTATTTTATGTAAAGCCCATCTGAATTATGTTTTTGTCGCAGATTGGTTGATTCACTTTTTTATTATTCGTTTCACTACGACTACAAATGAGACAAATAGCCAAACGACAGCTTGAATCAAAAACTAAAAAGACTACGAGGCCTGGTCTCTCGTTCCAAACAACAATCAACAAATTATTGTCTAATTTAAGTGTTAAAGTGGATTCTTAAAAAGTCTTACATCTGATATTGTGAAACCTGCAGAAGAGGTATCTGTGGACATAATTATTCATCTTTTTCAAAATATTCGCTTAATTTTAGACCTGTTCTTAAATGGTTAAAGGAAGTTCCTGTTTTTCTTTCCGAATAACTTTATGATGTTACAATGGAAATAAAAAAACAATATGTGTGTATTCCTGTTTTTATCAAATTTGACTTTGTGTGCAGTTTGCCATTGCAGAGTATTCCTCCAGATGTCAAATTCTGTATAATTTCAATGAACTGAAAGTAGATGATGGCACTTGGGAGACTCAGCTGGCTAATGTTCCTTACTCGAACGGTGCTACTTACACAGCAACAGCAATCAGATTACTTGTGTAAGTCTATAATTCCAACATCACCTTTTGTTTCATTGTATATCCTGTGAAAATTCCCTCAATGATTGATTTTTGGTCTTTATTTCTCATCCAAATATCAGGAATAATTTATTTACTCCCAGTGGTGGAACACGGCCATCATCAAAAAAAATCTTGGTCGTTATTACCGACGGACAGTCACATGACAAGAACGACCTGCAGAGTGCTGCAGAGCTGGCGCAGAGCAAGAACATTATCCGCTTCGCCATCGGGGTAGGCTCGCTTCGCTTCGGATAGCATGTCTTCTGTAGTGTGCAATCTCTGACAAAAATATCAGCAGCCTCAGAAAATTGTTCCAGTTTCACATTTATCTGTATGCACCCTTTTTTTTAGCGAGCGAGGAGAGAGAGAGAGAGGAGAGAGAGAGAGAGAGAGAAGAAGATAGGGAGAGAGAGGAAGGAGAGAGAGGGAGAGAGAGAAGAGAGAGAAGAGGAGAGGGTGAGGAGAGAGGGTGAGAGGGAGAGAGAAGAAGAGAGGGTGAGGAGGAGAGAGAGAAGAAGAGAGGAGAGAGGAGAGGAGAGAGAGAGAGAGAGAGGAGAGAGAGAGAGAGAGAGAGGAGAGGGGAGGGTGAGGAGAGGAGGAGAGAGAGAGAGAGAGAGAGAGAGAGAAGAGAGAGGGTGAGGAGAGAGAGAGAAGAAGAGAGGGAGAGAGGAGAGGAGAGAGAGAGAAGAGAGAGAAGAAGAGAGGGAGAGGAGAGAGAGAGAGAGAGACAGAAGAGAGAGGGAGAGAGACTTTGACTGTAAAAGAAATCTCATTGTCTCCTCTTCTGTAAGTCACTTTGGACAAAAGCGGCTGCCAAATGCATAAATGTAAATGTAAATTTTCCATTACAAAATTCAAACCAAATGATAGAGAATTCAAAAACTGATTGGCATCTTGTTGAAATTGTAAGAAATAGTTACTCTACAAGAATACGATGCCTCGTTTTATTTATTTATTTTATTTAGACTCACCTGTCGCAAGCAACATGTGCGAGTAATGATTACAAATCACCATAAATCTAAGTATTTGATATTGGAAATGTTCTCTGAGGGAAAGGTTGTTTTTGCTGACAGAGGCTGCTGGTCTTTGTAGTCCCTTTTGTATTCGCATTTATATTACCATTGTGTCTTCATAACAAACCTTTTGTTTGTCTCTAGATAGGGGGCGCTTTTAATAATTTCTATGCTAAAGCGGAGTTGAACACAATCGCCTCCGATCCGGACGCTGATTATGTGTTCCGAGTGAACGATTTCAATGCACTGAACAGTATCCTTCAAAACCTGGAGGAGAACATTATTGCTATTGAAGGTAACGTTTGAAATGCACCGCATTCATGTATTTCTGCTGGGTCTTGAAAAGTATAAAATGTAAAAGCTTAAAGTTTAGGCCTTAAAAGTCTAAAATGAACTCTGTCTTAAATAACTGTTCACAGCTTTTATTTTTCTGATGTTCATGTAAAGGGCTTCTGATATGTGTTTTTGTTGTTGCCTGGGGTTGCCAGATTTTTAGAAAAAAAAATGCTCTTGTTAAAAAAAAGATGGTTAAGGTTTCCATAGACTGAGAAAATGTTCAGAAATGCTCAAAAGAGTAAAAAAAATAAAAGCAATGGTTAGGGTTGCCAGAATTTAAGAAAACGCTCGTAAACACTCATCAATGCTCAAAATCTTAAAAGTGATTCTAGGGTTGCCAGATATTGACATGACATTCATAAATGTAAAAAAAACAAACATTTGTGATTGTTTGGGTTGCCAGAGTTTGAGAAAATGTGCGTAAAGGCTCTCACATTCGTAAAAGTGATTGTTAGGGTTGCCAGATATTCACATAACATTCATAAATGTAAAAAAAGAAACATTTGTGATTGTTAGGGTTGCCAGAGTTTGAGAAATTGTGCTCACATTCGTAAAAGTGACTACTAGGGTTGCCAGATATTGTCATAGCATTCATAAAAATAAAAAGAATTATGATTGTTAGTTGCCAGAGTTTGAGAAAATGCTCCAAACAAAAGTGATGTTTGGTGTTTTGAACAATGCATTTGAAGCATTCTGTTTATTATGAAAAAAGTTTTGCTTGATGTTTTGATGTAGATCTTAAATTTGATTCCTAACAGTCTTTTTGGTTTCATGAAACCTGCAGCAACTCTGTTCTGCATCAGAAACCGTGTTCCATAAATACATGATGTATATGTGTATTTTATTTTTTTTGTTTGCTGTTTTTTCTGCAGGAACCCAGACGTCAGGAGATTCCTCCAGAATGGAGTTTGCGCAGGATGGATTCAGCGCAGCGTTTACCCCATCTGTAAATATGAGAACCCTCGTACTAAACCCTGCGGAGGCACTTTGATGCCTGTACATAGTGGAGTAAAAGGTTCATTTTGTCGTGAAAGCAAACAATAAAAAAAAAATCTAGTTTCAGCTTTTCAGCTCTGAAGAACAGTGCAAAACAAAAATCAGTATCGACGCTTTTTTCCCTCAATGCAGCTAGTTTTCTAAGCTTAAATTACAGCGTGAAACATTTTCTCATGACTTTTTAAGGTTCTATTTGCATTCAGAGTGGTTTTGAGTTTCAAAGTTTTTCCATTTCCTGTTGCTGAAGGTGAATAATGAGTAAGTCTCTTTCATAAATGACGTTAATCATCAGGTTAGCATGAGTTCTGGAGGAGGTTGGCTGATAATTGACTAATCATATGGTCCCACCTACCCAGATTATCTCCAGCATATAAGATACGACCAAAGACAACATCTACATCATGCACCTATCCCTCCTTCCACCCCTTCTCCACTCACCCTGCATGCTTCACTTCTCACTTTGCGTAAAATGGTCTGCTCCTCGTTTAAACTGCGGTAATACCTCCATCCATCATCTTGTCGGCTTTCTTCTCTTTCGGGGTCTCCACAGCAGAATGAACCACCAACTCTTCTATCATATGTTTTATGTGGCGGATGCCCTTCCAGCTGCAACCCATCGCTGGGAAACATTCACACACACTCGTTCTCACTTAAACACTATGAACAATCGTTTTTTCTCAATTCTCTTATATCGCATGTCTTTGGACTCGTGGGGGAAACCGGAGCACCCGGAGTAAACCCACGCGATCACGAGGAGAACATGAGAACTCCACACAGAGATACCAACTGACCCAGCTGAGACTCGAACCAGAGACCTTCTTGCTGTGAGACGACCGTGCTACCCACTATATAATAATAATAATTATTATTATTAAATATTATTATTATGTATTCCATTTAAATAGCGCTTTTCAATAGCTCAAAAATGCTCTTTCACTCCACATTCATCCATCCATCATCTGGTCGGCTTTCTTCCCTTTCGGGGTCTCCACAGCGGAATGAGCCGCCAACTCTTCTATCATATGTTTTATGCGGCGGATGCCCTTCCAGCCGCAACCCATCGCTGGGAAACATTCACACACTCATTCACATTAATACACTCGTTTTTACCCAATTCCGCATGTCTTTGGACTCGTGGGGGAAACCGGAGTAAACCCACTCGATTACGGGGAGAACATCCAAACTCCACACAGAAACTGACCCAGCTGAGGCTCGAACCAGCAACCTTCTTGCTGTGCCACCGAGATGCCCTAGTTGGAAGGTATTCTCCGGGCCCAGGTTGTTCAGCGGTCCCGCACTTGGTCAATGCGCCTCGTACCCTTCTCCATTTCTCGCCAACCTCGTGCGATACTAGACAGTTATGAGCAGAGCGAACTCGTGAAATTAAAATAACAGACAATCTAAACACGTTCTAAATGTATGTCAAGTTATGATTGTTAAGTTCCTCGTGAGTGTGCAAATGATGATTTTGGAACATCTCAGACGCTGATAGAACCTCTCTGAGAAGTAATTTCCTGCTTGAAATTCTAAGGTTCTATATGCAAATAATTAAACAAAGTAGTTTCTGAGAAAAATAACAATCTTATTCAAGCTATTTGTTATCAAAAAATAAATCTAATTCTTTTTTGTGATAAGATGATTGAAAACTGACAACTTAATTTTCTCCAGAGCAGATACTCAAACACATTTCAGGAATCAGTTACGCACGTACTTTCAACGAGAGCCTGGTATTTGTTTATATTTATATAATAGAAATATTAAATGCATTTGTAAGAAGATCATGCCTTGGTTTTTTTTTTTTTTTTTATCGAGAGTGAGTAATTAAATAAAATGCGAATTGGTTTCAGTCTGTCAAGTCATCACAGCTGATTGTGTTTGTTTGAAAATAATTTATTTGTTTCTACAATTGACAGAACCCTCGCAGAATAAAATGTTTATGGCAGTGATTTTACAGTATTTGTGGGAAAATACGTTAGATCCGGGTTCTGCACATTTTAGTTGCAGCCCTGCTGTAGTATGCATACTACTCTAGCTTCAGCCAATCAGAGAGGACCCTCATTAGTGCAGCAGGTGTGCTTCATGATGGTTGAGCTGAAGATCTGCAGGCTTCTGCTCCTCCAGGACAGGATTTGGGGGCCCCTGTGTTAGACCTTAAAGTTTGATGTGCTTTACATACTTCACTGTACTCACTCGGAATCTGCGAGATGCTCAGCTGTTCGAACCTGTGTGTAGGGAAGCCTCGTAATGAGCGCGGTGGGAGCTTTTCAGTGGAAAGGTGGATATCAGGAGCAAATACCAGGAAGCTCGTTTCGAAGCGGCACGGAGCATGAAAGCTATCAAGGTGAGCCTCAGACTCTAAGAAGTCTTGAGCATCTTCATCCTTTTGGCTCGTATTCTCTGCCTTCTTCTGCGTTGCAATCGCAAACCCCCTTTTTCAATTTTCTCTTAACGAACGCATGCAAATCGTTCTTTAACAGATTACATACCTTAACAGTACATGAAAAACCCTTTATGCTGTCACATAAGATTCAAACAGAGAACTTCCTTTAAAGCTAAAAATAGTTAATAAGGTTTACATTTCTCCATTGGCACTAACCCTTAGCGGTCAGCGACTTCCCTTTTCAGTGATGAAAAATACATGAAGAAATAACTCTCAGTCAAACGCGTTATCTTTTAGAGGCTAGACTAGTTTATTTGTGTAGCACATTTCGTACAATTCAAAGTGTTTGTCAAGGAATAAAAAAGAAAGTACATTTAATAAAATCAAGCATAAAAACAAGTAATATAAAAGCAAAGTGATTAAAAACATAGATTAAGATGTGAAGAGCAGAGGTAAAATAGTTGTTGGACGTTGGTGCTCAGTGGACAAAAGCTCAACTAAACAGGAGAGTCTTTATCCTGGATTGAAACGGGACTAAAGTGTTGGCACCCCTGGTCTCCTCTGAAGCTGGTTCCTCTGTGGGCCGCAGGAGAACTAAAGTGTTGGCACCCCTGGTCTCCTCTGGAGCTGGTTCCTCTGAGGGCCGCAGGAGAACTAAAGTGTTGGCACCCCTGGTCTCCTCTGGAGCTGGTTCCTCTGTGGGCCGCAGGAGAACTAAAGGAGGATCACTCTGAGTGGAATTAACCCGGGGGAGATCTCAGTTATTTGCCCCGAGGGATCTCAGCTCTCTGTTTGGTGTGTATTCACTGATCTTCTCTGTGAGGTGTTTAGCTGCTGAGTTATGTTTGGACTTCTCTACGAGCAGCAGAACTTTAAAATCTATTCTGAAGGAGACTGCAGCCAGTGAGAGACTGAAGAACTGGAGAAATGTGTTCTGACTTTCTAGTTCTGGTTAGAATCGGAGCGCTGCGTTCCGAGCGAGCTGGAGCTGTTTAATGGTGTTTTTGGGAAGAGTGTTACAGTGATAGTCTAAAATAAAGCATTATTTTAACTAACCATTTATTTACGTTGACTTATTCTGATCTCTAAAAGCACTTATTACATTAAATTTAAGAGAAACCGCTGCTTTGTCAATTTCAACTTGGCTTTGAGTCCTTTACGTGGTTAGAGTAAATAGAGAGACTCAAACAATTACAGCTAATTAAATTTTGTCGCTTTATTTAAAGCATTCATCTGCAGTAAATGATGTTTGTTGAATTCCAACACACGTGTATAAACATTTGCGTTCCGTCTGAAGGTTATTCGATGGCGGTTGCAACACTGAAACCCAACATTTACGTCGTTCAAGGAGCCCCAAGACACCAGCATAAAGGACGAGTCACTGTGTCGAACATCCAGAGCAGCGCGTCTCAGACGCTGGACTCCCCAACGGTGGGCCCCTCACTTTATTCCTGTTACCATCATTTATGAAAGCGCTGATATGCTCGTAGGAAAAACAGGTAGGAAACTGTACCTTTTGAAGTGGGCGGTACCCTGAAGGGTTCGAATTTGTTCTTAGATTCTTTTGTGCCATTAAACGGGCAATTATGTAACACTTACGGTACAAAATTGAACCTTAAGGACCTATTGTGGACCATTTTAGTCAGAACAAAAGGAACCGCGCAGGACAATTTTGTTGCTAGGGGTACAAAGTTGTCACTTTTAATGGTGCAAAAGTCTAAATATAAGACAAAATTGAACCCTTCAGGGTACCGGCCAGCGACGGACGTTGTAACTTAAAAGGTACAGTTTCATTCCTTTTCTCTGAGAGTGTAGGATGAAAGTTGTTCTCTCCCAGCCTCAGATCGGCTCATATTTCGGAGCGGAGGTGTGTGTGGTGGACCTGAACGCTGACTCGAACTCGGATCTGCTTCTGGTGTCGGCACCGACTCACGTCGAGTCTGAGCGAGAGGGGAAGGTGTTTGTCTACAGCGTCACGGTTCGCGTGAGTGCGCTTGCGAAAAAAAATTACTGCAGTTCATATGAGAGTATTTATTTCATCACTTTACATGTGAGGAAATCCACTTGTGCATGTTTTTAAACATTAAACAATCATTGACTTGACTACTTGACTTAGTTGAATAATGAGAATTAAAGTAATGTTTTTTTGTGTTTAAATAAGACGTTTTGGGATTTCAGCCAATATTTTCAATGTTTTCAAAACGAGTATCTTCAGTGTCAACATTAATATAACTATATAAAAGTGATTTTAACATGTTAAATTGTGTATTTAAATGTTGTGTAATCAACCACATTGTAAGTTACTTATTTTTTTCACAACATTTTTGAATTGCGAAAAAAAATGTAAAAAATGTTAATGTTCAAAGAAAGTCACGATTCTCATGAGAAGAACCCTACAGAAACCAAACGCAGCCAGAGGTTTAGCCAAAATCTTTATTATTTAAACAGAAAATAACAACATAAAATTACCCACGAGGGGGAAAACCTTCAATAACTAAAGTAAGCAGAAAAGTATATGACTGAGGACTACAAGGAACAAACGACTACAGCAGGAATATCCAAATAGAACCAGACGAAAGGTGACATCAGCGATGCTGCAACATGGAACACGAAAAGAAGGAGCCTCGTAAATGAAGACAATTAACCTAAACGAGAACGAACACAGGGGCCCTAACTCAAGTGAACCGGGAGCAACTGGACACGGGTGGAAATCAATCAGAACCGGGAACAAGGCAGGAGTGCATCTACAAACACCAAAGAAATAAACACAAGCTAAACTCTCTGATGAAAGACAACAAGAAGACTTAACAAGAATAAAAACCTAAAGGGGGGAACCGAAACACAACCCTGACCAATCCAATCCAAACAAAACGGAAAAAAGAAGATTATGATGCTGTTTCATACATTTCTCTTTGAGTTTGATAAACGGACCTGCTTTGGAAAAAAAAAAACTTCTTCTTAAGGGACGCAGTGATTCCAAGATCTAAGAAATCACACAAAAAAACTAAAGTTTATTCAAATTAAAGTTAATTGATCTTTTATAAGCATACCATATCATGTATTTAAATAACAATAAAACGAGTGCTTTTTATATAATTTCCTCGACATTTTAGTAGCTTCCAAACAAATAAACTTATTATAATCGAAATAGAGACTGCAACAGATCTCTTGTGTTGTGATTTTATTTTATCTTGTTAAATTTTGTGTTTTTTTTTTTTCTTGTTTCATTGCTTTTTTGTTTAACTGCTTGCGACCGCCGTGCTTCAACATTCCCATGAAAAGCTGGTTTTGATTAGGCTGGTGCTTATTTGTGCGGGATCTAACTGCATCTGTGTGTAAAGGAGCCGCTCTGAGAACAGCACTTTTTTGTTCGCCTCTCTCTGATGCTGCGTCCCTTCAGCCTCTCCTGAGTTTCTCCGGTGTGGTGCTGATGGGAGAGGCGGGTGAGCGCGGGCGCTTCGGCTCCGCTCTGGCCAGCCCGGCGGATCTGAACGGCGATGGCTTCATGGACGTGCTGGTCGGAGCTCCTTTAGAGGAGAACGGTCAGGGAAGCGTCTACGTCTTCAACGGAGCCGGAGATGGAGTGCTCATTCCAGCATATTCTCAGGTGATTTATGGTTTTAAAGTGCTTTATTCTGTGTTTAAAAGGTGCGAAGTGTGGTGCTTTGAGTCTGTAGCAACAGGTCAGCATGCACAGAAGGTCAATGAACACTTAAACTCTATATTTTCTATTTTATAAATTGTGAAACGTCTATTCAGTAATCTGCAACTGAGAGTTTGGTGTGAGCAAAAATTCAGATACATGAAAAGTAAAAACCCATCATCAGCTGAATTAAAATTAAACTGTTCTTTTATTCTCCAAGCCAATTGTTCAAAAATCTAATTCTTCCAAAATTAACTGTTCTAGTGAACTGTTCTATTAATTTGTCACAGCTGATCTAGTAATTTTGCAAGGCTTATTTATTATGTGTTTTCTCATTGCTTGGGGTTGCCAGAAATTGATAACCTGTTCCTAAATGCTAAAAAAAATGTAATATTTATGGTTAGTGAGAGATATTCTGAGAGAAGGTGCATAAACGCAAAAATCATAAAAGGGATTATTAGGGTTGTCAGATACTGACCAAAGGCTCAACTCGTGAATTAAAAAATATATATAAATGTGATTTTAAGGGTTGCTAGATCTTGCGAAAAGTATCGTAAATATTTTTTTTTTATGAAGGCTGGGGTTGCCAATGTTTGAGGAAATGCTTATAAATGTTCACCTACGCAGAAGGATGGTTAGGGTTGCCAGAGAAAATGCTCTAAAACAATAAACGAATGGTTAGGGTTTCAAACAATGTACTTAAAACATACTGCTTATCATGCAATAATGATTTGTATGTGTGTTTGATGTTATGATATACGGCTTAACTTTGATTCTTAACCATCTTAAAACGTTCTTTAAAATTCTTACATTCGACAGCAACCCTGTTAAATTTAGATGTCCTAAAAACAAAGCTTCACATATCTCTTCGATAGCACGTTTACCTTCGTTGATGTAAAACTTTGTGCTACTGAAGAGCACACTGGAGTCTCAGTAAATCACTCATAGCGCCTCACAGTGGTTGCAAATAACATGAACCCCTTCGGCTCCAAGAATATGTATTTTTCCTCCCAAAACTCACAAATGAATCGTGCAGAGAGTCTCTGGGTTCTCTTATGTTATGCCCACTGCAGCGATTGGTGCGCTTCAAAATAATGAACATGTTCTAATTTTTCTGGTGTGATCTGCTAACTAGTGGCAGTATTTTTAAGAGGTGTCACTTTGGACCAGGAAAAGGTTTGTTTAAGTCAGACTTTATTTCAGGGACTCTTGAGTTTTTTTTTTGTGTTTTTTTTTCAACAACTGGATGTTTCACAAACTTAAAAAAAACATGCTACACACTGTATGAAAGAACATTTAAAGCATCCATTAGAGCTGCTCTTACGTCCGTGTTTCCTCTTCTCTCTCTTTACGTTCACAGAGGATCACCGGCTCGTCCGTGAGAGCGGGTTTGCAGTATTTCGGACTCTCGCTGAGTCCGTCCGCTCCAGACCAGTCTCAGGACGGCTTCCCTGACATCGCTGTTGGGTCCAGAGGAGCGGTTCTGCTTCTCAGGTCTGGTAGAATCCCACAAAACAAACTTGATTTGGATTCTGTCTCTAATATGGATTTGAATGTGAATCGTTCAGATCTCAACCCATCGTGCAGTTGAGAAGAACAGTGACCTACACACCATCAAAAATCTCGACCGCTCCTGCAGACTGTGTCTCTGCGGTGAAAACCTCTCTCAGAGTGTGTTTCCTGATGTCTGAAACCAAGCCTCGCACGACAGGTGTGTTCCCCCAAAGCTCTTTAGGATGTTACGAGTGGCTCCTCGGTAAAGATGAGTGTTTTTATTGATAACATGAGTGCATTTCTTTGCTCAAAGCTGAATTAAAGAGATTTCTACGGAATGAGTTTTATGACAACTGTTTTGAGAGTTAACTTTTTTTTTATTAAAAAAAGATCAGGGTAACAGATTACTTTCCGTTTTCTTTCAAAACCTTTAATTTTTAATTTCTTTTTTCCTCCATTTAAATTTTCAGCGTCACTTTTCAGAGCTGTGTGCCAAAAATTAAACTGAAAAAGACACAAACAAAAATGAAAACTGAAAGCTAAAACAACTTAAATGGTAAAAAAATGAATAAACCAATTTAATGTGATTATGTAATTTTTGTAGTTATTTTTTTAACTTTATCTTTTAAAAAAATACAAAATACAAATTTCTATCAATATTTTTTGTTCATTTTTAATTTTATTCTAAAACATTTGGCACAATTAACATTCCATAGATTTCACTCGCGGTCTAAAATGTACCTGATTTTAAAAACTTTTTTTTATTTTAGATTTTGATGCAAAAATTGCTTACAACATCACCCTGGATGCTAACCGGCAGAGATTCCGTGCATTCTTCTCTCCTAAAAATCCGCTGCTGGCTCAGGAGATGAGCGTTAACACAAGAAACACTGAATCCTGCAAAGATCATGATTTCTTTATTGAGGTTAACGAAGTTTACAGCATCAACCCAAGAAAACCTGTTGAGGAATTGTTGCTCACGGTGTTTCTGTTTGCCTTCAGGCTTGTCCAGAAGATGTTCTGAACCCGTTAATCAATCAGGTCACGTTCACTTTTGAGGGGCTTCCTTCGAGAAGCCTGCAGAACCTGAAGCCAGTGCTGCAGCCGGGCGTGAAGACCTCTTCTGAGCACAACGTGAGCCTGCAAACATCTTCATGAGCAGCGTGTGAACGCACGGTCATGTGATAGAACAAAAAAGGGTTTCTCACGAAATTAGAATATCACAAAAGTTTAATTCTTTTTGTCACCCAAAACAGAACTCACGGTAGATTCTTTACTCGCCAAGCTAAATATTGATTTCTGTTGTTTCTTGAAGCTGTGGTGTTTGTGGATGATTGGTGGCTCGCGCTTTATCCTGATTGGCGGCTCGCGCGCATGCTTGACCAATTAAGTTTTTCATCCTCCCATGAATTAAAAGTAACGACTGATTTGGAAAAAATTTTTAACGTCTCCCCAAATGAAAGCACTTCAGTAATGTACAGATACTTGAAAAAACTACGTATGTACAGGAACTAATTACATTTACTTTGTCACTGTCCACCACTGGTTTTCAAGCACAATTATATTATTGTCTCAAGCTTGATCGCATCTGATGGAGTCTATTTTTCCTCGCTCTCCTTCTCATTCACAGCTGGATTTTGAGCGAGACTGCGGGACCGATGCGGTTTGTATCGATGAACTCCGAATTGATTTCAACTTCTCGGGGTGAGTGAGCACAATCCTTGGATTACTGTACGGCACCTGACAGACTCCTGTAAATAACGTTCTGGTTTTGTGTCCAGATCAGCTTCTATAGAGGTGGGGAAGATGCAGGAGATCACTGTGACGGTGTTTGTGGAAAACAGAGGAGAAAACTCCTACAACGCTCTCTTCAAACTCCTCTACCCCTTCGGACTCTCGTACAGGAAAATGTCCTTGATTCAGGTGAACGAGATGCTTTAACTCTGAGGCTAATCGTTTAAAGAGTTGAGCGGGATCAAACGAGGACGTGATGCTTGTTTGTTTTAATTTATGAACCCCTGTGAATTTTGTTCAAAGACTGACTTGTCTACACAGGGGAGAGTGGCGTGTGCTTCTCAGGATGGAAAGCCTGGAGTTGGACCGGGAGAAACCTCCTGTCACCTCAGTAAACCTATCCTCAAGGAAAAATCACAGGTCACACACATCACTAATCAACTTTGATCTGTCATGCGATTAAAATACGAGAAAATGTCTCAAATTTAGCTTGTCAATTCTTTCTATGTTGGAAATCTTAGCAGAATCTATTGTTTTGTTTCCCTTGAAACGGAAACAAGCCGCTGCGTTCTGAAATAGCATCAGTATGGTTTACATTGTACATTAGATTGTATTTATTTGTCTTTTTTTTTAAGTGGCAAATTGTCAAACTGGTTAATCTGTTACAGGACATTTGTAAAACTGGCTTTCTGTAGTTAATTTCCATAAAAACAGGACATTTTCCCATCTTCCTGTTACGTGTTAGATCATAGATCACAATCAGTCTGAAACATATGCCCACCGTATCCTTCACCAACGTGGAAAGGATCATGGAGGAGAGCTCCAGCGAGGAGTAAAAAATGAAAAGGATGAATAACTTACAGAGCCTACCACGAGATCCCCAGCAGAAGAGAAATCCCATCCCAAACATAGCTCAGATTTCTTCTGTGAGTGCTCGGTCATGTACCACGAATGCACGAGCAACGGAGAAGAGACAGCTAATGAGTTTTGTAGGAGAGCTAGCAAGAAACCAGTGAAGGATTGGCTGATTTTGATGTAACTAGAGTGTTTTAGGGTGAATTTTTTTTGGTTGTTTCATGCAGTGTTTTGGGGGTCCGTCTCCTTTCAGCTGCTTGTTCATTGAGAGCAATCACAGGTGTAAATTCTGTGGGGAGCGGAGGGGAAATGATGTAATCGCTGTAACTGAAAAGAACTGAGGCATATTAGACAATCTTTTTAGATATTACATAACGAGAGTCCCCTAAACCATCACAAATCTTATAAAACGGCTCAGTTTCGTGACTCGTAACAACTTTTCCCAGCGACTGGGATGTGATGTTTTCGATCTGATTCACACAAGCTCCTGTCTTCAGCAGCATGAGATTGAGTTAGTCACGGCCCAATATTCGGAGAATTTCACAAACCTTCGTTGCGTATATTGCTGTGGGTTAAAATAATGTAAAGGAATAATTAGCCTTTTGAATCAATAACTTGCATCGCTCTCGTGGTTGATTTAGAGTTTGAAGAAATGCTCGAACCTAAACAGATTTTTACAGTTCTAAAACATTGTGATTAACCCCAAAAATATTTTTTCCTTCTCTTACTTGGTTCAAATTCTAGGTTGTGTTCGAGATCACGTACATTATCAATAAGGAGAGTAATCTGGGCCAGAATGTGACGTTCAGTGCTTCCGTACAGAGGTACTGTATAATATCTTCATTCCCTTCTGATCCTTCGTTCGGGAAT
Source organism: Danionella dracula (assembly GCA_900490495.1). Taxonomy (NCBI): domain Eukaryota; kingdom Metazoa; phylum Chordata; class Actinopteri; order Cypriniformes; family Danionidae; genus Danionella; species Danionella dracula. The sequence continues at coordinate 3,751 of UELW01000986.1, read as the reverse complement.
AAAAATAATCGCTGCTAACCGAGCTCTGTCTCTCGCAGCGGGAATGATGTCCACTCGGAGAGCAGTGTGAATTTAAAAGAGAAAAGCATCGCCGTGAAGTACGCCATCTATGTCGCCTTGGTCAGGTCTGTGCTCTGCATCTATAGTAAGCATATAAGCTGATGAAAGACATCTCCTTGCAAAATAATGGTTTTAATTTGCTTGTAATCAAAGGCACGACAATTCCACCATCCACATTAACTTCACTTCTGGGAAGAATGACCTTTCAAAAACAATCCAGCAAAAAATAAAGGTAAATCATTATATAATTATCATTGTATTTGGGGATGTTGAATGAATCCCTTGATTTGTTAACATCTGTACTCTCTGTTAAAAGGGTGACGAAGTGAGAAAGTCTCTGATTGTTTATTATAGAAGAGTTATATAACAATAAACAACAGCTAGATTGTGAAGTTCGGATAGCAAACTTTATGTTGGTTTGAGAAAGCAGATCAATAAAAGTTTGAAGTTTGTATCAAAATTTGAAATGTTTAAATAGTTTGATGCTAAAACAAGACAACCCATCATGCTATTAGCTTAAGTTGGTGCTCTCTATAGATGGTTGCTATAGAAGCATCAGTGACATCATATAATGTCTCGCTTGTCAGTATGAGCTATCAAACAATCCCCATAACTTAGCTTTTCCCCTACGCTGAGATAAAGATCTTTGAAAGTTGTTGCTAGGGTAAACAGTCTGGATGTCTTGTCAATATGTGTTGTATAAGGGGCCTTTCAGATTGGGAGCGTTTAGAATGTTCCGTTACCGATAACGCTCGTTCCCCTCCTCAATCCCCCACAGTTTTAAGTTCACACGCAATTTTTCTGATGTTTTCGGAGACGCTTACATACATACGTCACTGGAAACACGTAGCATGGACGGTGGAAGAAGAAAAAACGAAAGCATCAGACGAAAACATCAGTCTGCGACTGCTCACAGAAATATACGATGGTCTGTGCATAATAATGTTGGTGACCTCAGAGTTTTTGTTGGATTTCCTCGCTCCTCCACAAACATCCTTCTCCAGCCGTGTTGATCTCTGTATAAACAGAGAACGAGTCGAGGAGTTTTTACGTCACGTCGAGCACTGACAGCTTCCTCTTCTGATTCAAACACTCCGCCCAGATCTCCGCTCGACTGCTGGAACAGGTTCATAGATTCCCTCGTTTTCGGAAACGGTCAAGCTACAATCAACCGTTACCAGAGCTATGTGTTTTTTGGGAACGGAATACAGATGCCAGTTTGCAAGATCCCTAAATCCACCCCTGGGTCTTAACTGAGCTCCTAAGCTGAGATGTAGAACTTTAAAAATAGTTTCTAGGGTAAACTGGTCTGGTTGCTTCGGAGGAGTCAGTGGTACCCTATGATGTTCCCCTTATCAATATGAGTCTTGCAAATCCATCCCTGTATAATAACCTTTTTCCTTAGCTGAGATATAGATCTATGAAAATTGTTGCTAGGGTAAACTGGTTGTCAGAACAGAAGTCTGGTTGCTATGGAGGACTCAGTGACATCCTATAATGTCCACCTTGTCAATGTGTCATATAAAACGGCCTTCTCTAAATCTTTCAGATCGAGAATGACTTCAGAGCTTTAGATTTCAGGGTGTTCATCAGAGTCCCAGTGAAACTCGGAGGAATTGACATCTGGAAAACCTCTACATTACATGTGAGTGCTTTCGTGTCTCTTTTTTTATTGCAGACTTTCCTCAGGCTCTTTAAAAGCCTCCCGTTCTGGGAGCCAAAGTGAATCGTAGTAATGGTGGTGGACACTAGGTGGCTGTAATTCACGCCTATAAAAAGGAGGGCGTGGATGGCGTTAAGGTGGTGGACAACACATGATTTTTACCTTCTCTGCCATTCATTGGCAAATGCGTTTAAGTACAAATACAGCTCTGAGGAGATCCAGTCAGCATCTCTCTCTTTCTTAAGTCATTGTTTTTGGGAACGAAGCAGAGGTTCTCAAGATGAACGGACTCCTGAGCTCTGACGGTATTACGGCTAAAAATCAGGTGAAGAACATCGAGTTGATTCTGGATTCTGATCTGAGCTTCACCACTCACATAAGAGAAATAACCAAATCAGCTTATCATCTCAGAAACCTTGCAAGGAGTAGATGCTTTGTCTCCGGTCAAGATCTAGAGAAATAGTCCATGCTTTTATCACCAGCAGGCTGCATAATTGTAATGGTCTCTTAACTGGTCTCCCAAAAAAGACCTCTAGGCAGCTTCAGCTTGTTCGGAAAGCGGCGGCACAGATCCTGACCAGAACTGGAAGACCGGAGCAGATAACGCTGGTGCTCAAGTCTCTACACTGGCTGCCAGAGACTCTCAGAAGAATTTAGGCAGAATTAAACTAAAATAGTAGTTTAATATTTTCTGTTATTATTTTGTTTGGGTACATTTCTTTAGAAGAAGATTTTTTGTTTTCAGACTAAGTAATTGTCAAGTTATATTCTGTGCAGTAAATCTTTGCATTTCGAAACCATTGGGTTTTATGTGTTTTACATGATTAAATATATATATATATATATATATATATATATATATATATATATATATATATATATATATATATATATATATAGATAGATAGATAGATAGATAGATAGATAGATAGATAGATAGATAGATACCATTCTGAGAACCTTCTCTCTCACTGTCCTGGAACAAACTCCTGATGCAGTCAGGAGAGCAGCAACACTAACAGGTTTCAGAAAGCTACTGAAAACTCTTTTTTTTCTAGTAGTTGTTCTCTGAAGAGAAAACAAAAAAACTTGCTTTTTTTCCCTCATCTTTATCTTCTTCCTTTATTTCCTTCCTGCTTTGGTTTATTGATCAGCTGATACAATTTCTATTAGTTAGATTAGTGTGGAATGGTGTTGATTTATTGTATTTGGTAAATAGTTGCTTTTATAATAATGTAACTCGGTTACTAACTCAGTTACTATTTGTGAAAAGTAACTAGTAACTGATTACTTTTTTTAAAGGCATGTGGCCAACACTGCCTATGTGTGACATCATGCACCCTGCAGAGAAGAATCCAAACATCTCATTTCGTGTAGAGGCTTTAAGGCCTTTTTGTAGAGTTGAGCGCATCTATACTGAACCTTAAAGTAGCTACCGTCCTCGTCTATTAGTTTAATATTTCCCTGCTTTCACTGATTGTTTCACGATATAAGCTCAATTTGTTTCAGGTTTTTGGCTGCACGCTGGAGAACATGGAGCAGCCCCTGACTCCTGAGGTTTTGGAGCTCTTTAGAAAGCAGCGTGTGCTGGTGAGGAGAGCGGGAGCTTAATGTCTCCTTGAGTCAAGCGTCCGCTGATGGTGATCTCTCTGTTAGAACTGCTCCGTGGCGGAGTGTGCCGTGTTCAGCTGTAACAGCAGCCTCATTCGCAATGAAAGGAAGCTTTTTGACGTGACTGGCAACGTGAGCTCTGCCTGGATCGAGCAGGTGGAAGCGGTGATAAAAACAGAGAGCGTGTGTTTGATTCATTGATGTGGTGATCTCTCCCTCTCCCCCTTTCTGTATCTCTCTCTCTCTCCTTCCCTCTCTCTCTCTCCTTCCCTCTCTTTCTCTCTCTCTCCTATCTCATCTCCCTCTCTTGCCCTCCCTCCTCTCTCTCTCTCCCTCCCCCCCCCCTCTCTCTCCTTCCCTCTCTTTCTCTCTCTCTCTCCTATCTCGCGGCGCGCTAATCGCTGTCTCCTCCTGTCT
>UELW01000988.1:30755-108202 GCA_900490495.1 Danionella dracula | reverse complement strand
ATAGAGGTATGACTGGTAGAAGATAGAGAGAGAGGCGAGCAGAGAGATTGCTTGACATGTTAGAAGAGAGAGGGATAGAGAGGATGACATTGTGAGATAGAGTGGAATGTACCATGTTTAGAGAGAGGTGAGGATGGACAATGGTAGCAGAGAGAGTTACAGAGAGGATGGTGACATGTGTAGTAGAGAAGAGAGTATGGACATTGTTAAGAGATAGAGAGAGTAGATGAGGAGAAGAGAGGATGACATGTGGTAGACTAGCTCTCGCTTATCTCTCTCTCACTATTCTTTACCTCTTCTACTCATATCGACTCTCTCGCAGCTCCGACTCTTCCTTTCCCCCTTTCTCCTCTCTCTCTCTCTCCGCTCTCTCTCTCTTCTTTCCCTTTTACTCACTCTCTCTCTCTCTCTCTCTCTCTGCTTCCTTTCCCCCTTTTCTGCCTACTCTCTTATCTAGAGGATGGACATGGTAGAAGAGAGAGAGAGAGAGGATGACATTTTGGAAGAGAGAGAGAGAGAGTAGGAGTCGAGAGAGATTATGACATGGTGAAGATATATGGGAGAGGAGATGGACATGGTTAGAAGAGAGATGGAGTATTGACCCAGGGTTAGAAGAGAGGGAGTATGTACATGGGTTAGAGTAGAGGGTATGAGTACCTGTTGAGAAGAGAGGGAGGATGGAACTGGATAGATAGGGAGGATGGACATGTAGAAGAGAGAGGGTGACATAGAAGAGGACATGGTAGAAGAGAGAGAGAGAGATAAGAGAGAAGAGAGAGAGAGAGAGGATGGACATGGTAGAAGAGAGAGAGAGAGAGGATGGACATGGTAGAGAGAGAGAGAGAGGATGGACATGGTGAGAGAGAGGGAGGATGGACATGGTGAGAGAGAGGGAGGATGGACATGGAGAGAGAGGGAGGATGGACATGGGAGAAGGATGGGATGATGGTGAAAAAGTATGGAGATGGTAGAAGGAGAGGATGAGACATGGGTATGAATAGATGTTAGAAAGAGATGATGGACAATGGTATAAGAGAGAGTAGATTAGAGAATGGATACATGGTAGAAGAGACGAGAGAGATCTCGAGCGTAGGAGAGTATGGACAAATGGTAAGAAAGAGGGAGAGGAGGATGACATGGTGATCTCTCTCTCTCTTCTCTTCCCTTTTTCTCTCTCTTTCTTCCTGTCTCCCTTTACTCCCTTCTCTCTCTATCTCTCTCTCGCTCTCTCGCTCTCTCTCTTCTCTCTGCGCCTCTCTACTCTCTCTTTTCCCCTTTTCTACCTTCTCTCCCGCCCTCTCTCTCTACGATAGAGAAAGCTCGAATGTATGGGACAATTGATAGCTCATCCTCCATCTCGTTACCTGTCTCCCTCCTCCTCTCGCTCGCTCTCGCTCTTCTCGCTCCCCTCCTTCCTGTTTTTCTGTCCCCCCCTGCAAAAAGAACAAAAACAAAAAAAAAAAAAAAAAACGTCCCTCCCGCGCGCGCGCTCTGCTTCGCTCTCGCGCGCCCTCTCGCAGATCTCTCGCTCGCCTCGCCTTTCTGACCACCACGGGGCACGAATGGCGCTCTTCGCCCTTTCAGAGCGGAATGCAATCTCATAATAATCGCAGGACAAGTAGGCTCTCTTAAAAGACCGGTCAAGCGTTAAATCTCTTGTTTCACAGCGAATCATCGTTTCAGGTCCTAACACCTTTTAAGGGCCGTGACCGCTTTTAAAAGTCTTTGTGATTTCACAGAGGTGTTACCGGAGCTCATAATAGAGACGCCGTTGGGCCGAGGGGACAGTTTTACCTACTGACAGCCTCTCGAGGGTTCTGCTCAAGTATTTTACCTCTGATGTTACCATAAAAAAATTATATTTAAATAGCTTTTTTAGAAGCACAAGAAAAATTTTGTTTAAAGCAAAAAAAAACGAAAAAAGATGTTTAAAAACACTTTATTATTGATCATGGCATTATTATCAGTAATATTTATTGTGTGGGAAGAAAGATTTAAAATGTAGGGTGTAAATTTTTTTGTATTTAATATTTTTTTTTAAATAAACTGGAAAAAGCTGATGCAATCTAATGAATCTTTAGAATCTAGAACCTTAATATCACAATAAATCACCATAAAAATTCAGCATCGAATCGAATTAAAAATCGGCAACCAGTATTTCTAAATATCGGCATCGGCCAGAGAAATGCCAGAATCGGTTTTGTGAATTTTGATGATCAAAATATTGATAATTATGTAAAATAAATACCTTGATTTGATTTCTACGAATGGTGATTTTGAACACCAAATTTTGTTTACAACCTACTCCATGCTGTTTCTTTTCATGACCATAAGGTTGTGGGTGTGGGGGGCCTACAACCACCCTCGTGATGAACGCTTTGTTGCACCTCTCTGAAGAAGAAGGCTCATCCATTGTAAAAAACCATATATATATATATATATATATATATATATATATATATATAATTCCATAGTGGGGTTAGACTAAAACAGTATTAGTTTGTTGAATTAAGAGTCTCTTTTGAATCGTGGCACTGCTTAGAGCTGGGAGCAAAGATAAAAGTGCATCTGATTGGTTCTGCACATGATCGAAAAGCAAGTCAGTGTGTTAAATCAGTGATATATAAAACTATTAAGCTGTGGTGCACTCTCTAAGTATTTTTCTTTATCATGAACTAACTTTTGTTATGCAGTTTTCACTTAAATTCTGTGGGTCTGAGTGCATGGCTTACACTAATCCTCAAGGAAGCCCCATTTTCACTTCCTGTCTCTCAACTGTCCCATCAATCAACGCAAAAATGGCAGAAAATAAGTAATGTACCGCTATAAAGGAACGCTTCCAAGGAGTGAAGAGGGCAAGTGGTCATCGAGCCAAATTAACCCCAAAACTCAAGTAAAAAATCTTTTACTTGAGCTAACTGAGCATCGAGTCATTAAAAGTCTCCGTCCAATTAAAAGACGTTTAATCAGCACGAATCAGAGCCCTCCCTGTCCGGCGTCCTCTGTTAATATTAAAGCTATTGGCATTGTTTGCTTTGTGAAGCTGCAGAATTGAATAAAGACTGTGCAAAAATGGCCAAGATTTGCCGCTGCCGCACCTTCTACCATGTCCATCCTCTCTCTTCTACCATGTCCATCCTCCCTCTCTCTCTCTCTCTTCTACCCATGTCCATCCTCTCTCTTCTACCATGTCCATCCTCTCTCTCCCTCTCTCTTCTACCATGTCCATACTCTCTCTCGCTCGCTCGCTATCTCTCTCTCTCTTCTACCATGTCCATCCTCTCTCTCTCTTCTACCATGTCCATCCTCTCTCTCCCTCTCTCTTCTACCATGTCCATACTCTCTCTCGCTCGCTATCTCTCTCTCTCTTCTACCATGTCCATCCTCTCTCTCTCTTCTACCATGTCCATCCTCTCTCTCGCTCGCTCTCTCTCTCTCTCTCTTCTACCATGTCCATCCTCTCTCTCTCTCTCTCTCTCTCTCTCTCTCTCTCTCTCTCTCTCTCTCTCTCTCTCTCTCTCTCTGACTCGGAACTTGGCATTGAAGCTGGAGTTTTATCGTCTGGCTGCACTGGACGCCACTCTGCATGTTTTGATCAGGACTGCATGATAATGGAAGCCGTATGTATGCGTGACGCTGCTTGAGAAACAGCTCCGGAGTGGAAAAATGAAGCCGTGTAAAGGCAGAAATACACCTGCAAAAGTAAAGAAAGTCGGTGTGTGCAGCTCTCCGAGTCCGAGACGGGGGTGAAAGGAAGCAGATAAATACCAGATAAAACATATGCCACTTTTTGAAGAAAAAAAGAGCACAAAGACTTGTTTACTTTATTGAGTATTAAATATTTTTCATCGTTTATAGTAAATTTCGACTGCTAGCCGATAAGCTAATGATTAAGGCAAAATGCCATAGACTCATGCTAAAAATAACAGCATTCAGTAAACGCGTGATAAAAGTTGCTTCTAGGGTGCAATTTTATCATATATCCAATAAAATCTGCGATTCGGTGGGAAGACGTCTTATAAATAAACACGTTCTCTTTATCGTGGGTCTTTCACTGCTGAGTGAAACACACGGCTACAAGCGATCGGAGACTAACTCCTCACCGTTCACACCAACTGTAAGTGCCAAACTGCTCCATATACAGAGAATATTAACTAACATAAAACACTTTTACATTCTGAACCGTAGCTCACATGAACACAAACCTATTTATCTGCAGTGGTGACATCACTGCAGCCCTCCTCCAATGAGGCTCTGACCTCCCTCAACGTCTGAACACTAGCTTTGGTGACGTTTCTATAGGTATCAAAGTATTTGTATTGTATAATGAAATAATGTTAACCAGGTGATAACTCCATTTCCTAGCAATATAATAATAACTGCAATAAAATGGTTTAGAATGAGCAGACTAGTGTTGCCCCAAGCTTGTCTCACAGAATGCTGCTGTTCACAAATACAGTGTTACCGTGTGAAAAGAGATTTAGGCTGGCTACAGAGCGTCTCCTGTAACTGCAAAGTGACTCTGATTACGGCAACAAATTCCTCGCTTTGTGAAACATATACCTTGTAATACGTTAAAACATTAACACCTAGTTACACGTAAAAAACATTAACACTTAGTTATACGTAAAAAAACATTAACACCTAGTTATACGTAAAAAACATTGACACCTAGTTATGTTAACATTAACACCTAGTTACACGTAAAAAACATTAACACCTAGTTACACGTAAAAAACATTGACACCTAGTTATACGTAAAAAACATTAACACCTAGTTATACGTTAAAAAAAACATTAACACCTAGTTATACGTAAAAACCATTGACACCTAGTTATGTTAACATTAACACCTAGTTACACGTAAAAACATTAACACCTAGTTACACGTAAAAAACATTGACAACTAGTTATACGTAAAAAACATTGACACCTAGTTATACGTAAAAAACATTAACACCTAGTTATACGTTAAAAAAAAGCATTAACACTTAGTTATACGTTAAAACATTAACACCTAGTTATATGTAAAAAACATTGACACCTAGTTATATTAACATTAGCACCTAGTTATACGTAAAAAAATATTAACACGTAGTTATACGTAAAAAACATTAACACCTAGTTATACGTAAAAAAAACATTAACACCTAGTTATACGTAAAAAAACATTAACACCTAGTTATACGTAAAAAACATTAACACCTAGTTATACGTAAAAAACATTAACACCTAGTTATACGTAAAAAACATTAACACCTAGTTATACGTAAAAAAAACATTAACACCTAGTTATACGTAAAAAACATTAATACCTAGTTATACGTAAAAAAACATTGACACCTAGTTATACGTAAAAAAACATTAACACCTAGTTATACGTAAAAAAAACATTAACACCTAGTTATACGTAAAAAACATTGACACCTAGTTATATTAACATTAACACCTAGTTATACGTAAAAAACATTGACACCTAGTTATACGTAAAAAAACATTAACACCTAGTTATACGTAAAAAAAACATTGACACATAGTTATACGTAAAAAACATTAACACCTAGTTATACGTAAAAAAAACATTAACACCTAGTTATACGTAAAAAACATTGACACCTAGTTATACGTAAAAAACATTGACACCTAGTTATACGTAAAAAACATTAACACCTAGTTATACGTAAAAAACATTAACACCTAGTTATACGTAAAAAACGTTAACACCTAGTTATACGTAAAAAAAAGCATTAACACTTAGTTATACGTTAAAACATTAACAACTAGTTATATGTAAAAAACATTGACACCTAGTTATACGTAAAAAACATTAACACCTAGTTATACGTAAAAAACATTAACACCTAGTTATACGTAAAAAACATTAACACCTAGTTATACGTAAAAAACATTAACACCTAGTTATACGTAAAAAAACATTAACACCTAGTTATACGTAAAAACATTAACACCTAGTTATACGTAAAAAACATTAACACCTAGTTATACGTAAAAAACATTAACACCTAGTTATACGTAAAAAACATTAACACCTAGTTATACGTAAAAAACATTAACACCTAGTTATACGTAAAAAACATTAACACCTAGTTATACGTAAAAAAACATTAACACCTAGTTATACGTAAAAAACATTAACACCTAGTTATACGTAAAAAACATTAACACCTAGTTATAACATTAACACCTAGTTATACGTAAAAAACATTAATACCTAGTTATACGTAAAAAACATTAACACCTAGTTATACGTAAAAAACATTAACACCTAGTTATACGTAAAAAACATTAACACCTAGTTATACGTAAAAAAACATTAACACTTAGTTATACGTAAAAATAAACATTAACACTTTGTTATAGGTTAAAAAATTAACACCTAGTTATATGTAAAAATAAACATTAACACTTTGTTATAGGTTAAAACATTAACACCTAGTTATATGTAAAAAAACATTGACACCTAGTTATACGTAAAAAAACATTAACACTTAGTTATATGTAAAAATAAACATTAACACTTTGTTATAGGTTAAAACATTAACACCTAGTTATATGTAAAAAAACATTGACACCTAGTTATAACATTAACACCTAGTTATACGTAAAAAACATTAACACCTAGTTATACGTAAAAATAAACATTAACACTTTGTTATAGGTTAAAACATTAACACCTAGTTATACGTAAAAAACATTGACACCTAGTTATACGTAAAAAAACATTAACACTTAGTTATATGTAAAAATAAACATTAACACTTTGTTATAGGTTAAAACATTAACACCTAGTTATATGTAAAAAAACATTGACACCTAGTTATAACATTAACACCTAGTTATACGTTAAAAATAGTGAAATACCATGATCTATACCATGTTATAAATTGTAAAAATAAAGCGATGCACATGTTTGATCATACCGCCCAGCTCTAGTAGAAAATAACTCCGTTCGTTCTTGATGCTGATATTGTTTGGTGGATTTATTTTTTCCGTTTGGATGTTGGAATACGTCCTGCAGCTTCGATTGAACCACCGACTCAAAGATCACAATGGTCTGCTCTGCACTCAAATAAAGTTTTTTTGGCGCTTGATCACGAAACACAACTAAGTATGAGTATGAAATGAGTTGCCAACTATTGAATCAATTTAATTTATTCGTTGTTGTAGCCCTACACTGTAAACAATCTTACATGTCATCTACATAAAACGTATGGTAGCAATATTACACAAATAAATATTAAGCAGTTTTTAAAGTTTGATTGAGCAGAATCTACTTGAATACACCATGTAAAAATTCCCAAATTATTGAACAAAAAAAATAAAAAAAATTTTAAGCAGTTTATAAGACTTGTTTGTTTTCTAGCAGAATCTAGTAAAATTAATCACTTTAAAAAATCCTCAATTAATCAGCCAGGTACATACGTTTTACAACAATATTAGTAAAATAAAAAATAAAAAATTTGGGATTTAGCAAATATTACTTAATCTGCTTATATGTGTTAAGGACAATTTGTCAAAATGTTCCTAACAGGTGTTTAACAGTTATTTGCATGTTACATAGATATCAAGACAGCAGAAAGAGTAGAAAAAAAAAGTGTAGAAAAAGTGAAATAGTACAAAACCAGAAAGGCTTCTGAGCGCTCTAGTCAGAGATCTCAAACCAGCCGCGGCTCGTACATCTTCTAAAACAACTCTAAAGTCCTTCAGGTTCATTCATTCTTGCAGACAGCAATTGTTATGTGCCCTGCAGCACCACAGCAGCAACCCAAAATCAGTTCACACTAACTGATAAACACAAACATTTGTTCGAGACTAGTATGCAACACCAAACCACGCTTAACGACACAAACATAACCTAAACTGAGACATTACTGCAAAAAACTCGTAAACTCCCATACTCCCACAATGCACCTGGTCTCACTATAAAGCATAAAGCTGACTCGATCCAAACTGGATAATTTAACCTAATTGCTTCCTCAAATTAAGCCTAACTAAACACAAATGGGCTTAAAAAAATAGGTAATTAGCTTTTCTTTATTTTATTGATGAAACACTAATAAACCCAAAAAACTTATGTCTTTAAATAAAACATGCACATTGATTTTTTACATTTTAATGAAAATTACAAGTGATTTTTTTAGTGTAGTTTAGCCTTTGCAGAACGACTGGCCTGTTCTCGCTGCTGTAGTGTCTGTGCTGCTGTAAGCTGCAGAACTTATTGCATCGGTCCTCGTACGAAATGCTCGCGTCAAAACTTGCGCGGTGTTGATATTAGTGTAACTCGGGCTGTGTTTGTGGCACCCATTGATTTTTAATCCCAATCCTAATCCCAAGAGATTTCATGTTAAAATATGTATTAACCTTATTTCTTCACATTTAGAGTTTAAAGCATGTGTGGTGTTCTCATTATTGTTACTCTGGCAGTCAGTCTGCTGGACGCATTGCATTCTGGGGCTTTTAATTCACACAATCGTACGATTTTATACTGAAATCTAGAATGTTATGTTTATGTGTGACGAGTGTTTGTGTGGAAGGCAGAATAAAGGTAGAGGATCTAGCATTCTCTCTCTTTTACGTGCTCCGGGTCCAGTAGAGCGAGCACCTCGTGTGTGATAGAGATGTTAGAGAGGATGCAGTGAGGCTCAGAAAAATGTGTTCTGAGAGACGTTCTTCACAGAAAATGAGCCGAACCTCAGCTTCTAATAATAATTGCGTTATCATTTTTCTTTTGATGAAAACTGAAAGGGTCCCACAGACCCCAACACCACTCACGGGTTAAAGATTGATTAAAAGTCTGGTCTCCGCTCTCTGAGCTAGAGAGGAAGTGCCGGAACAATGCCCCGCCGCCGCTGTTCAGCCGCGTCCGGATTAAGGCAGGAGGTGCGTCCGGGTCAGCGAGGGATAATCCCAGCCCTGGCAGAGCGCTAAACAGGAAGTGAGCGTCGTGTGGAAGCAGCGAGCGGACGCTGAGCCGCACGCGGAGTCAACGCGAAGCTCAAAGCTCCCTCGCAGGCGCTGCCAGCACACGGCATTACCGGCTCCGAGTCGGGACGCCGGCGGAGGACAGGCTCCGGGTCTTGCTCCTGAATGGACAGACGATCGAGGGGTAACCCGAGCGACCCGGAAACACGGCTGATGTTCCCGTCGCGCTGTCTGAGAGTAATTCTGGAATATTGAGAAAAGCTTCCGTAACGCAGGAGGCCTTGAGACATGTGACATTATCAATAAGATAAATTGAAAAAAAAAATTTTATAATTTATTTTATGTGTTAGTTTTGAGTAACAACTTAAACACTTTCACTCAAACCAACTATGTAATATATTTTTTTTATTTAAAAAAATAAAAATGTGTTTTTATCCTTCACATAGCTCACATGAACTGTTTTAACATTATAAGAATTGAAAAGAAAATTCTGGGGAAAATTTACATTAATATAATTGGTAAAATTTATGGTCAATATTTTATTGTATTATTAGAAATAAGTCACAAAAAAATATCGGTATATATAAAAAAAAAAATAATAATAATAATAATAAAAAAAAAAAAAAAATATATATATATATATATATAATCAATTATTAAGTTATTTGGGTTCATCCTGGCATTTAAAAAATGGTGTCATTTTAAAAAATAGCAAAAAAATGAAAAAAACAGGAAAAAAATTAATAAATAAAACAATTATTGTGTCCCTGTGTAGCTTTATCTCCTGGCATTCCATCATTATGACTAACAAACTAAATTACAAAGCAATGAATTAAATAATAACATTTTTGATACATAAAATAATAAAACTAATTCTAATGGAATGTAGCTTTAGTCCCTGGCATTCCATCAATATAATTAACGAACCAAATAAACAATAAAAAGCACGTAGGGAAAAAAAAGTAGGAAAACAATTAAATGAAAAGAGGGAATAATAAAAAGTTTGTGTTCTTTAGCTTCATCCTCTGTTAGTCAATCCAGTGACTAACAATATGAGAAACTACAATACTAAATACTAAAAAAAAGCACATAAGAAAATCAAAACATGATTACATAAATTATTAAAATAAATACAAAATTAAAAGGAGAAAAAAAAATCAGCTCGATTGTGAACTATTCTATTAATCCAAGGAAGAACAGCAACAAATGTATAAATCAGCCATTATAATTAAAACCTGGCTAAAAACTACATTTTATAAGAAAATAATTCTACCGCTCAAGGCCGACCTCACGCAACATTTTATCAGAGAATCTTAAAATATTATTTTCACACACAACGATTCAGGTTTCTGATGCTCACGATTCCATACAAAAACACACAAATATTTGCTCATACACAAAAAATATATTAACTTAAACCATAAGGACCAGAAAACCTGAAGATTACGCTTAAACTTAAAGAATTCCTCCTTGATCAAAGTTTTCCACAGCAAACAAACGTGAGAGAAATTAATCAGAAAACAAGTGAATTTAATCACGTGCGACTTACTCTCCGGCCTTCGCACACACACGCGCACACACGCGCGCACACACACACATACACACGCGCGCGCGCACACACACACACACACACGCACACACACGCACACACACACACACACACACACGCACACGCACACAGGAAGCACAACCTGCAAAGCACTTTCCCACACGCTCTCTCTCATTCCCTGCAGCCCGACACAACCAGCAGCATCCTCCAAACACAAAGAAACAAAGGCAGGATTTGCATAGATTTGCATGCGAGCGTGTTCTTGGACAGCAGCCCGGAGCCGGGCCGCGCTCCGACCGCGCTGCGAGCGCCAGACTCACCTGGCGAGTGGACGAAGTAGGCCAGATACAGGTCCAGCTCTTTGACGGAGACGCCGATGTGGTGCGGCTGCACACACAGGCCGGGGTTGGAGCACTGCGGGGACTTGACCAGCCGCTCTCCGTCCGTGCTCTCCAGCGGGCTTCCCTTGAACAGGATGACCATCACCAGGTCCAGACGCCACACCTTATCGGCCTGGCGCAGGCAGTCGATGCGCCGGATCTTGCCCTTCTGATCCGGGTTGGAGAGCACGCAGCACGGCGGCTTCTTCCCGGTGATGGTCAGCACGAAGTCCTCGCGGAACTCGGGCCGGATGTCCTTGCGGAGCTTGGCCAGCAGACGGGACGCCCACTTCTGCTTGATCTCGGGTTTCTCGCCCAGCAGCTCGTCTTTGACGGCGCGCTCCTCATCCTTCGTCATGCGCTTCTCGTGCTTCTTGAAGTACTTGCGCTTGCGGGCCTGGAGGTTAAACCAGGTGTAGGAGAACGCTCGGACGTGTGGAAGCAGAGCCTCGATGAAGGGATGAAATTCATCCTGAGAGAGAGAGAGAGAGAGAGAGAGAGAGAGAGAGAGAGGGTTTCAGAGGCAGGCATCCAGAAGAAATACATGCATCCAGTTTTTTAAAACTGGTTCATCTCCAAGAAACCAGTGGATTTTATACATAAATATATATTTTTTTTTATTATAGAATATGCTTTTTAATCAAATCCCTCGATGAAGGGATGAAATTCATCTAGTGAGAGAGAGAGAGAGAGAGAGATGCATCCAGAAAAATATACATGCGTCCAGCTTTTTAAAACCGGTTCATCTCCAAGAAAAAAAATAATTTTAATATATTTTTTATAAACGTTTTCTAGAATATGTTTTTTACTCAAATCCCTCGACGAAGAGGTGAAACCCGAGTTTCAGAGCCAGTAATGCAGAGGAGTTTTAAACACAGTTTAATATTTAAACACAGATTTTATATTTAAAAGTGTGTAATTTTTTGACATCATTATATAGATATCTAATTATATTTTCTATTAAGCAAGGTTTTTGTTGTTATCAAACCCCTTGATGAAGGGATGGAGACAGACAGGAATTGGTCCAGAAACAAAAACCTGCATCTAACTTTTAAGGCCGGTTCATCTACAAGGACAAGAATGCATTTAACATTTTAAAATGGACAAATTTCTCTTTTTTTATATACATATCTACTTTATTTTTATCAAAACCCTTTGTTGGGTTTTAATGAAAGGATTTAACTCATCCTGAGGGATAGAGACATATATTAAAAAAAAACATTAAATATATTTTAATTGTTAAATTCTATTTCAATTATTATGTTTTTTTAATCAAACAAAACTTGTCAATAACACTTGGCTTCCCTACGCTGACAAACAAAAGAAATCAATCAGTAAACACACAGTACATTCAAGCTAAAATAAAAACATCACATAAAAACATAAAAAACTAAATAAATAACGTAGGCTTTTCGCCTTTACCGATTTCTTTAACGTTTATTAAATTATAATTGTGACATTTCAAAATGTTACATCTCAGTTTTGCAACAGAATTTGCATATTTAACTGTTTCCTTGTTGTTCATCTGTTTTTCGGAAAAGAAGGTATTTTTCTCTTGCTTCCTGGAACAATTTCTCAATTTCACAATAAAACTGGTCAAACTGGACAAATATTGGGAACAACCCAAATATCTATCATAAACTGAACGCATTATAAAAAACAATGTACTAATTCAACTTCATTACAGATAAACGTTGGTCAAAATTTTTTGATGATTCAAAGAATTTACCTAAAATCCGAGAGAGAGAAAAAAATAACATTAAAATAATTTAACATGTTTTTTATTAATATATATATATATTAATAGTTTTATATCAATAATATTAGAAGCTTATAATTTTGCTATTTAAAAAAAAAATTCCAGTATGGTAATGATTACGCATCCTCCGCACAACGCTCTCGTACGCGTCAGAACTTCCTCGCGTTCCTCATCGCCTCATTATTTAAACACTAAAAGCATCTCAATGTACGCTTGTTCCAATATTCCGTCCTAAAAAAGCGCTTTTGATCACAAACATTCATGCGTTAAAAATAAAAAAATCAGGGAGCTGAAATCATCGTAAAACTAAAACAATAAAAAGTGAGAGAGAGAAAGAGAGATTGTGTTTTTGCAGGAAAACTGCTTTTTTTTAAGATTGCATCTTAAATGTAACACTTTTTAGTAATTAAAAAGATTATATATGTAATTACATAATTACATCAACTACAGATTAATTACATAATTTCTTTAATATATTTAAAATGCTAAAACATATCATTTTTTACCAGGAACCCAGAAATTAATGCTAAACACCAAATTATTTAAGCTTGAAATAGTCAAGAATACAATTCATGGATATAAATAAAAACAAAAAAAGCATGCAGGTAAAACATCAAGCATCTCTAATATTACCAAATTACTGTAAAATGTTGCACATAAACCGTGGATGGTTTGAAGAATTCCCAATCTTAAAAAAAACTATTGATTTTATACAGATTTGCATTTAAAAATGAAGTCAAATTTACTGTTATACAAAAAATAATCGTAGCTGCAGCAAATGCTATTTAAGTACAGTTTAAAACAAACACCGGAGGAATAATGACTTCAATCAAAATCTACAAGCAGCCAAAATCACAAGAATCACAAAAAATAAAAAACAAAAAGGAGTTTTTAAGAGTGAACAATCCATCGCTAACAACAACCGCGCCGTGAAAGACTTCTAAAGTGATGAAACATCGCGGAGGCTGTGCAGCAATCCCACGCTTCTGCGATTCACAAAAACCGCGCTTCTTTAGCCCCCCAAAATAATCTTGGCTGTCCCCACGGCAACCGAAGGCTCATTCAGCTCTCCAATAATACCTTGACCACACAGCGCTCAGTGACAAAGCCTAAACCACGCCACGGTGCGCCAGTGCCAGGGCCGGCGTGCCCCAGAGCCTCTCCGCCAACTCGCGCCACAACAAGAGCGCGGCTGAACTGCGTCCCTTCAAGACCTGCCATCAGACCCTCTCTGCACAGATCCAGGCATGTCTCCACAAACGCGCGGCGCAAGCACACTGCAGAAGAACCGGAGAGAGAAAGGCTGATAGTTACCATTTTGCACTCTCATCATAAAATTGGCACGCCGTTCAGGATGGCGGGGAGGAAAAAAAATCCAAACGCACCAGTTCTTTGCCGAAACAACAACTGCTGGCTTGGCAGGGACGAAAATCTGGCAACAAAAAAACTTGGTGGGGGGGGGGGGAGCCTGGAGGAGCTCCAAAATCCTGTCGCAAAGTTAGAATCGTTTTTTTTTTTTTTTTTTTTTTTAGTGTTTGCTTCACGTCGGGAACAAACAGTCCCAGGTGAGAACAAAAGAGCTATATTTTCTAAAATTTAAAAGAAAAAAACTTTCATATAAAAATCAAATAAAGCTGTGCGCCATAAAAAAAAAATCGAAGAAAAAAGCTGAAATCTTTTAAGCGCCGAGAAAAAAAAAAAAGTCGCAAGAGTTAAAAAAAAAAAAAAAAAAAAAAAAATTCCCTGGCACAGCGCACTCTATGTTTTCTTAGATCTTTGGATCTGGCTAAAAAATGGCTCTGAGCGCGCCGGCACACGCGCGCACATGCATGCACACTCCTGCCACTGTGGTGGGGGGGTGGGGGCCGCTGGCTAAGGCAAAGCACAGAATACCGGCTTGAAAAAAAAAGAGCCGAATCAATGTTGGACGAGCTCGCAGGACTGTTGGCAAACCCGAGTGCTGCAGATTTTTTTATCCCTTTTCTCTCTCTCTCTCTCTCTCTCTCTCTCTCTCTCTCGTCCACTCCGCGCTCTCGTTGTAACCATATACAGAGTCTCTGCCAACACGAGCAGGGCCCACCTATTTGGCAACAAGATGCCAGTAGCTCAGCCAATACGTTAGCTTGAAAAGGCGAAAGGGAGGGGATCATGAGAGAGATGGGGAGAGGGGTGCCAGAATGGGAATGGGGGGGGGGGGTGATGGAGAAGAGAGAGAGAGAGAGAGAGAGAGAGAGAGAGAGAGAGAGAGAGAGAGAGAAATAAAAGCTGTGCAAAAGCATGCAGTCCAGCACGACGGCGCACAAGTTCATATTCTCCACTCAAGCAAAGTTCAGCATCCGGTCGTCACGACAACCACACTCTCCTATGTGATGCATCATAAAGAGTTCGGCACAAAGTTCCACTGTTTCAAATACAGGCACATACGACTGCAGGGTTGGGCAACTATTACGTACAAATGTTGTTGTTGTTGTTGTTGTTGTTTTTTTTTCAGATATTTAACATTATCTTGAGATGCTTACAAAAACAAAATAGGTGAACTCACGTCATCCTTTCTGGAACAAACCAGCAAAGCGTCTCGCTGAGCAGTAGTGTTTTTCTCTTTTCAGCCGATGAGAGAAAAAAAAAAGCTTAAAAGGGGGCGTAAAAAGGGGACTGTTTTACCAGAGCCTACTTAAAAAAAAACAGATCTTCATAATAACTCGGTCGATAATAATATAAATCAAATTAATGATGCATAAAAAAATTTGACACGTTTGAAGATACTCTCATTCTGACGAATCTTATTTCTAAGAACAAAGAACTTTTGGTACTCACGTTACTCTTTTCTCAAGCTTGATTCATTTCTTATTCTTTATTGTAAAGTTTTGTGGACTGTACACACTGTTGAATTGTGGCGGGCGATATAGCACTTAGATAATATCCCAATATTGTAGGGATGTATGGCGGTAACGATATAAATTGATATTTTGGATGACCAAGCATTGCGTGTAAGAAGAGCTCGCGCTGCAGCAGTGAGCAGAACTTGAAGGTGTAGGTGCTCCTCGGCTGAGAAATTAATCACATTTACAATTAAATCGCAATGAATAAACGGCATTTTAAATCATAAAAGCTCCAATGATCATAACGTGATTAAATAGTCAAATGACGGGTTAGTTAGCGGGAAAACTTTACTTTTTATTTAGCTGAAGTCTGTTTGATAAGTTAATCAGTTCTTAAGGCTTGGTATTATGGTAAAAAAGTTGTACATATTCATTTTATTATTTAATTTAATTTTCACTTTAACTCCTCTGATTTGTTTTACTAAGTTTTATCAACGTTTTATAGGTTTTATTTGTATAAAACGCAGGAATGTCAACATATAAATCTTTAGCTCACTAATGTATTGTAGTTGGTAAATGCTACTTTTTAGTGTTTTTTTAGTTTAGCTCATTTAAATACTATTCTATGACGAGTTCAATATTTTTTTTGTACTTGTTAGAAGAGCATGCAATTGAAAATATTACCGCATTGTAAATCGATATCGCAATTTTGGTTAAAAGTAATTGAAACACAATCATTTTCCAACATCGTTCAGAGTTCAAACTTGTCGATGTTTCCCTTTCTAGTATATCTTGCCAACTTTGCCTTTTCTATTTACATACATTTCCATCTCAGAAATCCAATATAAAGTAAACACTATACACTACAGAAATATTCTTTACATTGAAGAAATCTTAAGTAAGATAAACTTAATTTTGCCATTTTAAAATTTAGCAAAACAAAAAAGTATTCCGCTTTCTCTATTTTTATTTACAGTGTACAGTTATCCAGCAAAACATCAACCAATTAAAAACAGATCAAATCAGTAACGAGTTAAGCGATGAAACGATAAAATGTTAAGAGAAAAAAAATCACAAAGCTAGCAAAGTTAATCAAAAACCAACGTACTGTGACTATAAATTATAGCTATTTTCAGACCCAAATCCAATTTAGTTTTTCTCCACATGTGACTTGTATCTGATATTTTCAGGACAGTCTGAACATGAACAGCTCAATTCTGATTTTTATTTTTTAAAACCATGTGAACCGGGTCACATCGGTATCAACAGCAGGGTCACAATTTCATCGAAACTTAAACACAGTTTCTCACAGAAGAAACTCTCCTTTTTTCATCTCAATCTTTGCCTTAATACTGTTTTCAAAAGTTGGCTCTGATTAAGTATTTACTCCCACAAAGCCTCAAAAGTCCCTAAGAACAGGTGCTTTGGTATTTACGTCTGTTAGTAGAGCATTCTGGGGGACGTAGTTTCCTCTTCTGCGCATCACATTGGAGGACACTTTGTTCACACAAAAGACGAAGAACGGACGAATGTTATTAGTTATGTAAACGAACGCACCAAAAAAAATTTATTTCACCAAAAAAATCAAAATTAAGCATCAAGACCTGCAGTTTGAACGTAGCATACCACAAATATAATCCAACTACATTTGGACAACAGCAACAACTTTAAACTTAGTCTATCCTCAATATATTCTGTTCTCTCACTGTTTACTTCCAGGAGTTCCATTTGGATTTGTTTGTAAAATGACCAGTCGAAACGCAGTTTAGGAAATATGTTCTGATCTGGAATAATGAAGGCAAGCAAGTACACGACAGCTCCAACCAGCGCACAATCAATCCGATATGAAATCAGCTACTTGAAACTTGCACCTTTTAAAGCAGAAGGTCTAAAGTGTCTCTAGTGCTCAATCAGTGGTTTTAGTCACATGATCAGAGAGCATCTTTCTTTCTAGAGTTTGTTTCCTCATCAAACCTCAGGAGACGATTACATTCTTCTGAGTTTAGGACTCACTCGTGTTCGAGAAGCGGTCACCATCAGCATGGCACCGCGACCCACTCTCCAGCACCCCTCCCCAGCGTTCGTGATGCCAGCTTGGCACATGGTGGTGGGAGAAAGCCCATCTCTCTCTGATAAACTCCCAGCAGACTTTGCAGCCGGCAGCTGCTCACGGATTTAGCGGCTGAGACAAAGAGCAAGGCGAGTTTGCACCCAGAGCGCTTCTCTAATTTAAAACAAACATATGCTGTGATAGGCTACAATAAAACGAATGGAAAAGGAAAAACCACAATGACGAGAAGTGAGCCGAGTTCACAAGAGAGGAAAACTCATTGAAAATCGATCATTCACTTCCAGCGAACACAGAGACGAGGGTCACAAAAACATCCACCGAACAACCTTTAAACATCTTTTACATTAAACGGAGGCTTGGAACTCATGATGGAGATCAGAAGCTAATAAAAGATGGAAGTTTGCATCAGACATCTGCAAAAATCCCAAAAAAATGACCAGCGCTGTTACGAGGGGGACAACTTATTCAGCTGCGATGCCGGAGTGGTGCCTTGCAAGCTTAAAAACTGCTTTTTTAACAATGAACTGTTCACACGAAACAGCAAGGACATACCTAACAACATTTTCGGATTGTGTTCACGTCATGAAAATGTAAAGGTATTAAACAAGCTCTTGTAATGGGGTTTAAACACTTATTTATTAACATCAACATCTTCACAGGGAGTGTTGCGTGTCGTTATGTACACTTCGATAACATCCTAATTTACTGTTTGTTTGTTTGTAGCCAAGACAACAGCACAGGTTATTTCATGGCTTGTATTTGGTATGAAAAAGGGAAAAAGGTCTAAAACTTATTTAAAAATATATATTTTCTCACATATTAAAAAAGATATGGTATGTCAATTTTGAAAATAAGTGTAATAGTTTGCTAGGGATCTTAATTTACTGTCCTAGAAACAAATCTGTCTCTTATTTAATAATTATATAATGAGAGTTTAGTTTTGGGTATCCTCATTTTTTTTCTCAATACTGTTTTTGATGTTAAAACAAAGCTTGATTTGGTACTCATGCTCTAGTTGTTCTTAATTTTTTGTCAAGCCTTCCAAACACTAGAGGGTGCTGTTTGGAAAAACTTGCCGCGTAACTGTGTATGTGGTGTTTAATGAAAGTTTGGAGAGCATGAATTTCCTGAAATTTCATTTTAACGCAAGACATTATTTTTTGTGGTTTCCGTGTTGCACATTAGTGAACCTTGTTGCCATTAGAAGGTTTTTATTTCGAGGCTGCTGGGTGGGGTCATGTCCATGCGATGGCCATCGGAGCCCTCAAAAACTTGTGTAACCGGAGGTAAATGGCGCATAACCTTACGAAACGGAACTACAGCATCGCAGCTGGATGGTACTCCTTTGTGAAGCCAAAATAAACACACGCATCATGAGCAAAACATGACAAGCTTTTTTGGTGCAACGTGTTAATTCTGCAGCAAACAATAAACAGCAGAATACACTCTGAGAATTCAAGCTTGGAGCTTTTACTGAAAAATGTTCATCCACAACATAGAAACTGCATCAATACTGTGAGAGGAAACCCCCCAATTTCCCATGTTGTGCTTAACAGGAAGTGAGTGAAGTTGTAGTTCCTGCACTGACCACTTGAGGCGTGCAATTGCGTGGTGCTTAATGGCACAGTCACTCTCTGAAAAAAATTCCACTGACTTGAATGAGATCACATTCGACATGCGAGTGCAAATACTGCGCTACTGCGTCTTGTGACGTGACTTCAGCACTGGATTGCAGCGTGAGAGCATGAGCTTAATGAAATCTCATTCTAAAACAAGATATTGTTTTCTGGGGCTTCAGTATTTATGTGAACCTCGTTGCCATTTATATTTGGAGCCTAGTGGGCGGGGTCACACCAACAACCAGTGATTAATGGCGCAATGCCTTACAAGGTGCCACTCTTGCAGCTGGATTAGAAGCATGACCAGCTTTTCTGGTGCCACGTATTAATTCTGCAGCAAACATCCATCCATCCATTTTCATGTCGACTTTCTTCCCTTTCGGGAAGATGTTTTATGCAGCGGATGCCCTTCCAGCTGCAACCCATCGCTGGGAAACATTCACACACTCATTCTCACTTTAACACTAAGGACAATCGTTTCTACCCAATTCACTCGTACCGCACGTCTTTGTTCTTGTGGGGGAAACCGGAGCACCCGGAGAAAACCCACGCGATCACGAGGAGAACATGAGAACTCCACACAGAGATACCAACCGACCAGCCGAGGCTCGAACCAGCAACCTTCTTGCTGTGAGACAACCGTGCTACCCACTGCGCCACCGTGACGCTCTCTGCCGCAAACAATAAACAGCAAAATACACTCTGAGAATTCAAGTTTGGAGCTTTTACTGAAAAATGTTACATCCACAACATAGAAACTGCATCAATACTGTGAGAGGAAACCCCCCAATTTACAATTTCCCATGGTGTGCTTAACAGGAAGTGACTGAAGTTGTAGTTCCTCAACTGACCACTTGAGGCATGTCCCATTGACACCCGTGTTAAAAATTCTCCTTTTTGCATCCGAAATAAACAAATCTAATGCGTCGTCACTGATCGCTAATTTTAATCTTCATGATTTCTCTGAGGGGTTGAATTTATTTCAATCTTCTGCTATAGTTGTATTATTATTTAATATATACATCAAGTTATATTATTACGTTTTGCATAATTAAGGGGTCGAGCTACTTAAGTGAGAGCCAATCACCAGCACTCAAGTCTCGCTCTCGTCATTTCAGATCCAACAAAATGGGGCTTTTTGATGGTTTCTGACTCTCCGTTGGTAAAGCTTTGACCGGAATCTACCCAAACTCTGAGCCTCTTTTGCTTTCCGCTAAAAGCTACGAGTGACCTCATGCACGCTACGCCAACGTTATATACAGTTAATGATCACGACTAACAAACAGTCCTTGCAGATCTGTAGAAACAAGAAAAAAAAAAACAAAGAAGACTTTTTTGGAAGGAAAATGAGTGAAATTAAAAAATGGAATCGTTTCAAAAGATTAGCAAAAGCTAGTAAATGAGGCCAAAAGCAATCACCAACGAGAGTGATGACGCTCTCAACTCTTCAGTGCTTCCTCCTTCAAATCTGAGGCTGCGTGTCAGCACCAGCAGCTACTGAAGCTCTCAAATACGATGCTAAATGATCGCTTAGAGTTTGTGAACGAATCTGTTTGTTTCAATAACACAGCACCTTTCTTTCAAACAATCCCAGCTCTGTTTGAAACAGCCCTTAATGGTTTCTTCTAGAGCGACCAGCGTAACTGAGAGGATTGGAGTTAGTAGAGAAATCCATTTTCTACCTCATTTTTTACTTACTTTTGTTCTTTAAATGTATAAAAAAAACACTCCACAAGTCTTCTGTTCTGCAATAAACTCTAAAACGCTATCTTCATTGGACCTCCTCGTTCTGGTAATCATCCGAAACATCTTGCAAAAGCAGATGTTGTGATTTCGGTCACTTTTGGACAAATTGCTTGTTCAAAATTAAGTCGCTTGAGTGAAATCACAACATTTTCAATAATTTCGCTTCATTTGAGCTGATTTACAGAAATCAACAGCTCATACATTTTATAAATAAAAGAAGCTAAAAGTAAAGTGTTGGCTATTTAATGTATTTATTTATGATGAAATAGCTATGCTTAAAAGCAATATAATTATGCTATATGTGAGCAACTGCAAGATCACAAAATTCAGGAATAAAAAAAGACCACCAATAATAAACACAACACTTCTGCAGTGTTCTAAAATTGCACTGAATGAAATATAAATTCACATAAAACACATTCAGACATTTTCAAATAAACTAAAGCAAAGTGGCATTCATGAGACCTTAATTCAAATCACTAAAAAAGATGGAACAAAGAGATCAAATAAAATCTAGTAAAAACAAACGCTCTCATCTTTAAATGAAGATGCAGGTAGCTGTGTGACATCGACATATAGCCCTTGATCTTGATGCCTGAAATTTCCTTATTTGTAAACCAGAAACACAGATTTGCAAAAATGTTGGCAGGAAAATCCTGAAAACCATTTATTGAATTTTATCGTGTTTCTAAACACACCATCAACCAATGTTTTCAAAAGTAATGCCATCCAACTTCTGTCTATGAAAAAACACGAATTTTTAACTCTAGAATAATATCACTGCATGCATTAAAATCAGTTCATGCACTCCGTTGATTTCCCTTTCTCTATTTTAAATTTCTTGCCAGCTTCTGGGGCTATTTTCATGGCAAGACAAGTTCATTTTACTTTTACAGTTCCGTTACAATTAAATAAGATGTTCAGTTCTGTTTTCTATCATGTCATCTCATTTTAGTCTTCTCTATTATGACCACTGTAGCTGTACTGTAAAGTCTGTGTTTGTTGACCATTTTAAATGCACCTCTTCCCTAACAAACCAATTCCTGAAATACCATTATAATGAAATATAAACACATTTCATTGATTTAAAGGCAGAAACAAAATTTGATTTTTTTAAACACACGCTTGATATAGGCATTTACTGGTGGCTGCTTTAGATTTTTTTTATGAACGCAAGAAAAGGGTACAAGAGGAAAAAAATGAAGCGAAAACATAATTTATGCGCATGCGCACACACACACAACTATCATTTAAATAGGCTTCGTTTGATTTTAAACAATTGTTTTGTCAAGACTGCTTTAGTCTGTATCAAGAATATTTGTTAACACATTAAAGACAACCCTGAAAAAAATGAGAGCAAAAACAATAATAGAAGCGTAAAACACAGACTTTCTAAACTATTCTTCTATAGATTTTTCCTCCTCAGTTAGAATTGTCGCGCATGCGCACACACAAATTAAATAAGTTTGAACCTTGATTTAGACCTGGTATAGTTAGTCAAGGCTGTTTTAGCTTGAGTCAAGATAATTTGTTAATGCATTAAAACAACACTGGGACAACAATGAGAGCAAAAAATACAATTATTGTTAAGGGTTTTCCCTTTCGCGCATGCGCGCAAACAAATACCGTGTAATGCGTCTTAATATACATAAGACCTCATTACTACTTTTTTCACACCACAATACATTGTATCGTCATGTTATTTCAATAAGATACTCGTTTAAAACACTTTTCGGTTATTCATTTAATAATTAATTTATTACATCTCTAGGCCTCACTTTGGCTTCTCTCAGTTGTCACTCACCACAAACACGGTCTTGTTCCTTTGTTAAAATCCATACATGAGGTTTTGAGATCCTCAAAGAGTTCGTCTTATTTCCCCAAACCGGTTAACACGCATTAAACCACCGTTAAACGGTTTATTTCCAGACAGTTTTGCCAGGTCGCGTCCACCTGCGCGCCTCATCCGCCATCTTGCCCACAAACGACGACGAAGAGACGCCAAAGATGCGAAGCTTTCTGCCAGCTCAATTAAAATTAATCGCTGTTATTTTTCCCATTTCGCGTGTTCCTCCAATATTAATGCTTCAAACAGGGACGACATCAACATCAGCAAGTGTGTGCCAGCAGTCGGAGGAAAGAGCTGGCGCAGCAATCATCAGTGTTGGTTCGTCTCCGACGGCAAAAAAAATAAAGAAAAATTTATTAATAATAACAAAAGCACTCCCCGACGCCTTTTTACTTAATTGGTAAAAAGTGATGTGAGCCACAGAAAGTATCCAAACCATTTAAATACAATCCTACAGTTTTAATGGATGAATTATCGCCAAACTTTTTTTGTTGAAAATTCTCAAAACTCTCATTCAACGCACGTCGTCGATAGTTGTAGGCCTTTTTAAATAAAACCAGTTCAATGTTAAGGCGAGACAAGCTTTTTTCCACCCTAACAAAAACCTTTTTTCCCTAAAAAACTGTCTTTCTTCTTTATCAAGCGATGTATGGAGCGCTGTGTGTCGTGTTGGCGAAGTTCCACTGGCAGCTCTGTTCTTGCATATAAAGCGAAGTGTGATCATTAGCCTAGTTTTACTGAGCTGGCTCAACAATAAAGGAAAAAGAACATAAAAACGAGGCGGCCGAAGACGAAGAAGAACTCGAGTTTCATCCTCCAAAAAGAAGAGAAAGATGACTTCTTAAAAAAGAGGCGTGAATGGACAACATCATACTATTGATAGATGTTTATGTATAAAATAGAAAGATACAGGGACGAAGTAAAGATGCTGCAGGATGCTTTTAACATAAAACTCTAATCGATCGATCTAAAAAAAATCATTCGAGGTTCATGTTGCTGACCAGAAAACGAAATAATTATCAAATCAGAATTACAGTAACGTTTATACAACTGATGCTCTGGGTTTGATCCTTTGTTCCCTGTATTTTTAAGGATTGAGACTCATATTAGCTTGCTCATCTTTTTATTTCTTGGCAGAAGGACTTTATTTATGTGCTCGATTTGAGCTTCTCCTTCACGATGAAATCTATAGAGGAAACACCATTTTTTATGGTACTGTTCTTAAAAATAAATTAACAACTGCAACAATTCTGAGCATTTTAGCGTGCTAAAATCTACACAATAAAATCACGAGAGTGAAAATAACGATTCAGAGTAGGACCAAATAGACTCTGAAAAGAGAGTACAAATAACACTCAAACTGAGTTAAAAAAGTTATGAGTTCTTCATCTGAATGGCCACTTCTTTCCCAATAACTTCTACTTTGTATTAAAATGTTTGCAATCCACCACAAAAACACATTTCCTCATCAACAAATAAAGAAAT
This sequence comes from Danionella dracula, assembly GCA_900490495.1. Taxonomy (NCBI): domain Eukaryota; kingdom Metazoa; phylum Chordata; class Actinopteri; order Cypriniformes; family Danionidae; genus Danionella; species Danionella dracula. The sequence goes on along the minus strand of UELW01000988.1, from coordinate 83,982 downwards.
GAGAGTTTAACATGAAACATTTTTGTGCTAATTTAACTCTAAATAGAGTAGGACCAAATAGACTCAGAACAGAGTTAATTTAACACTCGTTTTTACCCTGCAACAATATTAGATATGGAAAATATGTTTAAATGACCTCATTTAATAATATTTAATGTTTTTCTGTGTTGAACTCTCATGTGGTGTTATCCTGTTTTGCATGTCTCCATTCATCTTGTCTTGTCTTTAATCCTAACCTTTCTTGTCATATTTCTCACCTTGTCTTGTCTTATCCATCACGTTCTGTATCGTTGCATCTTACACTTTTTATTTAGTAATTAATTTTTTATGAATTTCTCACCTTTCGCCTTTTATTGTTTACATTTTTCTTGCCTTGTTTTATCTTCCCTTGTTTTTTACTATTGCATCTTGTCTTGTTATTTCTTCTCACCGTGTTTAATTTTTAATTTTTTTGTCTTGTCTTGATTTAACTTACCTTGCTGTAGATTGTCTTGTCTTATCCCATCATGTCTTATTGCTGTCTCTATTTTCCTATTGTGTTGTATTTAATAAATTATTCCTGTATTCCTTTATCCTGTTTTCTTGTATCATTCTATCTGTCTAGCCTTGCTTAGCATCTTGTTTCAGCTCGCCTTATTTTATACGAGTGTGCCTTGTCTTCACCGTGTTTTTTTCAATCTCATGTTGCTTTACAACATTTATCTTGGCCCATCTTGTCTTGTTTAATGACATCATATCCTGTTCATAACCTTTTATTGTCACCTTGTTGTGTTTCATTTCTGTTTAACCTGATCTTGCTTTGTTTTAACTTTCATGTCTTGTCTCATCAATCGTGTCTTGTTACATCTTAATGTATTTTAATTAATATTTTTTCTTGTCTTGCTTTATCCTTTTTTCCCTTTACCTTGTTTTTTATCTTCACATTATTTCATTTAGCCTCGCTTTATCATATCTTGTATTACGTACTTGATATTGTCTTGACTCTTGTTTAATTTCATCTTGTCTTGATTTAACTTTCCTTGTTGTTTTTTTGTCTTGTCTGATCCTATGTGTTTATTAAATTATTTATCTTATCTGGTTTAATTCCATCTTTCCTTGTTTTATCAGGTTGTTCTTTATTTCATCTTGTGATGCTTTATTATATCAATTTTTAATGATCTCATTAAAACCTGTTTTATCCTATCTTGTCTTGTTATAACTTACCTTTTTATACTTTATGTCTTTTAGTAGATGTTTTTAGTAGATGAAAAAATAGTGTTTTAGTAGATTTTCTTGCTTTTGTCCTGTTTCCCTTCATAATGCTTTGTTCATCATCTTGTTTTATCATCCCTTACTTTAGACAATTGCACCTTGTCTTGCTATTTCTTTTTACCTTGTACAATCTCACCATCTTGATGAATCTTATTTCGTTAAATTTTATTTTCAACATCTGCTTTTATTTTGACTTATTTTACACCATTACCACTTGTTTTTAGCACACTGTTTTATTTCACCTGATCTTGTTTTAAATGAATGTCTCATGTCTTGTTTTATCCAATCTTGTCTTGTCTTGTTTAACCTTGTTGCATCTTGTTTTATCCAATCTTGTCTTGTCTTGTTATATGTTTTATTGTTTTTATACATTTATTTGGTCTTACATGTTTTATGGTTTTTATACATTTATTTGGTCTTGCGTTATCCTTTTTACCTTATTTAGTGTAATTTTACCTTGCCTCTTTTTAATCGAATCTTATCTTGTTTGCCTCTTTTTTTAAATCATATTTTGTTTATCGTGGATTTTTTTCAAATAAAACTTTACATCATTTTTTCTTGTCTCAAATCATATTGTAGCTTTACTCAAATGGATCTCCTCTTGTTTGATCTTGTCTTGTCCTGTTGATCTTATCTTTTCTTAGAAAAATAAAGTGGCCACACAAAACCAGAAGCTGAGCAGAGAGAGAGAGAGAGCGAGAGAGAGAGAGAGAGCGAGAGAGAGTGAGAGAACGAGAGAGTGTGAGAGAGATGCAGGACAGAAGTGAGAAATACCAACAGAACAGACGTTAAGGGAGGAGGAGGCCACAGAGAATCGTGTGTTAACACACGCTAGGCCAGACATGCCAGCCTCGTGCCAGCCTGCACGGGCAGAAGCACGGCGGGAAGGAGACGGCTGACCCACACACAGTCAGTTATCATGTCTGATACTGGACTGACTCTCCCTAAACGCACATGCACAGTCATGTAGCGGCTCACACCTGAGGGATACGGGACTGTTCGGAGGTGTGTGAGCGGGAGCAGGTGTGTGTTCATGTGTTGGCACAAGGTAAAAGGAGGCTCTCCTCCTCTGGTTAACGATGAGCTGCTTCTGGTTTCTCCACGGGTTTATAATAAGTCTTTCTCTTTGGTTAAAGTATTGAGCTTTGAGACAACTCCTCCAAATTTCCTTTACCTAGGCTTGGTTAGGGTTCTCTAGTGATCTGCCAAGTGCTCCGGCTCCCTTTGAGAAAAACCCCTGGAGGCTGGAACAGAAGTGACTGAACTGTAATTCCATGAGTGATCACTTGAGGCTGATGTCAGACGTGAGCAGATTTCTATTGATAACCACATTAAAGGTGTAAAATTCTTTAATACAATTTAAACAGCTTGTTGCTTAAATAAGGCACTAATATACTATTTTAGCAAGATATAGAGTTTTGTGAAAATTTTGCTAGGGTAAACATTCTGGTTGCTAAGGAGAGGTTAGTGACATAATATAATGTTCCCCTTTCAATATGAGTTATATAAACCTACCCGCATATCTTAGTTCATTTCCTAAGCTGAGATATAGAACTACAAAAATAGTTGTTAAGGTAAATGATCTGGTTGCTAGGGAGTCTTTGGTGAATATTTTATAAATATAATTGTCAGTGTTGACATTTGGCCCGTCTCTAGAGCCCAGACTCTTTGCTCAACATGCCTTTGTTAGGACTTATAAGTTCCTCAAGTGTTGACATTCATTCGACATTCTTAGATTTAGCTATAACTTGACAATATATAAGTTTGATTTTATGTTACGTCAATTGGAAAATTTTCCAGCCTTCTAAGTGATTTCCCAGAATCCTTCAGTGGTGGTAGTATGAGGAGATATAAAAATCCGAGTCAGACGATTTGGAACAGTTTGAAAAACTACACATACATACATAAAGGATGTGTCGTACCCTACATTACACTGCAAAAAATGCACTCTTGGAACAAGAAAAAAAAAACTCAAATAAAGTTAAACTCTTCCTATATCAAGCAAAAAAATCTGCCAATGGGGTAAGCAAATTTGACTTGGCAATATTTCTTAAAATTAGAAAAAAAGTCTAGCTGATAAATAGACAAAAACTCTCAAAACAAGACTTTACAAGTTGTAAAACTGCAGAACTAAAACTAGAATATTTCAACTTGTATCTAGTCTCTAGTGGTCTTAAAACTAGACAATCTGTCTTAAAACTAGGATGTTTTCTCTTTTATTTAAGACTAACTTAGAAAATGTAGTATTAAAATAAGTATATATGACCTTAAATTAAGAAAGTTTGTGCTTAATTTTAGTTCTTAAAGTAGAATATGGGTTCTTAAAACTAGAAATTCTAGCTTACAATTTTAATTTTATATAAGTATATTATGTATTATTTAGGCCTATTGATGCATTTTTAGACAGTACAGTTCTGATAGGAGAGAGGAAGAACAGTTAGTAAAGATCAGGGGAGAAGATCAGCGAAGGACCAGAGCTGGATTCGAACCCTGTTACCAAAGGTTTCAGACAGATTGTCTAGTTTTAAGACCACTAGTGACTAGATACAAGTTAGAATATTCTAGTTTCAATGCATTTTTACAGCTTGGAAAGACTTGTTTTGAGAGTTTTTGTATTTTTTTAAGATTCAACAGCTTATGTTACCAGATAGAAGTTTTTGCTAATTTTAAGAATTCTCACCAACTGAAATTTGCTCGCCCCATTAGCAGAATCTTCTGCTTGATCTAGGAAGAGTTTATCTATATTTGAGTTTTTTTTTTGTTTTGTTTTAAAGAGGGCTTTTTTTGAAGTGCATATCTCTTCCATCAAAGTTAGAACACAACTGGATGGATATTAAGGTTTGGGGTATTGATGATTTATTTACAGTGTAGATCCTTTTTCTTATTTTTTTTCACAATCATTTGAGTTTTATTTCAAGAAATCAAATGTTCTTACCTTTACTTGATCTAGACCAGAACTAGATTTAAGATTTTTTTTCTTGTTCCAAGATGCATGTTTTAACCAGTATTTAATATTGATTTCTTAAAATAAAATATCAGTAACAATCTTGATATAAGAATATGTTGAGTCAAAAATTCTTGTTTTAAGATTATTGTTTTAAGATCAGTGGCAAAATCAGCAACTTGTTTCAAATAGTTTCTTAATTCAAGAAAATAAATGACCAGAATAAGATTTTTTTTCTCCTCAAGAAAATATAAGTTTTTTTTTTCTCAAAATAAGCAAAGTAATCTATACCCAAAAGGTTTAAATTAGAAAATTCTTCCTAAAATAAGAAAATCAAGATTTTCAATCTAATCTTAAGCATTTTCAGCTTTGCTTAAAATAATTTTTTTGCAGTGTACTAAATGCACATTTTCTTTTAATAGTTAAAAGAATTTAATAGTTTAAAAGTAATCTTTATTTTTTAGTACTTGAACCAAACATAATAGCTCAATGTCTCTCTACACATAATCAACATGTGCTGATCTTTAACTGTACAGTTTAGACAAAGGAACCCCAGCAATACACATGTCAGACGATGCTAAACTTCATTATGAATCATAAAATAGGCAGGATGAAGTGAGAAACAAAACAAGAATCGGGTTTACACTGAAAAAAGAGAGCCTGCTCGTTCCCGGAGCTCAGGAGATCACGGACAATGCCAGGGACGTCTGATGATAGCCGAAATCATTTACTGGTGTTTGCAATTACTCCAGTTTACAAACGAGCACACAACTACGTGTGAAAAATCTGCAAGCAATTTGTGAAAACAGCAAGAGGGAAACACATGTTTCCCAGAAGGGCCCTGGAACTCAAGACATGAGTGGAACACACGGTACTCTGGGGGAAAAAACGAGATCGTTTCAAGATTCGGCGTAGATTCATCAGCTCGTTCGTCAATAAACTACAGCCATGGATGAAATTGAACTGGTCCAGAAACAATGTATTCCCCTGAAGAGGTTTATTTCATAGGTAGGTTCAGTTACACTCCATTATCTGGGTTTTTCAGAGTAGACTGAACAATCCATTCACTTTCATTGCACTCTCCGTCTCCTGGAGTCAGTTTTCTCTATATGCTTATACAACTAATTAATGAAGACAATTCATCCTTCTATTTCACAAATGGCTTTTTCAGAGAACCACTACAGATATCACCAGGAGCGATTCTAGGGTGCAAGCTTTAGGGTTGCTATAAAACTTTACAAATATCATTTTTTCTTGTTCAAATCAATTGTAGCTTTACTCAAATGATCTCCTCTTGTTTGATCTTGTCTTGTCCTGTTGATCTTATCTTTTCTTAGAAAATAAAGTGGCCACACAAAACCAGAAGCTGAGCAGAGAGAGAGAGAGAGCGAGAGCGAGAGAGAGAGCGGAGAGAGTGAGAGAACGAGAAGTGTGAGAGAGATGCAGGACAGAAGTGAGAAATACCAACAGAACAGACGTTAAGGGAGGAGGAGGCCACAGAGAATCTGTGTGTTAACACACGCTAGGCCAGACACCAGCCTCGTGCCAGCCTGCACGGGCAGAAGCACGGCGGGAAGGAGACGGCTGACCCACACACAGTCAGTTATCATGTCTGATACTGGACTGACTCTCCCTAAACGCACATGCACAGTCTGTAGCGGCTCACACCTGAGGGATACGGGACGGTTCGGAGGTGTGTGAGCGTGAGCGGGAGCAGGTGTGTGTTCATGTGTGTGGCACAAGTAAAAGGAGGCTCTCCTCCTCTGTTTAACGATGAGCTGCTTCTGGTTTCTCCACGGGTTTATAATAAGTCTTTCTCTTTGGTTAAAGTATTGAGCTTTGAGACAACTCCTCCAAATTTCCTTTACCGTGCTTGGTTAGGGTTCTCTAGTGATCTGCCAAGTGCTCCGGCTCCCTTTGAGAAAAACCCTGGAGCTGGAACAGAATGACTGAACTGTAATTCCATGAGTGATCACTTGAGGCTGATGTCAGACGTGAGCAGATTTCTATTGATAACCACATTAAGGTGTAAAATTCTTTAATACAATTTAAACAGCTTGTTGCTTAAATAAGGCACAATATACATTTTTAGCAAGATATAGAGTTTTGTGAAAATTTTGCTAGGGTAAACATTCTGGTTGCTAAGGAGAGGTTAGTGACATAATATAATGTTCCCCTTTCAATATGAGTTATATAAACCTACCCGCATATCTTAGTTCATTTCCTAAGCTGAGATATAGAACTACAAAAATAGTTGTTAAGGTAAATGATTGGTTGCTAGGGAGTCTTTGGTGAATATTTTATAAATATAATTGTCAGTGTTGACATTTGGCCCGTCTCTAGAGCCCAGACTCTTTGCTCACAAAAACGAGGCGGCCGAAGACGAAGAAGAACTCGAGTTTCATCCTCCAAAAAGAAGAGAAAGATGACTTCTTAAAAAAGAGGCGTGAATGGACAACATCATACTATTGATAGATGTTTATGTATAAAATAGAAAGATACAGGGACGAAGTAAAGATGCTGCAGGATGCTTTTAACATAAAACTCTAATCGATCGATCTAAAAAAAATCATTCGAGGTTCATGTTGCTGACCAGAAAACGAAATAATTATCAAATCAGAATTACAGTAACGTTTATACAACTGATGCTCTGGGTTTGATCCTTTGTTCCCTGTATTTTTAAGGATTGAGACTCATATTAGCTTGCTCATCTTTTTATTTCTTGGCAGAAGGACTTTATTTATGTGCTCGATTTGAGCTTCTCCTTCACGATGAAATCTATAGAGGAAACACCATTTTTTATGGTACTGTTCTTAAAAATAAATTAACAACTGCAACAATTCTGAGCATTTTAGCGTGCTAAAATCTACACAATAAAATCACGAGAGTGAAAATAACGATTCAGAGTAGGACCAAATAGACTCTGAAAAGAGAGTACAAATAACACTCAAACTGAGTTAAAAAAGTTATGAGTTCTTCATCTGAATGGCCACTTCTTTCCCAATAACTTCTACTTTGTATTAAATGTTTGCAATCCACCACAAAAACACATTTCCTCATCAACAAATAAAGAAATGAGAGTTTAACATGAAACATTTTGTGCTAATTTAACTCTAAATAGAGTAGGACCAAATAGACTCAGAACAGAGTTAATTTAACACTCGTTTTTTACCCTGCAACAATATTAGATATGGAAAATATGTTTAAATGACCTCATTTAATAATATTTAATGTTTTTCTGTGTTGAACTCTCATGTGGTGTTATCCTGTTTTGCATGTCTCCATTCATCTTGTCTTGTCTTTAATCCTAACCTTTCTTGTCATATTTCTCACCTTGTCTTGTCTTATCCATCACGTTCTGTATCGTTGCATCTTACACTTTTTATTTAGTAATTAATTTTTTATGAATTTCTCACCTTTCGCCTTTTATTGTTTACATTTTTCTTGCCTTGTTTTATCTTCCCTTGTTTTTTACTATTGCATCTTGTCTTGTTATTTCTTCTCACCGTGTTTAATTTTTAATTTTTTTGTCTTGTCTTGATTTAACTTACCTTGCTGTAGATTGTCTTGTCTTATCCCATCATGTCTTATTGCTGTCTCTATTTTCCTATTGTGTTGTATTTAATAAATTATTCCTGTATTCCTTTATCCTGTTTTCTTGTATCATTCTATCTGTCTAGCCTTGCTTAGCATCTTGTTTCAGCTCGCCTTATTTTATACGAGTGTGCCTTGTCTTCACCGTGTTTTTTTTCAATCTCATGTTGCTTTACAACATTTATCTTGGCCCATCTTGTCTTGTTTAATGACATCATATCCTGTTCATAACCTTTTATTGTCACCTTGTTGTGTTTCATTTCTGTTTAACCTGATCTTGCTTTGTTTTAACTTTCATGTCTTGTCTCATCAATCGTGTCTTGTTACATCTTAATGTATTTTAATTAATATTTTTTCTTGTCTTGCTTTATCCTTTTTTTCCCTTTACCTTGTTTTTTATCTTCACATTATTTCATTTAGCCTCGCTTTATCATATCTTGTATTACGTACTTGATATTGTCTTGACTCTTGTTTAATTTCATCTTGTCTTGATTTAACTTTCCTTGTTGTTTTTTTGTCTTGTCTGATCCTATGTGTTTATTAAATTATTTATCTTATCTGGTTTAATTCCATCTTTCCTTGTTTTATCAGGTTGTTCTTTATTTCATCTTGTGATGCTTTATTATATCAATTTTTAATGATCTCATTAAAACCTGTTTTATCCTATCTTGTCTTGTTATAACTTACCTTTTTATACTTTATGTCTTTTAGTAGATGTTTTTAGTAGATGAAAAAATTGTGTTTTAGTAGATTTTCTTGCTTTTGTCCTGTTTCCCTTCATAATGCTTTGTTCATCATCTTGTTTTATCATCCCTTACTTTAGACAATTGCACCTTGTCTTGCTATTTCTTTTTACCTTGTACAATCTCACCATCTTGATGAATCTTATTTCGTTAAATTTTATTTTCAACATCTGCTTTTATTTTGACTTATTTTACACCATTACCACTTGTTTTTAGCACACTGTTTTATTTCACCTGATCTTGTTTTAAATGAATGTCTCATGTCTTGTTTTATCCAATCTTGTCTTGTCTTGTTTAACCTTGTTGCATCTTGTCTTATCCCAAAGTGTCTTGTCTTGTTATATGTTTTATTGTTTTTATACATTTATTTGGTCTTACATGTTTTATGGTTTTTATACATTTATTTGGTCTTGCGTTATCCTTTTTACCTTATTTAGTGTAATTTTACCTTGCCTCTTTTTAATCGAATCTTATCTTGTTTGCCTCTTTTTTTTAAATCATATTTTGTTTATCGTGGATTTTTTTCAAATAAAACTTTACATCATTTTTTCTTGTCTCAAATCATATTGTAGCTTTACTCAAATGGATCTCCTCTTGTTTGATCTTGTCTTGTCCTGTTGATCTTATCTTTTCTTAGAAAATAAAGTGGCCACACAAAACCAGAAGCTGAGCAGAGAGAGAGAGAGAGCGAGAGAGAGAGAGAGAGCGAGAGAGAGTGAGAGAACGAGAGAGTGTGAGAGAGATGCAGGACAGAAGTGAGAAATACCAACAGAACAGACGTTAAGGGAGGAGGAGGCCACAGAGAATCGTGTGTTAACACACGCTAGGCCAGACATGCCAGCCTCGTGCCAGCCTGCACGGGCAGAAGCACGGCGGGAAGGAGACGGCTGACCCACACACAGTCAGTTATCATGTCTGATACTGGACTGACTCTCCCTAAACGCACATGCACAGTCATGTAGCGGCTCACACCTGAGGGATACGGGACTGTTCGGAGGTGTGTGAGCGTGAGCGGGAGCAGGTGTGTGTTCATGTGTTGGCACAAGGTAAAAGGAGGCTCTCCTCCTCTGGTTAACGATGAGCTGCTTCTGGTTTCTCCACGGGTTTATAATAAGTCTTTCTCTTTGGTTAAAGTATTGAGCTTTGAGACAACTCCTCCAAATTTCCTTTACCTAGGCTTGGTTAGGGTTCTCTAGTGATCTGCCAAGTGCTCCGGCTCCCTTTGAGAAAAACACCTGGAGGCTGGAACAGAAGTGACTGAACTGTAATTCCATGAGTGATCACTTGAGGCTGATGTCAGACGTGAGCAGATTTCTATTGATAACCACATTAAAGGTGTAAAATTCTTTAATACAATTTAAACAGCTTGTTGCTTAAATAAGGCACTAATATACTATTTTAGCAAGATATAGAGTTTTGTGAAAATTTTGCTAGGGTAAACATTCTGGTTGCTAAGGAGAGGTTAGTGACATAATATAATGTTCCCCTTTCAATATGAGTTATATAAACCTACCCGCATATCTTAGTTCATTTCCTAAGCTGAGATATAGAACTACAAAAATAGTTGTTAAGGTAAATGATCTGGTTGCTAGGGAGTCTTTGGTGAATATTTTATAAATATAATTGTCAGTGTTGACATTTGGCCCGTCTCTAGAGCCCAGACTCTTTGCTCAACATGCCTTTGTTAGGACTTATAAGTTCCTCAAGTGTTGACATTCATTCGACATTCTTAGATTTAGCTATAACTTGACAATATATAAGTTTGATTTTATGTTACGTCAATTGGAAAATTTTCCAGCCTTCTAAGTGATTTCCCAGAATCCTTCAGTGGTGGTAGTATGAGGAGATATAAAAATCCGAGTCAGACGATTTGGAACAGTTTGAAAAACTACACATACATACATAAAGGATGTGTCGTACCCTACATTACACTGCAAAAAATGCACTCTTGGAACAAGAAAAAAAAACTCAAATAAAGGTAAACTCTTCCTATATCAAGCAAAAAAATCTGCCAATGGGGTAAGCAAATTTGACTTGGCAATATTTCTTAAAATTAGAAAAAAAGTCTAGCTGATAAATAGACAAAAACTCTCAAAACAAGACTTTACAAGTTGTAAAACTGCAGAACTAAAACTAGAATATTTCAACTTGTATCTAGTCTCTAGTGGTCTTAAAACTAGACAATCTGTCTTAAAACTAGGATGTTTTCTCTTTTATTTAAGACTAACTTAGAAAATGTAGTATTAAAATAAGTATATATGACCTTAAATTAAGAAAGTTTGTGCTTAATATTTTAGTTCTTAAAGTAGAATATGGGTTCTTAAAACTAGAAATTCTAGCTTACAATTTTAATTTTATATAAGTATATTATGTATTATTTAGGCCTATTGATGCATTTTTAGACAGTACAGTTCTGATAGGAGAGAGGAAGAACAGTTAGTAAAGATCAGGGGAGAAGATCAGCGAAGGACCAGAGCTGGATTCGAACCCTGTTACCAAAGGTTTCAGACAGATTGTCTAGTTTTAAGACCACTAGATGACTAGATACAAGTTAGAATATTCTAGTTTCAATGCATTTTTACAGCTTGGAAAGACTTGTTTTGAGAGTTTTTAGTATTTTTTTAAGATTCAACAGCTTATGTTAACCAGATAGAAGTTTTTGCTAATTTTAAGAATTCTCACCAACTGAAATTTGCTCACCCCATTAGCAGAATCTTCTGCTTGATCTAGGAAGAGTTTATCTATATTTGAGTTTTTTTTTTGTTTTGTTTTAAAGAGGGCTTTTTTTGAAGTGCATATCTCTTCCATCAAAGTTAGAACACAACTGGATGGATATTAAGGTTTGGGGTATTGATGATTTATTTACAGTGTAGATCCTTTTTCTTATTTTTTTTCACAATCATTTGAGTTTTATTTCAAGAAATCAAATGTTCTTACCTTTACTTGATCTAGACCAGAACTAGATTTAAGATTTTTTTTCTTGTTCCAAGATGCATGTTTTAACCAGTATTTAATATTGATTTCTTAAAATAAAATATCAGTAACAATCTTGATATAAGAATATGTTGAGTCAAAAATTCTTGTTTTAAGATTATTGTTTTAAGATCAGTGGCAAAATCAGCAACTTGTTTCAAATAGTTTCTTAATTCAAGAAAATAAATGACCAGAATAAGATTTTTTTTTCTCCTCAAGAAAATATAAGTTTTTTTTTTCTCAAAATAAGTAAAGTAATCTATACCCAAAAGGTTTAAATTAGAAAATTCTTCCTAAAATAAGAAAATCAAGATTTTCAATCTAATCTTAAGCATTTTCAGCTTTGCTTAAAATAATTTTTTTGCAGTGTACTAAATGCACATTTTCTTTTAATAGTTAAAAGAATTTAATAGTTTAAAAGTAATCTTTATTTTTTAGTACTTGAACCAAACATAATAGCTCAATGTCTCTCTACACATAATCAACATGTGTTGATCTTTAACTGTACAGTTTAGACAAAGGAACCCCAGCAATACACATGTCAGACAATGCTAAACTTCATTATGAATCATAAAATAGGTAGGATGAAGTGAGAAACAAAACAAGAATCGGGTTTACACTGAAAAAAGAGAGCCTGCTCGTTCCCGGAGCTCAGGAGATCACGGTCAATGCCAGGGACGTCTGATGATAGCCGAAATCATTTACTGGTGTTTGCAATTACTCCAGTTTACAAACGAGCACACAACTACGTGTGAAAAATCTGCAAGCAATTTGTGAAAACAGCAAGAGGGAAACACATGTTTCCCAGAAGGGCCCTGGAACTCAAGACATGAGTGGAACACACGGTACTCTGGGGGGAAAAAATGAGATCGTTTCAAGATTCGGCGTAGATTCATCAGCTCGTTCGTCAATAAACTACAGCCATGGATGAAATTGAACTGGTCCAGAAACAATGTATTCCCCTGAAGAGGTTTATTTCATAGGTAGGTTCAGTTACACTCCATTATCTGGGTTTTTCAGAGTAGACTGAACAATCCATTCACTTTCATTGCACTCTCCGTCTCCTGGAGTCAGTTTTCTCTATATGCTTATACAACTAATTAATGAAGACAATTCATCCTTCTATTTCACAAATGGCTTTTTCAGAGAACCACTACAGATATCACCAGGAGCGATTCTAGGGTGCAAGCTTTAGGGTTGCTCAGCCCCTAACTAAAACATATCATACCCCTGGTTAAACTCATAATAAATATAGCCTGCTATACAAAATTGTGTTCAATGCATGTTTGCACTATGGTACGATCTCAATGGATTTTAAGAGGGTTCTGGAGCATGGCTTTCTGAAACATTTTAGGTTTACATGCAACCAACCAACCAACCGTGCAATCAAACAACCAATCGTAGAGCCAACCAACCAATCATGCATGTAACCAACAAACCAACCATGCAACCAAACAACCAATCATGTATGCAACCAACAAACCAACCAACCAATCATGCATGTAACCAACAAACCAACTGTGCAACCAACCAGCTGTGCAACCAACCAACCAACCAACCAATCATGCAACCAATCATACAACCAACTAACGAACTGTGCAACCAACCAACCAATCATACAACCAACTATGCAACCAACTAACCAACTGTGCAACTAAACAGCCAACCAACCAATAATGCATGTAACCAACAAACCAACTGTGCAACCAACCAACCAATCATGTATGCAACCAACAAACCAACCAACCAACCAATCATGCGTGTAACCAACAAACCAACCGTGCAACCAACCAATCATGCAACTAATCATACAACCAATCGAGCAACCATCTAACCAACTGTGCAACCAACCAACCAACCAAACATACAACCAACTGTGCAACCAACTAACCAACTGTGCTACCAAACAACCAACCAACCAATCATGCATGTAACCAACAAACCGACCGTGCAACCAACTAACCAATCATGTATGCAACCAACAAACCAACCAACCAACCAACTAATCATGCATGTAACCAACAAACCAACCGTGCAACCAACCAGCTGTGCAACCAACCAACCAACCAATCATGCAACCAACTGTGCAACCAACTAACCAACTGTGCTACCAAACAACCAACCAACCAGTCATGCATGTAACCAACAAACCAACCGTGCAACCAATTAACCAATCATGTATGCAACCAACAAACCAACCAACCAACCAACCAACTAATCATGCATGTAACCAACAAACCAACCGTGCAACCAACCAACCAATCATGTATGCAACCAAACAACCAACCAATCATGCATGTAACCAACAAACCAACCGTGCAACCAACCAGCTGTGCAACCAACCAACCAATCATGCAACCAATCATACAACCAACTGTGCAACCAACCAAGCAACCAACTGTCCAATCAACCAACCAACCAACCAATCATACAACCAACTATGCAACCAACTAACCAACTGTGCGAACAAACAACCAACCAACCAATCATGTATGCAACCAACAAACCAACCAACCAATCATGCGTGTAACCAACAAACCAACCGTGCAACCAACCAGCTGTGCAACCAACCAACCAACCAATCATGCAACTAATCATACAACCAATCGTGCAACCAACTAACCAACTGTGCAACCAACCAATCATACAACCAACTGTGCTACCAAACAACCAACCAACCAATCATGTGTGTAACCAACAAACCAACCGTGCAACCAACCAACCAACCAATAATGCAACCAATCATACAACCAACTGTGCAACCAACTAACTAACCAACTGTGAAATCAACCAACCAACTATGCAATCAGCCATGCAACCATCTAACTGTGCAACCAACCAACCATGTAACCAACCGTGTAACCAATCATGCAACCCTCAGTGCAGCCAACCAACCAAGTGTGCAACCATGCAACCAAACAACTAACCATACAACAAACCAACCATGCAATCAACCAACCAACCAATCGACCAACCAACTGTTCACCCAAGTAACCAAGTAACCTGCTATCAGTCTTAATATAGGGTCCAGAGGGATGGTGCTTCTAGAAGTGATTCTTAAATCCTTAGCAAATATTATTAGGTGTTTGTCCAGCTATAAAAGTTTGATTCCCATTACAATTACACCATTTCATCTATGTGTATATACCGTTATTAGTTTGTTTAATAATTTGTTTGTTTTTTTTTTGTTTGAGTTTGTAAAGCTTACCCTTAAATTATCAACACACATGAATCTTGCCCAGGAATTTTATCTGTAGGGCACATTTTCATTTTGATTACACAGAAGAATAAACATCAATGAAAAACTTGGGATGGACATTAAAAACATTTAAATGCATAGAATTAAAGCAATACAGGAAGAAATTTGCATGCCGGGCCCTCGTCTAACATGGACACTGTGTGAATTTTCATTTTCAGGTGAGCAGCATCACACAGCACATTAATTCCCTGCAGCGCCTCAAGCCGGATCAATGACATCATCCAGCTGCGCCAAAGCCATGGCTCTCTGCTTTGATCAAAGCTCTCTGATTGGCTGGCAGAGAGACTCTGCATGCAAATTGATTAGTCGGTGTGCCAAGGCAGTCGCCGTGAAGAGCCCAGAATGAAGGCAATTACCCAGAGAGCCAATTTTAATAGCGTTAGCATCTCATATTAGGCTGAAGATTGCGGTCATGGGGAAAACTAATTGAAAGGGATTTTTATGTACACACCTCAAAGTGTGAGCAGACTTTAGGAGTTTCTTTTGGTTGAATGTTATCTTATAATATAGACTTCTGGTTAGACCTAAACTCAATTTTGTTGCCTTATACTTGTACATGAAAATCTGATTTAATTTGAATGTGCAGTCATGAGTCTTTCACTGTCTGGATCAAACAGGAAACAAACAAGAAAAGGTGTGAATGACAACTTTAAATGTATGCAGCTAAAAGGATAAAATGTCATATGTATAATTTCACCACTAGAGGTCTCATTCTGAAAACAAAATCATCTTGTGTGGGCGGGCCTAAAATGAATAGCAAAACAGGAAATAGTGGCACAAAACAAAGTAAAAATGGTATACAATGAAGTTACGTAGCTAAAATAATATACAGTATGCACAATTTCACCACTAGAGGTCTATTTCTGAAAATAAAAGTTAACACATTTAAATTCGCATTCAAGGCCCCGTCCTCCCAAGATATTATCAAAAATAGCAAAAGTGACGGCAATGCAAAAGAAAAACAAAAAAAGAATCGACGCCAACTTAAAATTTCTTCTTTCTTAAAAAATGTTTTTTTTTTCTTAAAAAAATGTTTATTAAGTTGAAAGTTTTTCAACTTAAAATGTAACATTTCACCATTAGAGGTCTCATTCTGAAAACAAAATGCCTTGAAGGGCCTAGAATGAATAGCAAAACAGGAAAAAATTACTCAAAAGAAAACAAAAAAGTAACTTAATAATTATTTAAGTAAAAAAACTGACCGTTTTTAATATAATGTTGTTGTTTTAGAAAGACAATCCTGAAACTTCACATATTTTACTTCTGGAAGCCCTTCCCAACTCACTTTAAAATCCTAACATGGGACGCTAAACCGGGAACAGATGCACTTACAAACAAACACACAGAGACTCACACAGCCACTACAGTCGCAGAGTGCGGAGCGCTGCGCAATCAAAGAAATAAAGGGCCAATCTAGCGCACAAACAAGAGATTCCCCGTCAGCGCTGCCAACAGCCTCCTCTCGCAGAACAAGGGACGCACTATTTACCAAGCACCCCTCCCTCTCTCCCTCTCTCTCTCTTCGCTCACCCCTCTGCCAGTCTGAGAGGCGTGCTGCCAACCCTTTCCACCGCCGGGCACCCTGCCCTGCCCTTTATGCAAATGCTCCACTGCCACCCCCCAAATCACAACCCCTACTGTCTCCTTTCTGCCAGGTCTGTGCCACTCGGTCTGCCATCTGAAGCAGACTCTGTTTAGCACCCTGCGTGTCTGCGCTCCCATGCTTTTAGCCAATCAATTCTGTTCTCTGATGATTTAGCCAATCAATTATGTGCACCGGTGGCACTAGCCAGTCAGACCAAATCAAGGCCAACACATGCTAAAAACTCCTTCGATCTCTGTTTCAGATATGAAAAACAGTAGCTACTGATCATAAGAAATGCAAGAATGCTAATGTCTTGATTTCACTTCGTGTCGGCTGCTTTGGAATTCAAAAAGAGCTCGGAAAAGATCGTTTTAACCTCTTGGACTCTTGGTTCCATGTGCTCAGAGGGTCCACACCTCTTTAAAGCGCTTGAGAGGACTTCTGGGGGGAGATGATCGCTGTGAGGACTCTTCTGTCAGCAGGAAGTGTTTGCTGCTGCTGTCAGGTGTGTTGTGTTTTTATGACACATAAATGATTTGATGTTGATTTCAGGAGTTCTCTCTACACTTTAAAGCAGTACGAGCATGTTTCGGCAGGTTTAGAGAAGCAGAGTAGGCTAGCTCTCAGAGTCAGGGAGGCGGTGGCAGGAAGTGACCATCAGGGCCGTGCAGAGACCTTCTGAAGGACAGGTGCTCACATATAAAAATTTGATCAATTATTTTGCCAATTCTGTTGATGATAATTTAGAGGCAAAACTGCTCTGTTGGACTTTATGAACTGTAAACGATCTAAAAAGTATATTTTACAATGATAATATAAAAACAAAAACGTATTCCAGAAAATGAAACAACCTCTGTATCACAATATGCCTTCAATATCTGAACTAATTAAAATATATATATTGGCAATTTCTATGATGCTCAATTCTTTAATATAAATGTAAGCGTGCTGCTAACAATGTACTGTGAACGAAAAATATAAAAGCTATTATATGGAAGCCCATTTCCAGCAGGTTAAAAAGTATATAATCAATTTTTAAAAATGAATTGTTTGACATTTTTATGTGATTTCAAAATTCTGACTTTATATGTCAAAATTTTAACTTTTAAAGCCAGTATTTGTTTTTCATCTTGTGGAAATGGCTTCCTTACAATCCAGAGTGTAACTGAACAACCTTTTTATATATTAATATCAGCTCCGGCTGATTTAAAAAAAAAAAGCCAAGGCGATGTTTTCTGACGCTGATCAAGAAATCGCTCGTAAAGAGTTGCGAAAATAGTAGCAATTTTTTCCTTTGATAGTGTTTATATACTTGAAGAAAGTTACTTCTATTAAATCGGCTGGAGGTGTCAGCTAATTAAATGAAGAGCTCCGCCCAAACTTGATTTAATGAAAGCTCTTTTAAAGTGAAAGCCAGAAATGAGCTGTGAGAGCTACATCTACATTTCTCCACAAAATGAGCCGAATTTGTTTCTTTTAAAACTGGGTTTTATTCGCGCCACTGACGACGTCACACGAGTCTCATTGTAACGTCACGCTCAGATAAGAAAGAGCCGATGTCCCTCCCCCGGAAGTGATGCGCTATCCACAGAGCCACGCCTTCTCTCGTGATACAACACAATCCATCTAATAGCTAGGTCTCAATCCAGGTTCTGCATCCTTCGTAGCAGGCGCATGTCAAGGCCGCTTATGTCACAACGCTGCGCGAAGGCCGTTCCATTTCGAAAACCGAAGGCTCCTTAAAATGAGTCCTTCAAATTTCTTGCTATCATCCTTCGTAGCCTCACGTATCTCAAGATTCTTCGTGAATCCGTACTCCGGAAGTCCCATTTACCAACGACCGATGCAGCCTTTGCAGGATCCTCGGAAGCCTCCGGAGGCTGGGAGGGCTGCGCACTCCGAAGGATCCAGAACCTAAAATCTATGTCGACCGTCAGATAGTAACACGTTATGAATATGCAAATCACCAACCAATAGATGATTAACTGGGGAGCGGTTACGGAGTTTGGCGAAATAAAATCTCAGCTAATTTCTGCATTAAGCCCGGGTTAGAACATGAATGCAGGTTTAATTAAAAATCACATCTCCCAAACAATTAGACCAATGTGAACAACTTGTCATTGAAAATAACACAATGTCACTGACCCTTTAAAATCAACCCCCTTCTTATCTTTCCAAACTTATACTTCCACTACAATCACAAAGAAGTGTTGGATCATCGGACAAAATGTTGCTGTCTGCGCCCTGCTCACGCATGAAGGGTGATAGGTGGTGCTGCTCCTCGGCTCTGGAGCTCATTGAGTAAAGAAAAAGAAAGCACTGACTTAAAAACAGTCTAAAAAGTACAGAAGAAGAAGCTGGAGACTCTCTCACAGTCTCTTCCTAACAGTAAACATGTACGACTGGCCACATCCCTGCGCCGGTTTCCTGCCGGAGCTTCCTTCAGCGGAGCGAGCTCAGGGCCGGAGACCTCTGAGCGCACGCAGCCCTGCAGGAAACAGCCGCACACACGGGACGCCTCGCTCTCGCTCTCGCTCTCGCTCTCGCTCTCGCTCTCGCTCTCGCTCTCGCTCTCGCTCTCGCCTCGCTCTCAGACGGAAGGCCACGCAAGCCAACGCAGAAGAAGCAGAGGGTCCAGGTCTCCTGCAAAAGCTTGACGACAGGGTTGAAAATATTTATTCTGAGTTTATTTCACAGTAAAACGTCTACGTTTTTAACATTGAAGTAAACTTAGAAAAAAAAAATAAAAAAAATAATAAAAAAAATATAAATTATTTATTTAATAATATAATTTAATTGATATTTTTGCCTCTATTGCTGCACTTTAAGACTAAGTGAGAGTGGAGGTCTTTTTTATAAAGTGTGTTTTGACATATAAGTAACTTCCTAAATGCAAACTGTCTTCAAACTTAACATAAACGAAACAAATAAATGATTATGGGCAGTAGGGTTTGTTTTGAAGGCAGTTAAAAAAGTAGCAGCACTTCTGAGAGAAATACTCCAGTACAAGTAAAGTTACTCGTCTACTCCAGTAAAAGTAAAAAGTAGCGCGAAACAAAAAGCTTTTCAGAGCAGAGGCGAGGGAAGGTCGTTCTTAAGCGTATTTGAGAAAGACAAAGAAAGGCAAGAAGGTTTTAATATAAAGCTAAAATTACCATTTATAAATAAAATAAAAACGTTCTATGTAAATTGTTAAATCAGTGTTCTATTAAATTTATTGTAATTATTTTTAAGTAAGTTTATTACTTCAAAAATATTTTCATTTGTTAGACTGTACTTGGTGTAAGAATAAAAGGTATGCTTTATGGTCAGACCTTTATTTATAATTGTTTATATTTGTTTTAGTTTTAGTATTGTGTTTTAATTCATTTTTTATTCTATTTTTATTTATTGAAATGTTTTTAATCGCCTTTTAATCCATTTCAAATGTATTGTATTTAAATTAATTAATTTAGATTTATCTGAATTATATTTAAATTTCATTGCATTTTATTTTACATGTATTTTTATTTTATTTTATTTTGATTATTATTATTGTTTAATTTTTTCTCTATATTTCCTCTTGAAATTTGTAAGCAACCTAAATCTAATTTTATAAGTATTTTTTACCTTTTTGTTTTTATTATTAGAGTTACATGACAATACAAAAAAGGGCTAAAATTAATAAAAAATAATTTAGTTTCTGAAATCCTAGCTGCTGATAATGAAATGAAAATTAAATAAACTACTAAATAAACATAAAAATTCTGAAAAACAAGTAGAAGAATAGAAAAAAATACAATAGAAAAATTAATTATGACATAAACCACTCATTACAAACAAAACAATAGTAAATTGTTCATACCATCATTATACATTAGCTGGGTTTAAAAAAATAAATAAATTAGCTGGTTTTATTACAAATATAGTTAAAAGCCAATATTTTGCTGTAACGTGTTCGTTTAAATGTGTGAGATGATAAAAATTACAATGGTTTGATTTGAGGAAATAAACGTAACTCAGGGCAAACAAAGGAACACGAAGGAAACAAGCAGTTGAATTTAATCTCAGATCTGGCAGGAGATCCCGGCAGAGTGAATTGAATAAAGCCTTGAGGATCAGAGCTTGTAGGCAGAACCACTACCCTCCGCCTCGCCGCCCTCAGAGCTCTCCTCCCCGAAGGAGCACGGCCGCGAAAAACGACAATACACAGACTAAACGGCCTCAAGGCCTACACACTCCCGCGCTCCCTCCCTCCCTAGACATGGCATCCCGCCCTCCCTTCTCGAGGCCCTCCCTCTCCCGTCAAAGCCACCCTTCCTCCCATCCCTCCCTCCCCCTCCTCTCCCTCTTCTCGAGAGAGAGAGATAGCTGCCCTCCCTCAAAGCCCACCTCAATTCTCTCGAGAGTGCGCTCCCTATATCCCTCTCTCCTCCCTCTCTCTCTCTCGTCTCAAACTCTACTCTCTCTATATCTCTCTCTCTCTCTCCCTCCCTCCCTCCCTCCTCCCTCTCTCGCTCTCGGGGTGTAATTGGGTTACAGAGTACAACTGCTCCATTGTTTTTCCAGTGGATGAATTGTACCAGCGACATGCCATTCTCTCCACAAATGCAGTTTAAAGCTGAAGGCGTCCTGTTTGTTTGTTGCTTTAACTCTTTTGCCTCTAACTTCACTCAAGTCTTACCCTCAAAAGAGCTTCACGGACGTATTTGTGATTTATGCTTCTGTACATCCCACATACATAACCGCCGAACACAATCTGTTCATCACAACTCAACCAAACACAGTTTAAAGGGACTGTGAACTAAGAAACTAACAAATAGCTGATTTTTGGACATATAGGTGCTTTAGGAACAAGGTTAGGAACTCTAATGGCTTTGTTTACAATAAAGCATCTTTTCTATGAAATAGCTCAAAAGAAGTCCTGTGTAATGATCAGTCCTTCTAGTGTCTAGTGTTAGATCTAGTGTTAATGTTTCTTTGGCCAAGACCCAAGACTCTCCCATGAGGCCGTTTGACCGATATGTCAAAAAATTGGGGTGTGGAAATGTCATCACAACAATTGACCAATCTGCAAGGAGTCAGCCATTGAAAAAAAGTACATAAGAGTAGAACAACAATCTTTTATAATCAATACGATGATAGTAAAATAATTTTGTTCACAATTTTACAGCTGCGCTTTAATTTCCTGGTGGATTAAAGATAAATTCGAAAATCACTGCTTCCAGAAATATGAATAAATTAACCCAGCGCATACCAAACCAACAAAAACCAGCCCAGCCAAACCCAATAAACCCAAATCTAACTGGCCAGCCTAAACCAACCAACCCAAACTGAACTAGACCAACCCAAAACAAACCAGCCAAACCAACCCAATCCAACCTAAATGATATCAGCCAAAACAACCCCAAACCAAACCTTCCCAACCCAGCCAAAACCAAATCAACCATCCATCCATCTTCATGTCGGCTTTCTTCCCTTTCGGGGTCGCCACAGCGGAATGAACCGCCAACTCTTCTGGAATATGTTTTATGCGGCGGATGCCCTTCCAGCCGTAACCCATCTCTGGGAAACATTCACACACACTCATTCTCATTCAAACACTACGAACAATCGTTTTTACCCAATTGACTTATTCCGCATGGCTTTGTTCTTGTGGGGGACACCGGAGCACCCGGAGTAAACCCACACGATCACGAGGAGAACATGAGAACTCCACACAGAGATACAAACTGACCCAGCCGAGGCTCGAACCAGCGACCTTCTTGCTGTGAGACAACCGTGCTACCCACTGTGACGCCCCAAATCAGCCATAACCAAACCAAATCAGTCCAAACTAACCCAACAAAAAACAACGTATACCAAAAGCAAAACCAAATCAAACTAATCAGCCCAAACCAACCAACCCATTCCAAACCAGCTTATCTGAAACAAAAAAGCCCAACCCAAACCAAACCAAACCAAACCCAAACCAAACCAGCAAAAAATAACCCAAACCAAACAACCCAACCAAATCAGACCAAACCAAACCAACAAAAAACAACCTAAACCAACCAGCCCAAACCAGCACAACCCAACCAAGAGCAGCCCAAACCAAACCAACACAAAACAACCTAAACCCAACCACCCAAACCAAACCTTCCCAACCCAAATCAGCTCAAACCAACCTAATACAAAACAACCTAAACCAACCCAAACCAACCAAACCAACCCAACCCAAACTAAACTAGCCAAATCCACCACAAAACAAATCGAACCAAACTAGCCTGACCTAAACCAGTGAGTGCGGTGTTCCTGAATCGTAGTGGATCTAAAATATGTCTCACAAACTCCAGCTCAGAGCTCCTCTCTGCTGATGTCTGTGACACTTCAGTTCAGAATATAGTAGTTCTTTACTCGCCTGTGGTTTGGAACGGATGGGGAAAAAAACTCATGCACGATAATGATGCTGCCCCCCTCAGGATGTCGCTCTGGGCAACTGCCCACTTCCCCCAAAGGTAAAACTTCTGAAATCTTGCAGAGTGCTGTGATTGGCCTGTGGGCCAGATTTTGGACACGCATCATCTCCATTGTTCTGTGTTGTGTGCGATCAGCTTTTTGCATCTGGCACTATTCAAAAACAAGGGCGACCTAGTCTGACATGGCAGAGTGATGCGTCTTGAGTGACATCTCTAAAACAGACCCACTCTGAACTTATATTGAAGTTAGAGGGGAAAAAAGCTGTGGCGAGTGGAACAAACCCATACCAAACAGAGTCATGCCGTTACTAAAATCTGTTGGATAAGCAGCATTCACTAATGCTGCTTATCCAACAGATTTTAGTAACGCATGACTCTGTTTGGTATGGGTTTGTTCCACTCGCCACAGCTTTTTGGGGTACGCTTTGTATGAGCGTACCCCTTCAATCAGCGTCTAACAGTCAAATAAACAACCCACAACCTCAACCGCAACGATCACCCTAGAAACAGCACAGCTCTCCAGCTTAGAGCATCTCTCTCAGTTTTCTTCAGAGAATCTCAGAATGCAATCCCCTCTCTGGAGCTCTTCAGCACTGCTCTCCTCCACCCAGTCTGACGTAGCTCTCGTAAACAGATGTGGAATAGAAGCCACATGTGAAAGTGCAGGAACGCACACTCGCCGTTCCACAGAGCCCAAAAAAAACCACCGGGAAGAGATCAAGTGCAGCTGAGAAAGAGCCGAGTGTGTCTCCAACGTTTTCAACAGAAACCAAGAGCTTAAACCCATCAGGGGCTTTTGCCATGATGGAGGCTAAACAAACCCAGGGGACAAGAAACTCCTTTGCTTTCAGTCTTTTAGTTTCTTGGAAGTGGAATTACATGAATGATGCAATTGTTAACCTCTACTACGAGTGTAAAACCAGTCATTCTTTTTACAGTTTAGTTTTTTCTGTTAAGAGTCAAACAGTCCCTATGTAGTTTGCTTGGCACTGCATGATCTAACTCAACCAATATGGTGACCGCCAAAACTTTGTAACTCCTCGATCCTTATAGTCAGATTTTGAATCAAAGGGTTCAATTTAGTAGGAACAGCTTCTAGGTCTGGATCTGGACGAAGGTCCACCTGCTTTTGACCGCTGCTCTATAGTGTCCATAACATAAATAGATGTACAATTACTGTTACCACATCTTGAAATAATGGTCAATACTAATAGAATCTTCGATGAGGAAATGTGATAATCTGATCATTAAATATATAATAGAAATATGGTACATGTCGATCAGTAATACATACAAAAATTATGAACGTATTCAAGTCCAGTTGTAACCATTCTCATCGACTGACTCCTTTAGACATTTAAAGGGATGCTCACAAATGTTTACTGACCAAAACAGACACATAAATCTCAACGGCTGTTACATTGTGAGGGAATCAAATATTTCCCCAGTGCTCTCATATCCTACATGACAGTTTGAAAGTTAAAGCATCGAGAAGAGTAACAGCCTCATTCTCCTCATCGAAACACACCATTATTCAAATCCCGAGCCCATATGGTGCAGGAACGGCGTGGAGTCTAATAGGTTTATTTAATAAAAAAAAAACACAACAGTTCTTCTCGGAGTCCAGGTCAAACAAGGATAACGATAACCTTAGAAATCTCTCGGATCATTTTATACGTCGTCCTGGGGTTAATTCAACCACACTTGGCCCCAAGACCGAGTGCGAGGCTCCAAATGACTTCCTGGCTTCGGTAAGGCTCCCGGAGCTCCAGCCAATGCCGTTCTAACTTTAGTATGGAAATAAAGCAATGACATATGAAAGCAAACACAGGCGAACGTAAGGAAGGAGATATGGAACTTTTCTTGGACGCTTCTCTCTGTTTGTGTAAGTCACAGCGTATGGTAAATGTCTTTCAGCTTTACGCACGATTGTGTTATTCATGTATGTTTTTCTTGAACGCACCCCAGAGTCCGCCGGGAGAGCGGGTAACTTGAGGTAAACGCACTGCGTTGTCCCTCGGGGTTCGAAATTCGAGACAAAACGCAGAGAACGGCACTAAACTACAAGAGGAGAAAGACACAAGGAATAAAAACAGCCAGACATCTGGTTCTCTTTGAGGGAAACGCTCGATGGGGAGCGCTTCTACCTGACCGGTTTAAAGCACAGAGTCGTGATTAGTCTAACACACACTCTGACCGCCAACGGGGAGCCACAAATGTGATATCATGAGCTCACTTGAGTTCAGTCCATCTCCTGTTCCAGAAGAAACGGAGGGGGACTGTAAGGAGGCAGTCCCAGAGCAGGTCATTACCAAATGTGCAAAACATTTTACTGCTGTACAAAGCAAAATGCAGTACTGGAAAAAATTACTTTTATCTTGTCGTCTCTCCTAATTAGCTAATTTTTTGTACAGATTTATCCTAATTGGAGCTCAGAGCATGCAATGTACTGACAATTGAATTATTTTTATTGATATTCATTTTAGGGGCTAATGGTCCCTACTGAAATCAATCTAGTTCTTCTTATTATTATTCCACCACCATTGAAGTCAATGGTAGGCCAATCAACGCCTTGCGGAAAAACGCCTACTGAACCGTGAGGGACATATCTACTTCTGAGACTGCTGATCAAACGTTTTTTGTATTTATGTTTTTGAATGACACGCAACTAAATCTTTTAAAAACTCACTCAATTTTTCATTTTGCTTTATCTCTGCATTGTTTTGAGATATTAGCACCAAACTTGTTACACAACACCCTAACATTGATTTAAGGTTGACTGCAAAATTATCACACGGTGCCTCCTAATTAATCTTTTGAGCCATAACGGCCTCCTAATTTATCTAAAAATTAATAAATGTTCAGATTAAGGCAATGTCAAATTATTCCTGGTCAACCATTTTAAATGTCAGCCATTCTGAAAAAAAAAACAGTTGCTCTATTGATGATCATATATTGAGCTAAAATTCTGGTACTCAACCCACATGTTTGACTCCATGTACTCCATTGTACTTAAAAAAGCCTGTAAAACTTTAAAAAAAAAACATCACCTTATGGTCTTATTTATGGAAATGTCACAAATATCGAAAACCACATTTCCCATATTTTATCTTACTTCCTGTCCACCATCCTCATTTACACAAAAAATCTAATTAAATATCCACAAAAACCTACCCATTTCCATGAAAAATAACCTTCGGACGCCGCTGACTAAAATGTATTTAAAGAAACTTGACCGCTAAAAAGGTTTTTCAACAACTAGCACACAAAACCAGATTCAATCTAGCAGGCTGCATACTAGTTTTTTATTTTCTTATCATTCCCTGCTTCAGGAAAGTTCCAGACTGATGATGAACAGTTCCGCAGAGCCGCACAATTTCACAGCGTTTGCTAAACCTAACACAGAAAAGCCTTGCTGCCTGTTTCCTAAAACCACTGCCAGCAGACGCTCGCAAGATTCCTGTCCACACACACCTCTCTCTCTCTCTCTCTCTCTGTTTGCTCACAGCTGCAGGGCCTTCTCAGAGTTCATGCGAGGTAAAGATATGCTATATTATGCAACGGCATATAGATTTTCCAATGCTGGAGTTCCGCCAACTTCCTGCTTCTCGCTCGGAGTCACAGCGACTTGATCTGCAGCGCTTTGTTCCCACAAGAGACTCCTCTCAGGCCGATCGCCATGTTGGGCACGAGGAACGCTCCACACTAGCATGCAGCTGCATTCGGCTCACTTTACTCTCTCATTCCTTAATAGCCACAAGCACCCCACTCAAGCTTGAGAACGTCTCAGGCTGCAGAGTTACACTAAAGGTCTTTGCACATCAAGAGCGACGCAAGCTCACAAGTTCGCTCTTACTTATAATTGCCTGGTATCGCAAGCATGGGTGGCGAGCAATGGAGGAGCGTACAAGGTGAGCTGGTCGAGTGAGGAGTGAAGTGGCGAAGGGGTGGAAGGAGGCATAACTTGCTCGATGTTGATGTTGTCTCTTCATGTCCAAGTGGCAACCTCCTGCTCTCCTTGTCCGTGCACAAATGGAAGAGACTGAACTGTAGTACCTTGTCCGGCCACAAGTCAGAAGTGAGCAAGTTGTCATTCACTCCAATGATAAAAGCGACCAACTTTGGAGCTGAAAAA
Organism: Danionella dracula; assembly: GCA_900490495.1. Classification (NCBI taxonomy): domain Eukaryota; kingdom Metazoa; phylum Chordata; class Actinopteri; order Cypriniformes; family Danionidae; genus Danionella; species Danionella dracula. The sequence goes on along the minus strand of UELW01000988.1, from coordinate 57,061 downwards.
ACATTGTTTTCACCCCTGGCTCGCTAGTTTTGATCTTCAGGAACACTCTGAGGGGGTGAATAATTTTTTACATTTGTTTTTTTTAAGATATATAAAATGTAAACCTTCAGCCATGTGCTATGACCATGTCCCGCCTCTCTGGACCCATTTTTGGTTACCGGGAAATAATGATGGCTACGCCCATTCTGAGCCTCGTTTACCAGTCATTCGAAATGTAACAAATGCTACGTCCATTTTACATAAAGTCAATGGTCATGTCTTATTGTTAGGCCCTGTCTGCTCTCTTCCTCATGGTTCCTCATTTAGTACAGCTGCAGCCTGTTGCTGTTAACTAGTCCCTTTATTTAAACCCGTTTTCTTTCCTTCCTTGTGAGTCTGTTGATTTATCTCTCCCTGGCTGCTTAACAGTTATTCCCTGTTCCAGTTACCCCGGACGTGCCTGTGTTTCTCCAGCCTAGCTCTTCTCTGCTCTGCAGGTTCCTAGCCCTGGTGCCTTGTGGATGAATTTAGTTGTTTACTGGTTCCTTGCCTGTGGATTATTTGTGCCTTTTTATTAGTTCTGTGACTGTGTTCTGGCCTATCCGCCTGTGGATTATTTTGACATTTTCTGCTCCATTAAAAGGTTTACTCTTGCAATTGAGTCTATCTCTGATTCCTTGTGGGACGCACCTAACACTTATACACGGAAAATGTTATAGGTAGGTGGGACCATATGATTAGAGGGTCAGTTATCAGCTAAGCGCCTCCCAAATGTATGTTAATTTAATGATTAACTTCTCATTCAACGATATGAAAGGATGAATTTTCCCTTGAGTGATTTAAATACATGGTTATATACACATCAAAAGTGACACGGATATGTGACAAGCTTCATGAAAAACTTTAAGTTAAGTTCTCAGTCTCCTTGACAAGCAATGATGAGGGTTACAGGAAAATCAAAGAAAAAGGAGAAGATTTTGTGTATATTTAGTTTTAACAGAGGAGGATTCTGGAGGGAGCTAATGCTCTACTATCCCAACTATCAGGGAACGTTCTCGTAACATTCTCTAACGCTCTTTAACGGTTGTTTAATAATAGCTCATATTGTAATGTAATGTAATAGACATTCCAAAAGAACGTCTTCGTAACATTCTTATAACGGTGAACCAAAACATTATCTAAACAACATTCTCAGAACAATCCTAGAATGTTTTTTGTGAGTGATAAATATTCTAAAAAACGTTTTAATAACCTTGAGATAACGTTCACAGAACATTAAAAAAAAAAGTGGTCAAACTACGTTAACGTTCTCAGAACATTTTATTAGCTGGGCGGATCCCTTTCTGTAGGACGGTTGGAGGAGCTGTTGGAGCTGCTGACCCCGGTCTGAAGAGCGGCAGAGGAGCGCCAGAGACCCGACTGACCCAGAACTCTTCCGGCTGTGTGTCTGAGAGGTTCAGTTGTTTCATTCACAAACACACCGGAGCATTTCTTCTTTTCTTACGCTCATTTTTAATCCTGTAAATGCAACTGTAGCCTAAGTTATGCAAAATGCAAAAAAATTAAATATATCAATAGTTCAATAAATGACCAGAATGCTATTCCACCATGTTGAAAATCCTTAGTTTAGGATGTTTGGGGTTCAATAATCACATCTGTGGCTGAGCTCCTCGCGCTTACTGCATCATTTAAGGAATTTGGAGATCTGTGAGTGGCTGCTTTGATTTGATTATTAGTGAACTTGTTTCAATTCAAGTATATTTTTATTGTAACGTTTTATATGTACTAGGAACCTTGTTTTGTTTGCTGTGCTGTTTTTGCATTTTGTGTATTTTGGGATGAGTTCCTGTGTTGCGAGCCAAACACGATCACTCTGGTGGCAACCTCCTGCGTTCCCTCTCAGTGCGTAGCAGGAAGTAACTGAACTGCAGTTCCTCGAGCGGCCTCTTGAGGCTGACTGCAGAAGTGAGCAGACTCTCATTCACTTCAATGTTAAAACCGAGCAACTTTGGAGCTGAAAAAACAAGTTTCCACCCCTGGCTCCATTAGGTTTGTTGATTCAGATCATTTGTTTTTGATCTTCACGAACACTCTGAGGGGGAGATTTACTTTTTTATATTTTATTATTGTCTAAGATATATTACGCCTTAAAGTTCTGCATAATTAAGGGTGTGGTTTCTACAGTGGCAGAAGACTCAGCTCGTCTCGTTGCGTGTGATCAGGATCAGGATCTTTTCTAGAACTCATATCTCTTGCATGTCCTGACTCCAAAGCACTCCATGTTTCCCCTGTGGGCTCTCAGCGAAGCCATTTATGAATGAGCCGCCCCTTTAAAATGATCGGCGCTCTCGGTCTGACGTGGGTGAAGATGGAGAGCTGGCGCAAACACACACTCGGCACCAGATTGCCACAGATGAGTAAAGAATGCACACCTGCGTCTCTCACGCTGAAGTGTGTGCAGGTGCGAGGCCGTGCACACGTGTCTCCCGGTTTGTTTGTTCAGATGCATTATGCATGAGGCGCTGGAAATTTGGGCGGTTAATTGATGAGGAGAGCAAAATGAGGAGAGGTAAAAAGGGATAAAAGAGAGGTGCTTTGGAGGAGTGAATTTAACTACAATTTTACATATTTTATACATAAGTTCAGGTTTTGTCTTGTGTACATAAGTTCAGGTTTTGTCTTGTGTACATATGTTCAGGTTTTGTCTTGTGTACATACGTTCAGGTTTTGTCTTGTGTACAAACGTTCAGGTTTTGTCTTGTGTACATACGTTCAGGTTTGTCTTGTGTACATACGTTCAGGTTTTGTCTTGTGTACATACGTTCAGGTTTTGTCTTGTGTACATACGTTCAGGTTTTGTCTTGTGTACATACGTTCAGGTTTTGTCTTGTGTACATACGTTCAGGTTTTGTCTTGTGTACATACGTTCAGGTTTTGTCTTGTGTACATACGTTCAGGTTTTGTCTTGTGTACATAAGTTCAGGTTTTGTCTTGTGTACATACGTTCAGGTTTTGTCTTGTGTACATACGTTCAGGTTTTGTCTTGTGTACATACGTTCAGGTTTTGTCTTGTGTACATACGTTCAGGTTTTGTCTTGTGTACATACGTTCAGGTTTTGTCTTGTGTACATAAGTTCAGGTTTTGTCTTGTGTACATACGTTCAGGTTTTGTCTTGTGTACATACGTTCAGGTTTTGTCTTGTGTACATACGTTCAGGTTTAGTCTTGTGTACATAAGTTCAGGTTTTGTCTTGTGTACATACGTTCAGGTTTTGTCTTGTGTACATACGTTCAGGTTTTGTCTTGTGTACATACGTTCAGGTTTTGTCTTGTGTACATACGTTCAGGTTTTGTCTTGTGAACATGTAAAAGAGAATACATTTTATTTTAGGTGACTCTCAAAGTCACCAAACCAAAAAAAACAGTGAAGAATCTACTCAAACACAGAATATGATATCTGTGATCCCTGTAAAATGTTGTGTTAAAAGCACAGAAACTGACCAGAGACAAGTATAAAATTAACAGACTTTACAATAATGTAACAAAGTAATGATACTTCTTTACAGTACTTAAAAAAAGTCTAATGTCTTCCACAAAATGCTTGATCATTTAAGTTTCTTTGTGCTTTCACATGGCATCATTTTCTATAGAAAAAAAGTAATATGATATTAAAGTCGTTTTCCGATAACTACTACATTTTTAACCAAGTAGCACTTTCGCGTATTTTATACAACAGTGATGTTAAAAATCTGGATTTATAAAAAAAAGACATAACATTTGTTGAATCTAACAATGGTGCACAAAAAAAATCAAGTGTGAATCTATGTCCACCGACTTAAACGCAAACACTTTTAATAGGTTTAAGGGCTTCCAACACCTGTTAAAAACACATTCAAGTTCATATCCTTTCATGTTAAATAACACTACAATAAACTAGAGCAATGTACGACATAAATTCCTTAGTCTTTATGTTTTTTGCTGCTTTTCTTTATTTTGATATCAGTATACTGCAAAAAAAAAATGATAAAAATAAAAATAATGCAAAGTTGTAAAATCTTAGATGATAATTTTGGATTTTATATGAAAAATAAGATATGGTTTGTGTCCTTTTTTTTCCAAGTCCCTCACATCATTTATGAATCTACAGAGTCAAAATCAGTGGATTTTTTTTTTTAATAGTTTGGTGGTTTTGGTTAGTACTCACTACTGAGGTTTATTACAGATGTGTACAAGCACAAATGGAAACTCTAACAATGGTGCACAAACTAAAAAGAAATCAAGTGTGAGTTTATGTCCACAGAATGGATTTTAATGGGTTTAAATGCCTCCAGACTCTCTGGAGTTAAATCAACACATTCAAAATTATTTTTTCACTCCAACAAGTGTTAAATAGCAACACAATCGGCTTTACAGCATTTTAACACAGAAGATCTCATCAAAGTGCCTATTAATTAACTGAACAAAGTTTTGTGTTATTAATTAAAGCTATAAGACGTAAAGTCGAACTCAGTCTTACTGCTTTCTCTGATTTCAGTACAAAAATATTTAAAGTAAAGTTGTAAAACTGTAGACGATAAATAAGTCTTAGATAATAAAGGTGATAAATAAGATTTTTTTTTGTTTGGGTTTTTATTTAGTTTACCTGTTAAAAAAAATCACATTTTAAGATAATTTGGTAGTTTTGGTAAGTATAGGTTTATTAACAGATCTGTGCACTTAAAAATTTAAGAAAAACCATATGACGTGGACATTTTTGTCTTTTAACACTTTCTGTTCTAAAAGCTTTCCTTTCCATGCGCGTGATGTCATAGAGCTACACGTTTTAGAGACTTTCTACTCTTTTCTACCTCTTGAGTTTAACCCCACTGTGTTCAACTCTCTGAAGAGTTTACAGGCTATTTGCTTCAGAGGTGAGTGCAAATATTTTTGATAATATACAGTACACAGATTTTTCTAGCAGTAAAATACCGCTAGCCGAGAAGAATATTAGCATTGCGATAAAAATAATTGAGATAAAAGTTGTTTATATGTCAAATCTTACTCTTTTACAGCAATCGAGTTCCATGGGAATGCTCATTCATATATTTTTTATTGATTTGGAGTGTTCGGAGTTTATAAGTCAGGTTTAAATGAGTGTTTTCAACACAGAGGTTTGATTCTAAGTTATTACTCATTTAGTAAATATGAACTAATTAAAAACTATATATTTGGCTTGGTGACAGATTCTGACATTAAAACACTGGAATGCAAAATTTATAACAGATACATACACTAAACTTTATGTTAAAGGCTAAAAGGGACAGCCTATTATTGCTTTTGGTGTGTTTTTCTGTGTCAAGAAAAATCAAGAATAAACCACGTGTAACGCAGCAGTTCTCCACTTTATTCCTTCTGAAACAGCACCAACCTTACGGGTGCAGTTCCAGCTCTCTATCAGAAGGAGAGCATCATCTGGTCCAAAACTTCGATCGGAAGCTGGTGGCGAATTGAGTCACTCGACAGAGGAAAGTGAATCACGTTAAGCAAATTAAGAGCCCTAACCCTAACCCTAATCTTTACCAGTTAATTTTTTTCAGTATTTCAACTACACTTCAGTATTGTTCTCTGGTCCCAAGAAAGCATTTATTTGCGCTCTTCCTGGCGTCCCTCGCTCACACACAGGGGCCTTGACCTCTGGCTGCTTCTCATAACACGCATCGCTCTTAAGCACCTCGAGTGTTTGATCCGTCCCGCTGGGCTCATCATGGAGTGCCACTTAAACAAAACCAAAGTCAAACAAAGAGAAAGTGATCCGCTCAGACAGACGTGCGAGCGACGGAGCGGAACGCCAGAGCGGGAACATTTGCCTAGCAACAGCACTAAACCAAACCAAACCCACGCTAGCGTCGCTGCACTGCCAGCCGGAGCCTACCATAAATCCAGCAGCTCCGCGCCAAACACTGCACACAACGAAGAAGGCCATCGGGTCCCGAAGCTACCCTTTAATCAAGAGTAAAGGTAGAGACGTATCTCCAAAAACGTCCGATGAGTGATCACCTTTGTCTTCCGCCGATGTTTCGCTATGCAAATGAGCCATTATCTAATTAAAGGGTCTGATTTGCATATTTTTGCAGGAACCTGAACTTTGGCTCCCGTTCAAGTTCTGGTTTCATTTGGTCAACATGTTGGAGCGAAAACGCCGACGGGAAGCCATTTCATTTATTAGAGAAATTTCAGCCGGGAAAAGCGTTTTTTCTTTAGAGATTTTTTTAGGAAAACGGTTGAAGAGACACATCTACAACATTGATAGTGTTTCCGCACAGTTGATTTTACTCTGTTGTGGTCCTTCTCTAAATATATGTAAATTGAAAATTGTTAAGTTCAACTTTTCTGTTTTATTGAGATATTTTATATTATATAATATAATATTTTATATTGTTTTGGTTCCAAATTCCAAATGGATATTCATGTAAGTCACAAGACGAAAGTGCTGTTTGCAGATTTATTGAATTTTACACAGAGAAGTTCAACAAAAAGGCAAACAAAATACAAAATATGCCTATTATGGCATTAAACGTAAAAAGGACCGCTATACGCCACACAGGAGGACACAAAAATCAACACATTTTACTGCAGTAAATCTTTTGTGAAATATCTGTAGTTTTACTTAGTTTTACCGAGTTATATCTGAGTTACATTTTATTATATTTTTGTTACATTTTAGCTGTGTTCTCCCGTTACTAACATAATGGAAATAAATCTAAACGGAGCTGTTTTTGATGTTAGCGAGTCTCGTGAGATGTTGAAGAGGTTGATGATGAGAGTTTGCAGCTCCTCGAGTCGATGGAGGAGATGGAGAGCGTCCTCCTGCAGACTGTAGCGCGCTGATGTCACGCACGCACAGACCTCATGCAGCAGACAGAGGGCGCTGCGCAGATAAACGTGGGTTTCGCAGCGCAGGTATTCTGTAAAATGTGATTGTAGAGATTCAAAACGTCTTCTTGTTGTGTGTACCCCTTTGTAAAGTAGGTTTGATTATAGTTTTTGATCGACTTTACAATATTTTCCCCTCAGGAAAGAAAAACTAAAGTAGTCTAGAGGAAATACTATGGAATAGCTAGGGTTTATACTTTGTATTGTTCAGAAGTAACTAGTAACTAAGTACTTGAGTACATTTTGTTTCTATAGTTTTTTACTCTTACTCAAATAAATATTTTGGGAGTTACTTTTATTTGAGTAGACTTTTTGGATACTCTACCCACCTTTGATTACAGTTAATTTTTAGGTGATTTTCAAATAATTGTATGGTACTTTTAGCATAAAAAAACTTTAGAAACTTTAGTTTGGCGGTCAATGAGATTTAAAACAAATATGGGATGGGGAAAAAATGTGAATGTTAAGACTAGTGACAAAAATAATTTGCCATTTTGGTTTGACAGTTAAAGGATTAAAAAAAAACAACACTTTAACGTTTGAAACAAATAATAATGGACTGTTTTTATTTAATAAAAATATATATTTGTGTTGGTGAAATTGGAACCAAGTGTGTTTAATGCTAGCTAGTCCGGTCACTTAGCATGGTTAGTAAGCTAATCGATATAACCGCTGAGAACTTGAACTTAGAAAAGATGGACAAAAGACTATTATTTTATGTTAAAAACGTTTGCAAACAAGTTGCTGCAAAGTGCTTCACAGAAATTTTTTTTAAAAAATGTGTAAAAAAAAAAAAAACATTAGAAAAAACATAAAAAAATTGTTTTAAAGCACAAACTTGAATAACAGAGTAAAAACTTTCACTCGCATAAACCTTAAAACTTTCCAGGTAATCAGATAAAGAGTCTAACTTGCACTTACACGCTCCTCTAAAAGCTATCTGAGGTGAGTTTTAAAGAGCAGTGAGGTCAGGACAGTGTGTTCCAGAGCTCAGCCTCTGCGATTCGGAACCCAACGGGGGTTTGCAGGCGCAGAGGAAAAGAGTAGCATCTTTGTTTGGAGTGGAGTGGAGTGGAGTGCACGGGACGAGGTGCAGGGTTCAATCCCTGCAGTTCTGCCGGGGAAACGGCTCGTAGCTCATCAGTATCAAACTCTCAGAAAAAAGGTATGAAACTGTATCTTTTAAGCGCAATGGCCGTCACTGATGTGGGGGGGGGGTACCCTGAAGGGTTCAATCTTGTTCCTATATTTAGACTTTTTTACTATTAAAGGGGTTACTATTAAATTAGAGGTTTTGTACCCCAAGGAACAAATTTGCAAACACTTAAGGTACAAAACTGTACCTTAAGGACCTATTGTGGACTATTTTAGGTCACTGTCAGAAACAAAGGTACCGCGCAGGAACAATTTTGTTCCTTGGGGTAGAAAATTGCTCCTTTAATGGCACAAAAGTCTAAATATAGGAACAAAATTGCACCCTTCAGGGTACCGCCGCAGTGACGGAGTTGTACCTGAAAAGGAACAGGTTTTTTTCTGAGAATGTGTGCGTCATTTCTAGAGTCTTGTTTTTGAAAAACAACATCACGAAAGCACAGAAAATACACAGTAAATCAGAGAACCATGTTCTTTTTTCTAAATCAGCGATGAAAAAACTGATTAAAGTCTCAATTCATTTCTTTGATTGATAGGTGTATGAAATTTTTTTTGAAACTATATTTAATATTTATATAATATATAAATACATTTATCCACAGAGTGGCCTTTGACTTTTTTATTTTCAAAGCATTTTCCCAAAATATGTGTAAAAAAAAGATTTGTGTCTTCAAAAATAGTTCCATTTTCTGGAAGACAGAGAAAGTTAAGACTCAAATTAAGACTCAAAATCCCTCTAGAGAGGAAACAAATGTCCTCAACAACACTTCAGGGTTAAAGAACTCATTAAACATGGGCGTGTTCGCACCGTTCATGCACACGTTTACGACCAAACCCTCCCCAAAAAGACTGAGAGATGCCTCTAACTTCTGTCGGCTTTCTTCTTTAAAGAAGATTTCATGTAAAGAAAAGAATGTGCTTAATCAACCAAAAGGGATTCCCTTTGCATGTTTCTCTCTAGCTCAACATCAAGCTCATTCCCCTCAAACATTTGGGTTACATGAGATCTGTTTATCATTTGAAAATTTTAGGCAGTATTTGGAAAGAAAACACATTTTCAATACGTTTTCCAGGAAAACATTCAGCTACAAAACACACAAATTAGCTCTAATTATATTTGTACAATGTTTTTGCAGCTAAGAAAACATTGAAAGGAAAAAGTGTGATAGTTTGGATGCTTTTGGAAAATCCTAAATTTCTCCTTTTAAAAGAGCTACTGGGAAGCAAAATCCAATCCAATTGATATAGTACATTTTACAAACTACATAGTAACTACAACATACAAATTACCAAAAATACAATAAAATTAAATGCATACATGAATAAAACACACAGAAAAGCACACAGTGTTAAAAGCCAAAGAGAAAATGGGTGTAAGGCGGATTTAAAACATTCTACTGTGGGGGGCATTTTAACAAGGGGAGGCAGTGCGATCCAGTCTCGGATTATTGCAGAATAATCCCTGTCCTCCGAGTCTTGACATTGGAACCACTTGGAATCAACTTTTGAACATAAATATGGTGTGAATAACACACAAACTAGAGCACTAAAAAACTAAATAAAATAGTTTGATGAAATACTTTGGATGCTCATGGACACCTTAAACATCTGCTTTTTAAAGGGCTTCTAGGATGCAAGATCAACTTGTTTGACGATGTTTGGACATAAATAGAGTGCTATGAAAACATATTACCTTATTTTCATTTTGTTTAAAATAAACTACAATCCTAAAGCAGTATTTATGCCTTGTAGCAAAGCTTTTCTTATGTGTGAAATAGTTTAACCTGTAAAACTGTGCAAAACTGATTCTCAATTTTAAGAAAAATTTGAGGTTTACAGCCTTTTACAGCCACCTGTTATTAGCTAAAAAGACCATTGAGCAATATGTTTTTTAATTACTTCTCTCCTTTTTAATGTGCTGCTATGATGCATAATGCAATGCACTTAATTGATATAGCACATTTCACAAACTGAGTTTCCAAGATGCAGCACAAAAGAGATTTAACTAAATCGCATGAGATTATTATAAAATGTCAAATTGATAAAACACAGTCAGATGAAATTAAAGTTAAAAGCCAAAGAGTAAAATTGGGTTTTAAGACGAATTTAAAACATTCGTCTGAGGGAGGCATTTTATCAAGGGGAGGCAGTGTGTTCTCTGCCCCACATCAGGAAAAGTCTTGACTTTGGAACCACTTGGACTCAACTTTTGGATGAAATTTGTACATATATATGGTGCGAGCACACATTAGAGCGCTATATAAACATCATATTTTTATTCTTTAGCTACAAACAAACTATAATCGTATCTCACTATTTACCAATTGCAGAAAGTATTTTATTTTGTATAAAATAACCCTGTAAAATAAAGATTCTCATAGTGTATACTTGAAATTTTCTGAATTTACAGGTACGTGTGAGTAAAAATGAGGACAAAAAAAAAAAGTAGATGTTTTGTACAGATTGTATCTGAAAACCAATCCATGGTTTCTCCAGAAGTACTCAACATACGTTTTAAACTTTAAGAATAAAGACTTAATCGGACCGCTTTCGCATTTTCCAAGCCATCACGTTTAACCCGAGCCATTTTAAAGAGCCCTCCTGCACCGAAACTATGTTTAACCAGACAGCAGCCGTGGGAACCTTCCTGGTTTCCTCTCAGATTCCTGCGAGGATCTCCAAACCAGCGCCGGTCGACCGCACTAACCCTGCCTGCCTCAGCTCATGCGTACACCTTGGTTAAATTATGTAATTTATGTTCAAGTGCCCGTCCCATTGCCATAGCAACAGCACCACATATCAGCGGGAACAGAGGCGCGGTGGAGCTGCCAGGCTGCTGCCAAGGCCCGAGCCATGCCAGGAGAGATGTGAGCGAAGGGAAAGGGAGGAGGACACACACACACACGCTGGATATCCTCCTATTCTTCTGGCGGGAGCGTCCCATGCCAGAGGCGGCAGAGAATGGGCAGGAACCCATTCTGGATCCCGGGGCAGCTGTGTTGATAGCAGAGGAGAGAGGGGTTTGAGTAGCTCCGCAGATAAAAAACGAGGAGCTTTATTAGAGGCAGAGAGCATCCGGCTTTGTGTTCCGCACCAGTTAATATAGTGAAGAGCCAAATAAGGACACCCATCAGAGACTGGTTGCCTCTTTGTAAACCTTTGCAGGAAATGTCACACTTTCTGCAAGCATCTTTAAAAGTGGCATATCATGTAAACCAGACTTTTCAAACATTTCTTACATGTTTTACTGTTGTTCCCTAATCAAAAACATTCCTCGAGTCATATCCAGATTGGTTTGAGCATGTTTGTGTAATCCTTTTTTCTTTTTCTGGAGCTCAAAACGACTCAATGCCTGTAGCCACGCCCACTGATTAAAGCACCTCCCACTAACCAATCAGATCATTTCAATGAAGAACGTGTCCTTAGCTGACGTTAGAACAAAGAGATGGATTTTTATATTGTTATTATTAATTTGCTGAATATTAACTCGTTTAAAAAAACAAATATCAGTGTTCGGTGACAAAATCCTATTCTCTAGTCTGTTAGTTTATATGTAAAATATTACTATTTTACAGCTTTTTTTGAGTTTTATAGAAAGACATATTCATAGATTGTTTGTTAACTGTGAGTTTTTTTTAAGTCAGGTTCTAATAAAGTATGTACCTTTTACTCTGATTTAGTAAGTAAAATGAATGACTTCAAACCCAAATATCTGTGTTTGGTTAACAATTCTGAGATAAAAACGTCAGACTCTGATTTAGGAATCGGCCTTCATGACAGAACGTCTATCCTGTCCAACAAACTCTAATACATATTCATTAAATCTGCATTATTCCTCTCGTAGAGCTACGGCTAAAAAGTGTTATCCAAACACTTTTGCATTAATTTTAAAACCGCAAAACTAGATCAACATTTTTTTTTATAGAATTACTCCTTTCAATTGATTATGTTTTCGAGAACATCCCAATGAAGCATCGCATTTCTTTAACTGCGCACATTCTGGTTTTGTTTCTGCGTCTTTTTGAGTGTCCTGCGAATAAACGGCCCCTTTGCCAGTCAACTGGGGTCACGGCAGACGCCGGACAGAATGAATAAGTGAAGGGAACAGAGCGTCCCTGTGCCGGTCTGCCACCGTTCCCCATGCCACTGGACACCGCACGGGCGATCGGCGGCAGACTCTGGTTTCACCACACACACACACACATACACACACACACACACACACACATACACACACACACACATCAAGCTGAGCCCTGGCACGGCTTCTCTGTGAAACGTAAGATCAGCCCTCGTCCCTCATAAAAAACTGACTCCAGCAGACAGTCTGAGAATGACTAAGTGTGCTCTGACCATCCACTGCTCACATCAGGATGCTAGGTCCTTCAAGAGAATCTCAGGAAAGTGAGAGTGGGAGTAAAACCTAGATGTTTTAGCTGCCTACCTTCTTTTCTCTTCAGCACTAAAAGATGTGAAACAGTTCATGGCTGAGCAAAGGGTCCATGTTTGAGTAAACTTTAAATTAGCTCCACTATTAAGGCTGGAGCACACTTTGTTCTTGTCCTAAACTCTAAAAAATGGCCTTCTTCCTGAACGTTTCGTTCTTGTCATGGCTGAACTTGTACTATGAGTACTTCTTGTGATTAATAATCCTTTAGAGACTTTTCCTTTAACTTGAGAGTGAAAAACATCTGAAGGATCTGTTTCTAGCAAACACAAACACTTAGGAGGCGACTTTCCATAGAATCTCAAACATGCCCTGACTGCACTTCCTGTGAGCCAGAGAGGGAAAACAGCGATTACCCTATCATCCGCTGTAGCCACACCCACTGGTCATAGCACAGTCCGCCAACCAATCAGATGAAGCGGTAATGCAGCTCATCTCAATGACTGACTGACCCGAAAGTGACCCGTAGCGGAGCCGCGTCGATAAACAATGAATGAGTTTTTGGGTGTACCAGACCAAAAGTGTTTTTGGCACCAAAACGTAAATGTGTTTGATGAAAATAGGTGAATTTTCTGTGTGCCAACAAGTAAAAACCCAGCAGGCGGCGTGGTAGACGAATGGCAGACGGAGGAACAGAGGGAGCATGGCTGGTTTTGGGGAACACAACCCTTTGAGGTGATTCAAAGACATTGTTTAGGATAAACGCTACCTTGTGAAGGTTATTGGAGCAGTGATACTCAGACATTTAGTGTCAATTATTTAAAGTGGCATGATATGGCACCTTTAAAACCATATATCCCGGAGTAAAAATTAAAATGTTCAAGTAATAACAACTAAATAAGATGCATTGTGAACGTTTTTGCATCTGCTTCTTCTGAGATTGTGAAAAATTGTTAAAGACACACAAGCATGGTTTAGCAAAACCCACCTAATCCTCTGAGAATGAGTTTAAAGAGAAGAAGACCTGGTGCTAAGAGACACAGGCGAGAGAAACGCTGCACTCTGAACGCCTGAGAGGAATCAGAGAATGGAGTGGATTCAGATTTTAATCCCGACAGCAGCTGTTCCAACTCATTTTCCAGACCTGGAGAGCGGACCAGAGAAAGAACCGAGTCTGGAGGAACTAAGTCAGGTTTGGGAGCGGTTAAGCCGGACATGGCCAGGTGACCTCGTGCTAATCTCAGAGCAGGGTTTAGTTCGAGGTCCTCCTCTAAACTGATTAGAAGTTTTCTCAAGAGATGTCCTCGTGACTTTTCCCCTGAAGTTTAAAATGCATATTTTTTTATAAAATGGTTCCTGCTGAAATTGCATTTCTAAGAAAAAAACTAAAACGAGACTACTTTACACGTAATAAAAATTAAATAAAAGAATGGTGTGAACAAAAATGACAGGCTTTTTAAATGTATTTATGTGCAACCCTGTTTAGAGATGTAAAGAAAAATAGTACAATACTATATAAAAGTATTAAACTGTATAAAGTTGTTAATATAAGTTGCACCCTTTTTAACTTATAAAGATAGAATAGTTTCGAAGTCCCAAATCTGATAATATTGAAGACATTTTTTTATTATATTAGATATTTATCTATATTTTGACAAAACACTACAACTAAGAAATATTGGCAGAGGAAGGAAAGCCAAAAAGTGGGTTTTGGAAAACATGTGCAAAGATCAGAATCGAAAAGTAATAAAAAATAATTTTCGAATTTCTACTGACAAAAATAAACACGGGTTAAACACAAGGCAAGAAAAACTGGGGGAATAAATAAACAGAGTAAATTTGGAGAAAGAAAAAAGTACAACTATAGCAATTATAATAGTAAACAACAAAGTGAATATTTAACTCAAAACTAACAACAAAGCTGAAACAAAGCTTAAACTAAAGAGAAGAAAAAAAAAATGAGAAGAAAAATGGAATAAAATGGAAGTGTAGAAAAACAACAACTATGCAACGAAAGTAAATTAAAGAGTGAGAAAAAGCCAAAATATGAGCATACAAAGTTGAATAAAACAAACAAAAACATCTAGAACAAGCAATAGATGAAACAGCAATAACAGTCAAAACTAGAGAGGAGGAATAAATCATTAAAAACTGTGAGTGAAAGACAAAAAAATTAATAGGAAAATGGTCTGAAAAGCACACAGAGCATTCAGAGAGTCAAATACTGATTAAAGAGTGTAAAAACAGAAAGGAAAAAAAATGAAAAAAGGGGAATAAAATCTAAAAAAAACCCTGAAAAAAACAAAAAGGTATAGAAATAGTCAAACACTGACCAAAAACCTGCATAAAACATAAACTGGGCTAAAAAAGCCAAACGCTGGGAACAAGAACAAAAAAAAAACTGGGAGTAAATCAAACCATTTAGAACAAACAAGACAGAAATATGAATGAAAAATTCAAAACTGAACAACATTTGCCTTTTAAACAAGTAAAAGCATTCTCTGGTGTTTATGGAAACTGTCACCGAGCAGAACTGGAGTGACAGAACTGGAGTGACAGAACTGGAGTGACAGAACCGGAGGTGACAAGACTGGAGTTGACAGAACTGAAGTAGACAGAAACTGAAGTGACCAGAAACTGGAGTGACAGAACGAGTGACAGAACTGAAGTGACAGAACTGGAGTGACAGAACTGAAGTGACAGAGCTGGAGTGACAGAACTGGAGTGACAGAACTGGAGTGACAGAACTGAAGTGACAGAGCTGGAGTGACAGAACTGGAATGACAGACACTGAAGTGACAGAAACTGGAGTGACAGAACTGAAGTGATAGAACTGAAGTGACAGAACCTGGAATGATACAAAAACTGGAGTGACAGACTGGAGTGGTACAGATGCTGGAGTGAAAGACCTGGAGTGACTGAACTGAAGTGACAAGAACTGGAGTGGACAGAACGGATGACAGGAGCTGGACGTGACGAATGAAGGGACAGAACTGTGACAGAACTGGAGTGACAGAACGAGTGACAGAGCTGGAGTGACAGAACTGGAGTGACAGAACGAGTGACAGAGCTGGAGTGACAGAACTGAAGTGACAGAGCTGGAGTGACAGAACTGGAATGACAGAACTGAAGTGACAGAACTGGAGTGACAGAACTGAAGTGATAGAACTGAAGTGACAGAACTGGAATGACAAAACTGGAGTGACAGAACTGGGAGTGACAGAGCTGGAGTGAAAGACCTGGAGTGACGGAACTGAAGTGACAGAACTGGAGTGACAGAACGAGTGACAGAGCTGGAGTGACAGAACTGAAGTGACAGAACTGGAGTGACAGAACTGGAGTGACAGAACGAGTGACAGAGCTGGAGTGACAGAACTGGAGTGACAGAACGAGTGACAGAGCTGGAGTGACAGAACTGAAGTGACAGAACTGGAATGACAGAACTGGAGTGACAGAGCTGGAGTGACAGAACTGGAGTGATAGAGCTGGAGTGACAGAACTGAAGTGACAGAGCTGGAGTGACAGAACTGGAATGACAAAACTGGAGTGACAGAACTGGAGTGACAGAACTGGAGTGACAGAACTGGAGTGACAGAGCTGGAGTGACAGAGCTGGAGTGAAAGACCTGGAGTGACGGAACTGAAGTGACAAAACTGGAGTGACAGAACTGGAGTGACAGAACGAGTGACAGAGCTGGAGTGACAGAACTGAAGTGACAGAACTGGAGTGACAGAACTGGAGTGACAGAACTGGAGTGACAGAACGAGTGACAGAACTGGAGTGACAGAACTGGAGTGACAGAACTGGAGTGACAGAACTGAAGTGACAGAACTGAAGTGACAGAACTGGAATGACAGAACTGGAGTGACAGAGCTGGAGTGACAGAACTGGAGTGACAGAGCTGGAGTGACGGAACTGAAGTGACAGAGCTGGAGTGACAGAGTTGGAGTGACAGAGCTGTAGTGACAGAACTGGAGTGACAGAACAAGTGACAGAGCTGGAGTGACAGAACTGAAGTGACAGAACTGGAATGACAGAACTGGAGTAACAGAACTGGAGTGACAGAGCTGGAGTGACAGAACTGGAGTGACAGAACAAGTGACAGAGCTGGAGTGACAGAACTGAAGTGACAGAACTGGATTGACAGAACTGGAGTAACAGAACTGGAGTGACAGAGCTGTAGTGACAGAACTGGAGTGACAGAACAAGTGACAGAGCTGGAGTGACAGAACTGAGTGACAGAACTGGAATGACAGAACTGGAGTAACAGAACTGGAGTGACAGAGCTGTAGTGACAGAACTGGAGTGACAGAACAAGTGACAGAGCTGGAGTGACAGAACTGAAGTGACAGAACTGGAATGACAGAACTGGAGTGACAGAACTGGAGTGACAGAACTGGAGTGACAGAGCTGGAGTGACAGAACTGGAGTGACAGAACGAGTGACAGAGCTGGAGTGACAGAACTGAAGTGACAGAGCTGGAATGACAGAACTGGAGTGACAGAACTGGAGTGACAGAACTGGAGTGACAGAACTGAAGTGACAGAGCTGGAGTGACAGAACTGGAGTGACAGAACAAGTGACAGAGCTGGAGTGACAGAACTGAAGTGACAGAGCTGGAATGACAGAACTGGAGTGACAGAACTGGAGTGACAGAACTGGAGTGACAGAACTGAAGTGACAGAACTGGAGTGACAGAACTGAAGTGACAGAGCTGGAGTGACAGAACTGGAGTGACAGAACTGAAGTGACAGAGCTGGAGTGACAGAACTGAAGTGACAGAACTGGAGTGACAGAACTGGAGTGACAGAACTGGAGTGATAGAGCTGGAGTGACAGAACTGGAGTGATAGAGCTGGAGTGACAGAACTGAAGTGACAGAGCTGGAGTGACAGAACTGGAGTGACAGAACTGGAGTGACAGAACTGGAGTGACAGAACTGGAGTGACAGAACTGAAGTGACAGAACTGGAGTGACAGAACTGAAGTGACAGAGCTGGAGTGACAGAACTGGAGTGACAGAACTGAAGTGACAGAGCTGGAGTGACAGAACTGAAGTGACAGAACTGGAGTGACAGAACTGGAGTGACAGAACTGGAGTGACAGAGCTGGAGTGACAGAACTGGAGTGACAGAACTGAAGTGACAGAACTGGAGTGACAGAACTGAAGTGATAGAACTGAAGTGACAGAACTGGAATGACAAAACTGGAGTGACAGAACTGGAGTGACAGAGCTGGAGTGAAAGACCTGGAGTGACGGAACTGAAGTGACAGAACTGGAGTGACAGAACTGGAGTGACAGAACGAGTGACAGAGCTGGAGTGACAGAACTGAAGTGACAGAGCTGGAGTGACAGAACTGGAGTGACAGAACGAGTGACAGAGCTGGAGTGACAGAACTGAAGTGACAGAACTGGAATGACAGAACTGGAGTGACAGAGCTGGAGTGACAGAACTGGAGTGACAGAGCTGGAGTGACAGAACTGAAGTGACAGAGCTGGAGTGACAGAACTGGAATGACAGAACTGGAGTGACAGAACTGGAGTGACAGAACTGGAGTGACAGAACTGGAGTGACAGAACTGGAGTGACAGAACTGGAGTGACAGAACTGGAGTGACAGAGCTGGAGTGACAGAGCTGGAGTGACAGACCTGGAGTGACGGAACTGAAGTGACAGAACTGGAGTGACAGAACTGGAGTGACAGAACTGGAGTGACAGAACGAGTGACAGAGCTGGAGTGACAGAACTGAAGTGACAGAACTGGAGTGACAGAACTGGAGTGACAGAACTGGAGTGACAGAACTGGAGTGACAGAACTGGAGTGACAGAACTGGAGTGACAGAACTGAAGTGACAGAACTGGAGTGACAGAACTGGAGTGACAGAACTGGAGTGACAGAGCTGGAGTGACGGAACTGAAGTGACAGAGCTGGAGTGACAGAGTTGGAGTGACAGAGCTGTAGTGACAGAACTGGAGTGACAGAACAAGTGACAGAGCTGGAGTGACAGAACTGAAGTGACAGAACTGGAATGACAGAACTGGAGTAACAGAACTGGAGTGACAGAGCTGGAGTGACAGAACTGGAGTGACAGAACAAGTGACAGAGCTGGAGTGACAGAACTGAAGTGACAGAACTGGAATGACAGAACTGGAGTGACAGAACTGGAGTGACAGAGCTGGAGTGACAGAACTGGAGTGACAGAACGAGTGACAGAGCTGGAGTGACAGAACTGAAGTGACAGAACTGGAATGACAGAACTGGAGTGACAGAACTGGAGTGACAGAACTGGAGTGACAGAACTGAAGTGACAGAACTGGAGTGACAGAACTGAAGTGACAGAGCTGGAGTGACAGAACTGGAGTGACAGAACTGGAGTGACAGAACTGAAGTGACAGAGCTGGAGTGACAGAGCTGGAGTGACAGAACTGAAGTGACAGAGCTGGAGTGACGGAACTGGAGTGACAGAGCAGAAGTGACGGAACTGAAGTGACAGAACTGGAGTGACAGAACTGGAGTGACAGAGCTGGAGTGACAGAACTGGAGTGACAGAGCTGGAGTGACAGAACTGGAGTGACAGAACTGGAGTGACAGAACTGGAGTGACAGAACTGGAGTGACAGAGCTGGAGTGACAGAACTGGAGTGACAGAACTGGAGTGACAGAACGAGTGACAGAACTGAAGTGACAGAACTGAAGTGACAGAACTGGAGTGACAGAACTGAAGTGACAGAGCTGGAGTGACAGAACTGAAGTGACAGAGCTGGAGTGACAGAACTGGAGTGACAGAACTGGAGTGACAGAACTGAAGTGACAGAGCTGGAGTGACAGAACTGGAGTGACAGAACTGGAGTGACAGAGCTGGAGTGACAGAACTGGAGTGACAGAACTGGAGTGACAGAACTGGAGTGACAGAACTGGAGTGACAGAGCTGGAGTGACAGAACTGGAGTGACAGAACTGGAGTGACAGAACTGGAGTGACAGAGCTGGAGTGACAGAACTGGAGTGACAGAACTGGAGTGACAGAACTGGAGTGACAGAGCTGGAGTGACAGAACTGGAGTGACAGAGCAGAGTGACGCGTTTTGATTGACGTCTAAAACTGACCCACTCAAACCTGCCGCTGGAAATCAGAGGAAACAAAATGCAAAGCAAGGCGAGCCTAGTCGAGTCGAGTCGTCACAGTCCAGTGGAAAAGTGGCAAGAGTCAAACAATTGGAAGAGTTAAAAAAAAAAGAAAAAACTGGGGTAAAAAAAAGGGGGGAATACAACTGCCTAAAACAAAACAATAACATTGAAGTGAAAGTGAGTAGTTGGCCAGATCTGGAGTGAGCCATTCCTGGAGTGCTCGTGCTCTGCATGTAAGCCCTCCCGGAGTGTACACACACACGACAGCAGTGTAACAAACAGGACCGTGATGTGAGCACTCACCCCTCCGGAGCAGTGGGGCCATGGCTGTGGGGCCCGGGGAGGGAGCAGTCTGGGGAACTTGTTGCTTCGCTCGAGGGCTCCACAGACTAGTGGTTGTTGAAGATGGAGAGCAAGTGTTTCATCACTTCCACTCCACCTTCAAACTCGTGGATCTGGGGATCGAACCGGTGACCTTCCGATCACAAGTCCATCTCCTGATCCACCGGACCACAATTGGAAAAAGCAAAAACTGAGGAGAAAATGTTAAAAGATGGGATACAAGGAATAAAACACTGGACTAGTGTAAAAATAAAAAATAACTACATTGGGATTAAAAAAAGGGGAATACTGTTGTCAAAAATCTAAAATTAAATTAAAAGAAAAAACTATGTGTATTGGGAGGAAGAAGTCAGAAAGTAAGGTTGAAAAAGCAACAAAACTAATCAAAAACGAGCATTTAAAAACATTAAAACTAAATAAGAAAAAGTCAGAAGTGGTGAAAGAAAAGGTTAGATGCTGGCACTCATCCATCTCCTTAAACTACGATCTACACACTTTTCACATCAACCCTCATCTCTGAGCGTCGCCAAATCCTTTCAATTCAGAGAGCTTTGCAACAACTCTTCAGTGCATCAGGAAAAACTACAAACACACTGTACACCAACGCGTATCATTCTAAAGGTACGCTTCACCTTTCTGCTGTTAATTCTAAATCTGCGTTCCTCAAGCAGAGAGCTTCCACACGCCGACGCTGCGCCTCTCATCCAGCGCTCAGCCTCAAACCTCCTCGCGGCACTCGGCCCCGAAGGGGCTGCTTGATTCGCTCGCTCATGTGACCTTTACATTAGCATTTAAATCCATCACTGACCTCAGATCAGCTTTAATTATTCACACGCACCAATCACGCCAAATCTGAACCCATTCATGAGACGCCAAAGTGAAGCGCCGCAGAGGTCCCGGCAGAGCCTTGCACTCTCCAAACACAACAAACTGCGAGAATCAGAGTTAAACCCCCCACCAAATAACTCAACGCAGTGTTATTGTTAGGATCGGCTCGTATTATTAACTTCACTAGAATACTTTCAAACATTTTAGAGAGAGATTTGTTATTCCACGTCTTGAAATAATAAGTGATGTTTCATTCTCTTGTGATGTGTCGCTTTTGAACGAATCATTCTACAAGAACGAATCTTGACTCGTGAGTAGCAACTCTTTTTGGGGAGCGAATCATTATTTATTTCGTGCATGCCGACTTAGGACACTGTTGCAGACAGAATATCAACAATTCCATGCGTCATACTGTCACAGTTGACACTGTGCCTGTGCAAAATTAATTCACAAACGTTAGCAATAGTCACAAGGTGTATCCTCTTTTGTTCGATCACAGCCAAACTGAGTTTCACACATTCCAGATCGTTGTCTTTTTCCTGCCAATATTGGGTTTTCCCACCAAGATTTGTGAGGTTTGGTAGAGTACACTTTGTTTAAAAAGGAAAGTAATTTAGGTGTTTTTTGTTGTGGCATATTTCTTTTTGAATACTAACAAATTAGTCTGGAAAATATGTTATTTCTAATGTAGCAGATGTAAGTTTTGGAGGGCTTTTGTTTCTCTTGCAATCTTGTAAACTGTCACCCAGAAGTTCCCTTTTCGTTAAATTATGGTTTAGTCTGAGGTAGCTATAAAAGAGGGTGGGTTGATTAAGTGAGTAGTTTTTTTTACATCTCTTAAGGAAACAAAGCGAATTTAAATGCATTTAAGCAGCCTCTTTAATCCAGTCGAAGAACATTTCATCCGCAATCCACACTCCAGACCAGTCGGTGGCGGTAATACACCTTTAACAATTGGGTTGCCAAACTGCTAATAAACACTAGAAGAAGAAGAAGAAGAAGTAGAAGACGAAGAAAAGAAGAAGAAGAAGAAGAAAAAGAAGTTGAAGGGGCGTCACGGTGACGCAGTGGGTAGCAAGAAGGTTGCTGGTTCGAGCCTCGGCTGTCAGTTGGTATCTCTGTGTGGAGTTCTCATGTTTCTCCTCGTGATCGCGTGGGTTTACTCCGGGTGCTCCAGTTTCCCCACAAGAACAAAGACATGCGGTACGAGGGAATTGAATAAAGTGATTGTTCATAGTGTTTGAGTGAGAATGAGTGTGTGTGGATGTTTCCCAGCGATGGGTTGCTGCTGGAAGGGCATCCGCCACATAAAACATATGCCAGAAGAGTTGGCATAGAATTGGTTCATTCTGCTATGAAAGGGAAGAAAGCTGACAAGATAATGGATGGATGGAGGTCACATATGGACAAAGAAAAGTTTTGGGTCACTTTGGGACTGAACGTAGCTTCGACCCCGAAAGGGAAAAAGCCAACAAGATAATGGATGGATGGATGAAGTAGTAGAAGAAGAGTGAGTAGTTCTTATTCTGGGCCAAACTCTTGGTATTGCCAGACTGCTACAGTTTTTGTTGTAATATTGAAGATTACTATTTGGATTTTTTTTTTCACTGGTGTTCAGTGCTGTAAATAAAATTTGGACATGCAACTTTCTCACTTGAACACCAATCTCTTGCCTATAGCTGTCGGTTCATCCTTACACATACCTTACTGGATCAACGTTGTTGATGACTTACCATAGAACAATATTTAATCATTGCCTCATAAATTCTTTCTTTTATTTTTCAGTTCTATTTCTCTTGTTCTGGCACTGCAGCTATACCTCAAAATTCTGGTCAGAGCCGTTATCATTAATTCAATCCCACAAACATTGCGACAGTTCTTTCTGCCTGAAGGATATACTCTTTGGGATGTTTGATTTTCCATGCGACAGCGAAGAAAACTACTTTATTATTAATCTATGTTTCTTACTTGATAAATACCTTATTCACAAAGAAAAATGTTCAGGGTTCAAAACTCTCTTCAATCTATTTGAAACCGATCTGGAACAGCGCATGACAACTATCAGAGATCCTCACCACCCCAAAGCACTAAAGACAACTTTGCTCTATTCTTCTCTTATGTCCTCCTAATGCACTTTTTTTTACAATAGTGCAATTGTTAAGATTAACTCTTTCATTCATTATGTATTTTTTCTTTTCTTTGTTGTTGTCATTGTTTGTCAAATTGCTGGTGTTTTTTCCCTTGAGATCAAAGCAGAGTGTTACTGTTATTGTATGCGAAAAGAAATAAATAAATGGTGGAAAAAAAAAAATTGTGAGCATGCGAACTCCCAATGCTCCTGCTCGAACCAGATGTTCAAAAGAGACAGAATGATTAGTTTGTTCATTCTCGTGAATCAACTTGTTCGTGAAACAGCTCTTTAGCTCTCCCAAACGTGCCCCTGGTACCCACACACCCTGCACCCTGGAGGAGAGAGTAACTCTTAATTTGCTCTTCCACTTTTCATCGCTTCCCAATGATACTCAGAACCAGATGTGTCAAAGAGTTAACTCTTCTCAGTTGCTCCTTCATTGAACTCGTTCAAAGAACCAGATATAGAATAGAGTAGATCAATTGATTCTCTTGTGAACCGATGACTCTCGATCAGCGTTCACCACGGGATCGCATTTCATTCGTTTTTTCACGTGTCATGCTTAAGTACATTAAGAAGTTCATATTTCACCTCAGAATTATGTTGGGTACATTACGGACATTAATGAAATAAACTACCTTGTATATAAATCAGTCGCTCAAACGATTCATTCTTTTTAGTGAGCGAAAGTCAAAAGAATGAATCCTTAAACGTGACCTCAGATGAAAAACAGAACTTTCCAGCTGTTTTTACAGAAATGTGGTTCGCTGATGTGTGTAAATCCCCCTTAAAATATAAAAAATCCATCCTAGGGTTTATTTTTAACCACAATAAATACTTATGTCCTCTGAGAACGAGCCTGCGTGAAACTCGCAAATGATGTTAAACACTGTGAGATCCTCCCATTAATTACAATAAACCCCGCCCCTCTGCGTCCGGTTTTAAACTCAAGAGACTCCATTGTGTTCATCAGTAGCCCTGCCTTCGAATATCTGCAATGTTTTAGGATAGAAAAAGTACACAACTCTGTTCATTTACTCCCATCAAAGGAACCTTTAAGAGTTGAGAGGATAACTTTTATTTATGGAGGAAATGCACCGGCAGATCTACCAAAATGCGTGTTGGTTTGCTCAAGCTAGTCTTCTCCAGACAAAGCAGAATTTGCAATGAAGTTGAGACTGAAACTTGGATCTGTACCAACTCTACGGGATCCATCTCCAGAACAAATAAGTGTATTATTTTAAATTAACAATAAATATCTACCTAAATGATCTCACAGTAGCAATCATAACAACGTTTTGGCAGCAATAGTATTCAAAACTCTTACATGAGATCATGCTGCCCTTCCTCAAGAAGAAAAATATATATTGCACACTTTGTATTATTGTTAGATCGATTTCCCATGCTGAACGAGCGCTACGAAAACACAGACAATTAAACACGCCTCGTGCAGGGAGGGGAGGTTGAGCGGAGTCATTTGGCCCTCCGCTCAAAACAGATTGAAGCAAAAATGTGTGTTTTTCTTTTCAAAACCATTCAGAAATATAAATGTAGAATGTTACAGGCTTTACATATACCTCAAAGGTACAAACTAAATTGTGTTAAATTGGCATCTGAGATCTCCTTTAAAATGAGCTAAACTTCGCATTACTAATTGTTTCACAAGGAAACAGAAATTAGCCATAGATACGTGTGCACAGTTGACGTGTGCGGGTGGAGGTCGATTAAAGTGTCATAGAGGTGAAGCTGTGCCGATTGAATGTCTGAGGGATACGGTAGGCTGACGGCTGATGTAGGAAGGATAATGAGATTAATTCAGGGACCATTAAGACCGGCATCTGTATTCCGTCTCCAAAAACACTTGACTCTGGTAACGGTGAGCTGCAGTTCCTCGACAGGCCACTTGAGGCTGACTTCAGAAGTGTGCAGGTTCTCATTCACTCCCATGTTATAACTGGCTAAACTTTGGGGCTAAAATAAAAACATGTTTCCAGCCCTGGCCCCATTAGGTTTGTTGATTCAGATCGCTAGTTTTGACCATCATTAACACTCTGAGGGGTGTGAATTATTTAGTTTTATATATATTAGTTAATATATGTCTTCGCTAAGCCTATGTCCTGCCTCTGTGGATCCATTTTCTATTAGCTGGAAGTGACGTACTTTCACAAAGGCGGTGACTGGTTATGCACACTCTGAGCCTCTTTTACTTTCATCAGAAACCTATGTGACTACATCCATGTTTTATTCAAGATAAATGATAAAACAATATAAAAACAAATAGTTAAAGCAGATTTACATGAAGCATTCTGTGCTAGCTAACGCTCGAAGTGCTCCAGTAGAAGGGTAAAGCTTTACATTTGCTTTCTAAGGTCACAGATATTATAAATTTACTGACTGACTGAGGATTGAACTATATCAATAAAGAGTTTGAGGTGGTCCAGAAAGATCTGTGTATTTACTATACTGTAGTGTCATAAATGTCAGAAATTATTGATTATAAATAACCAGATGAAGAAACATAAATCTTAAAACATAACATAAACCATGACTAAAGTGTTGAGCTCGGCCAATAAAAGCTAGTCGTCCTCCAGTAAAATCAGGGTATATTTGATTTTCCAGCCAACCCGCTGCTGCTGTTTTCTCTGGACCAGGCCTCGGTTTGATTTGGAGTGGGAGAAACAGAAATAAACTGACGCAGGAGGTAAATCTGTTACTAAAAGCGCCTCCACTACCTCAGCTGTGCAGATAAAGCATCAGAAAAAGAGTGCGAGGGCACAAACAGGAGCAGTAATTCCTGCATGTGGCCATTTTCAGACTCAATGAGGGAACGCTCCTCACAGAGTAACCACAGCGCTGCGTTTCAGATGGGAAACAGTCCGCCGCTTGCATGGCCCAAAGAAAAATAAACTCTGCCTGGCCCGGCGGAGGTCATGGAAGCCAGATTTAAACAGAAACAATGAAATGTGCTTCTCATGATGTTCACAGACGTGCACAGAGCAAGACGACCGGGCAGAACGCATGGCAGAAAACTAAACAAGCGCATGCAGCCGAGGATAGCGTGTGTATTTTATATCCAGCGAGACACCTTCAAATGCGAGGAATAAGAATCACTCTTTGTTTGAAATAAGATTGAGTTTGGATGTTGCAGAAAGCAGGCGAATCAGGGTTAAGAAGCCGTGCTGAAAATCAAGATAGTAAAAACATATATACATAGCTTTTTGAAATTCTGGCAGGCAAAACTAAGGGAGTATTACAGTTAAAATGTAAAAGAAACCTGTTGCGTCTTTTTTACATTACCTGATACCAATTTTTAAGTGTTCTGAATGTGCCAAGTTTAAATTCAAAATACACTTCTGAACTTTAGTAATAGTATTTTAATAGTCTAGTTTTGGGGGCGTAACCGATCCCCACTTTTTATTTGGACAAGTAATTGTTAATAAATCATCCACCAT